>CM031080.1:37707982-38155598 GCA_018257905.1 Gillenia trifoliata | reverse complement strand
ATCACAAAGTCTTGTTTTTATAAGTCTGGGCATCTCTGTGATCGGTTTTAAAGTTTGGGCATCAATCAGTCTGGTGAGTGAAAGTTCAGGGCCCGTGGGTGATGAAAACCCTATTATAAATTTATATGGGTGTCCAGAGAAATATGTAAATTTAATTGTGGGTGTCTAAAGAAAGAGGGTGTCCAAAGATAAAAATTGGGTGTACAAAGATCAAATAATTGTTCATCTCCTATCAAATAAAATTATATTGTAACAAAAATCAAATAAAATATGTTAATTTATGATCCACTTCATCTTCACCCACACCCACCTTCTTATTCTCATATTTCTTATGATCAATTTTATCTTCATCCACCTTCTTATTCTCATATTTCTTTTGGTTTATATTTTGCTTTAGAAATGTGATGAGACCTTGGAGTGCAACTTCAGCCTCCTCACTCTTCATTAGCTCCTCCGCCACTCGTGAAGGAAGGACCTTTCTTTTCGTCAGTTGGGTTTCAATCTCCTCAAACGCAGGGTGGGGCTCATTTAGCGGCCATTTTATGAAACATATTAACTGTTAGGTGTATCACATAGACTACGTTTGACATGTTGGTGTCATATATCTGAATCACCCAAATTATAACATGTGCATATGTAATAAGAGTAAAGAGTAAGTAAAACACTATATCGGATACACAGAATAATATTTCTATTTTACGACGTCAAATGTTAGATCACTTATAAAATCTTCTATTATTGAAGATAAACTTTATAAAATACTAACCTGCTTATTGCCTTCTAAATCAAATATTATGCTTCCATCCGGTTGCGGTTGACTACAATCTATGTCCTCAATCACAAGGATCGACTTATTTGTTGTTGCCAGCAACACCTTTCTCAATTCCATATCCGTTTTCAATTGTGTGAGTTGCAAATCAAAGACATCAAATTTGAGGTGATTAGCCATTGCAGCTATTAGGGACGATTTTCCGGTGCCTGGAGGACCATATAAAAGGTACCCTCGCTTCCAAGGCCTTCCCACCCTTTGATAGAATTCTTTCCTCTTAACAAACCTGTCCAAGTCCTCCACAACCGTTCTCTTCAGCTCCGGATCCATGGCTAGAGTCTCAAAAGTTGTCGGGTGTTTGAAATCGATTCCCTCCCATTTGATATTTCGATTAGTGTCTAGCTTCGCAAGTGTATACAGCTTCATAGTCTTCTTCCCTTCGTTTTGCATTTCCTTTAACTTGTCTAAAATATAATGCAAGTAAGGAATTCATCACCTTTTCCATATGTTGCATGCAAGTCAAATTTAAACTCTTGGTTGAATTTCCATTTCTGTTGCTTTTCTATTCTTGGCCTCGTTTGCGGACTTTGTTTTTGTAATTTGGTTGGGCCTATTATTCGATGTAATAGGGTCTTGGTACATTTGTTGTTCCCATGAATTTTATCCAATGTCCCCGAAGGGACTGTTGTTCCAATGAATTGAAGTTATACATATATATATGGCTCGTCTCAAGTATAGTCTCTTTTGTAGTTAATAGGCATTGAAAACAGTCTCTGTCGGACATTTTGGCACTTTTTAAGTGTTCAATCTCTAATAAAGGGGTCATCTATTGATAAAATTGTACGGCCAAAAAAAAATTCACAGCTTCAAACATCTTCCAGAAAGGAGTCATCTATATATTGATAAACTAACTATTTTAAAAAACACCAATAACAGCTTTATGGCCTAGGGTATAACCTCCACCCACCACCCCAAAAAAAATCTAAAACCCTAAACCCAACCACCCCCTCCAAAATATTCTAAACCCAAGCCCCTAACACCCACCCAAAAATATGTTGTGTTCATAAAATTAAAAAAAAAACCCTCTTTCCATTGGAGAACGGGAAGAAAATAAAATTCACACCCTAATTACGTCAACAACAAAAAAAGCATCATAAGCCTTGTTCTTTTTTTGGTCGAAATCAGAAACTTTGTTCCTTTTTTGGTCGAAATCATAAACTTTAATTGTTCTGTGTATTCATACCTTGGTTTTCTTCAATTTGTAGGGCCTTGAACTTAGATTGGCAACGTTTGAAGAGAAATCTCCGTACGGGCAGTACGTAGGACTCCATGGCTTTGGACAGGGACGAGAAAGCAACCATGTTAGAACTGAGAAACAAGTCGTTTCTTCTGTTTTTGTTGCAACCTGTTTGGAGGTCCAAACGAAGTAGAGCCAATAGGAGGTTTTGTATAGAGAAAGAGCATGCAATAGAGTTTAGGCGCAAGCAATTGAGTATATGTGCAGAGTGACCCTTTTTATATGAGTGCGAAAGTCTTAATCCCTCTAGAATATTCTTTAGAAAGTTAATCCTAGCTTAATACTCTATTAATGGGAAGTATTGTTATAGACCATCCATAAAAATTTGGGGACTGATTACAAATCTTAAAAGTATTTAATACAATCACCATCAAGTGTGAA
The DNA here is from genome assembly GCA_018257905.1 of Gillenia trifoliata. NCBI lineage: Eukaryota > Viridiplantae > Streptophyta > Magnoliopsida > Rosales > Rosaceae > Gillenia > Gillenia trifoliata. The sequence goes on along the minus strand of CM031080.1, from coordinate 38,153,151 downwards.
GTGTGATTTAAGAAAAAGATCAAAACGGCTAAGGAGGAATCTACTTAATTACTAGATTCTCTCATGAATTCCGAGTTACACCTACAATTAAGGTTTACAACTCCTACAAGGATCCAAACTTTGAAGACTATGTAGACTCCACCACTTCACTCGAGGGTAAGATTCTTGAATTCTGAAACCTCTTCCATAAATCAATCATCATAACAACAATGACTCAAGCTTCCGAAGGTATTGGAAGGCATCAAATCGGTGCCTCCCTCGCTCTTCGGAGCTCTCTTTATTTTGTAGGTGCTCCAGTCAATCCTGGAGTTGTGCAAGCTGTAATAAAAATGTATATACTTATAAATATCTTGATTTTTTTTTTGCCCACGTTTTCAATTCATAAGATGAATTTTAGGTTGTTACAATTCATGTTAATTAGATAACCAAACAAAATATGGATGAGCTATATAGAACAAGTATTGCATGTCCCCAATAATTTCTTGTACTATCAAACTGATACAGAAAAACTAAGCAAAATCTAATATTGAAAAAAAAAAGTATGTAACATTGGAAAGTCAAAATCAAGTGAATGCCTAAGAAACGATGAGGACTGCATTCTTATGGTTTGCCTCGTACGTACCCCCAAGATGTTAGGGCCGCCCTATTCCAACACCTAAAATGCAAGGCAATTGCTTGCTACAAAATCAAGATTTTCTCATATTCAAAGTCTTTCTTGCTATGTGAGTTATTATTACAACCATTCCTTAGATAATTGTTCTAATATATGCCAATTGTCTATCTCTTATGAAATAAAGTATGCTAATCGTTTAGGACCAACTTCATCATCATCATCTTTCACAATTTTGCTCTTCTTTTCCTTTAGAAATGTGATGAAACCTTGGAGTGCAACTTCACCATCCTCACTCTTCATTAGCTCCCGTGCCACTCGTGCAGGAGTGACCTTTCTTTTCTTCAATAGGGTTTCAATCTCCTCAAACAAAGCGTGGGGTCTGCAGATTTTGAGATAAGTAGAAGCCAGCGTTTTGAAGCCCTCGTAGGTGCAATACGACATGTGGATGTGCATGTCCACTCGTCCCGGACGCAGCAATCCAGGTTTAAGCTTTGTCTTGGTAGTCAATAATATGATTCTCTCTTCTGCATAACTTGACCACATCCCATCTATGAAGCAGTAGTTCACACAGCGTAATCTGCATGTGTGAAAAAACAAAAGGAATTATTGGGTGCATCAGGTCGACTACATATATACAAGGGCGGAGTTAGGAATTTTCAAGGGATGAACTATAATTTTCATTTTTGTATTTATTATGTGTAGCTGAGGGATCGGCTTGTTTTGATAGTTGTAAAGGTGGAGGGGGCCAACTTTTACGTGGTTGAGGTGGGCTAAATTCACTAAATGATAATTTACTCAAAATTTTTATTGGAGTCCACCCTTGCCAGTCCAAGGGTGGCTCCGCAGTTGACTACGTGGCATGCATAATGTTGGCATCATGCATAAAAAATCATCCAAATTATAACTCGTGTATTATACTAAGAGTTGCAGACAAAGTTTGTAAATTACTAGCCTTCTGCCTGCCCCCAAGATTTATGCTGTCTTCTGGTTTCGGCTGGTTACAATCTATGTCCTCGATCAGAAGGACTGACTTATTTGTTGTTGACAGCAACAAGCCTCTCAATTCCATATTCGTTTTCAAGTATGTGAGGTGTAATTTATAGACATCAAATTTGAGGTGATTAGCCATGGCAGCTACTAGGGACGATTTTTCAGTCCCTGGAGGACCATCAAAAAGGTACCCTCGATTCCAAGCCCTTCCCACCCTTTGATAGAACTCTTTCCTCTTAACAAACATGTCCAAGTCCTCCAAAATGGTTCTCTTCAGCTCCGGATCCATGGCGAGAGTCTCGAAAGTTGCCGGGTGTTTGAATTTGACTACCTCCCATCTGATTTTAGAAGTGTCTGCTGGCCCCCAAGTATATACAGCTTTATAGTCTTCCCTTCCTTTTTCACAGCATTTGACTTGTCTTAAAAACTTCAGTACTAAACAACGATAAAACTTCAGTACTAAACACTACGAGTTCTGAACAGCTGAGATTGCAAGTTGAGATAAGTGAGAATCTCAACTTACAATCTCAGTTGTTCAAAACTCGTATTAAACATTACGTGGGACTAAGGCAATACCCAAGCAACAACTCATCTTCAACTTTTACTTGTGTTAATGCAAGTCAAATTTAGGTTGGCCTCGTTTTAGGCCTTTCGTTTTGTAATTTAGTGGGCCTAATTTTCGTTGTAATGGCATTCTGGGATGTTTGCTTTTTTTTTTTTTAATGAAGTTTTTCTTTGTTTATATAAATAAAACTAAAAAGTTAGTTTATCAAACGCCAGATTGCTTTTTTCACAGCTGATTTCTCACACAACACTCCCAAAAGTGATTTTTCTCACAGTATAGCAATGCCAAGAGGCATTTAGAGCAGTCAAAGAGCTCGTTTGGAAGTGCTTTTAAAATGACTGAAAACACCTTTGATGAAAGTGTTTCTGAAACCAATCCTTAGTATAAATGCAATTGAATCTTGAAAAAACACTTCAATTGTTTCCTGTAAGAAGCACATAACTGATGCTTCTTGATGAAAGCACTTCAAGTGCTTTTAGAACTCAAAAATAATTTTACCAAAAGCGCTTTCAGTAATTTTAAAAGCACTTCCAAATGAGCCCAAAATAGGCAAATAGTGGATTGCATGGTAGTTAGATTTGTCATCTTCAACCCACTGCACCTCGAACTCAAATTATAGAAGATGTGGCTCAAACGTTGAAGAGTTTTGGGAAGTGAATTCTTATCTCCAGGCCAATCCATGAAAACAAAAGATGGATCTCTTGATCCTTATCAAATGAAGTATGTTAATCGTTTATGATCAACTTCATCTTCATCAGCATCGTCCTCATACTCATCTTTCACATTGTTCTTCTTTTCCTTTAGAAATGTGATGAGACCTTGGAGTGCAACTTCAGCCTCCTCATTCTTCATGAGCTCCTCTGCCACTTGTGCAGGAGTGGCCTTTGTTTTCTTCAGTAGGGTTTCAATCTTCTCATACAAAGGGTGGGGTCCACAGATTTTGAGATAATTGCAAGCCAGCGTTTTGAAGCCCTCGTACGTGCAATACGACATGTGGATGTGCATGTCCATTCGTCCAGAGCGCATCAATGCAGAGTCGAGCTTGCTCTTGTGATTGGTAGTGAATATAATGATTCTCTCTTCTCCACAACTTGACCACAGCCCATCTGTGAAGTTTAGTAATCCGGATAGCGTAAGCTGTGTGCAAAAAACAAAAGGAATTGTATACACATCAAACATCAAAAGTTAAGTTTTATAAACTAGTAAGAAATTTGCCAAAATTTAGTATAAAATCATTTACTAGTCATTTTATCACAAAAATAAATTATGGGTGCATAAGATAGACTACATATATAGCATGCATGTTGGTGTCATGTATCAAAATCATCCCAATTATAAAACATGTACTGAGTTTTGGTGAACTTTATAATATGGGTAGGTTTGATATATATGGAATAGGTGCAGCCCCACTCTGTAGGGTTTTGAGGTTTCGAACCCAAAATCACTTGTTTAAGCAATCAGATAACTGATCAACAATTTATATCAAGCTAACACGGTAAATCAAGAGCAATTTTATGACCTCAAATGCTAAATCACTTGCAAATATTTTGATGAAGATAAAATTTGTAAAATATTATTAGGCTCTAAAAGTTTCAAACCCATAACCACTTGGAACCAAATCTTAAATACCATGCATTTTAGACAACCACTTGGCTCTAAAAAATTTAAGCAATCGGAAAATTGCCAACAAATTGTATCAAGCTAACATGATAAACCACAACTTCAGAGCAATATCTCTATTTTATGATCTCAAATGCTAAATCACTTGCAAATCTTGTGATGAACTAAAATTTGTAAATTATTACTAACCTGATTGCCTTCAAACTCAGGCTTTTTTATGCCATTATTTTGTTTACGATCTTGAACCCCCGGCTGACTACAATCTATGTCCTCAATCACAAGGATTGACTTATTTATTGTTGCCAGCAACACCTTTCTCAATTCCATATCCGTTTTCAAATGTGTAAGTTGCAAATCATAGACATCAAACTTGAGGTAATTAGCCATGGCAGCTATTAGGGACGATTTTCCAGTGCCTGGAGGACCATATAGAAGATACCCTCTCTTCCAAGCTCTTCCTACTCTTTGGTAGAACTCTTTCCTCTTCACAAACCTGTCCAAGTCCTCCAAAACCGCAATCTTCAGCTCCGGATCCATGGCCACTGTCTCAAACGTTGCCGGGTGTTCGAGATTGATTGCCTCCCATCTGACCTTAAAAGCATCTAACCTCACAAGTGTATGCAGCTTCACAACTTTGCCTTCCTCTTTCATAGCCTTAAATCTCTCCATAACATAAGGCAAGTAAGAATTCATGACCTTTTCCTTGTGTCGCAAGTCAAACACAAGTTCAAAATATTGCTTTTTCTCTGGAACAATGTAATTTGAAGAAGAAGTTGGATTGTACTTGAAATTCTTGGAATTGGAATTGAACTTCCATTTCAGCTGGATCCCTTCGTACAAGTCATCAAACTCTTGGTTGTTCAAAAATTGGACGGTGAAATTAGTCTCTTTACGAGCTTGCGCAATTTTGAGAAGCCGAGCTGAAGGGCTGATCTTGTCTTTCAAGTAAAGATCTAACGCATCGTAGACTTTGTTACGCGTGCTCATGCCGTAGTACTCTTCGATCTGCAGCGTCACGGGCTTTGATAAGAAACGTTGGAACAATCCGTCGAGGACCGAAGCGAGTAATCGTATCATGGGCAGTAAGTAGAACTCCATGGCCTTGGACCAAACAAGGATCAGATAAGCAACCATATTGGAAGGACAAGCTGGAGTTACCTTTCTCACACAATCCATGTTAACAAAATCTGCAGAAATGACCTGAATTATTCAATTAAACCTTATGATTTAGAATAAAGATTTAGGAAACCTAAATTATAAATGATCAAAAAAGGAGGAGATACCTGAGTGATTGAGTCTTGCTCATCAACTGAAAGAAGAACATAAGTCAATAAGTCGTCTTAGTCAATGGGGAGTTTGAAATCTTCGTCAATGAATAAGTTCTACCTAATACCATTAGAAAAAGTAAACACTATGGGACCACTTGTCCATGAGATGTGACTTTGTATTTTTCGTTTTTCATTTTCTAAAAAGTCTTTTTAATTAGGTTTAACTTCGATTTTTTTAATTCAATAAAGTATCACAACGAACCATCGAGATTAATTTCATAAAAAAAAATTTATTATAATGCAAGATTTTCATTTTTGTTAAACAATTCTTTGTGTCACTTGCTAGAAGAATTTGCAACCAAGTCAGAAAACGATAAACAGAAAAAAAGAAAAAAGAAAACACCTAAAACCGATTGAAAAATCAAAGCAAATAAAATATGAGCCAGTGGCTTTGCTCGAAGCTTCTTGGAAAATTCCAGGACGAATATGTCTTGTACAATGAATATTTCATTCATGTGTGACCTCATTACAAGGCCTTATGTATGTAATTGTTTATATTGCATGGATATAATTCTTGTATTTTCTTCTTTCTTGATTGAATTATTCGCTCCAATTACGATCCAATGGTAAATTTGCATTGGAAGGAAGTTGTTAAGTACATAAACTAATCAGATTCAAATCGAAATGCTTATATATAAAGTTAAAACATTAAAAAGTTCTCATATTCCAATGTTATAAACCTTATTGACTAAAAACAAAGAAGACAACTGAGTGCGTTACTCTATTACAAACCCGAGAGTCGTAAAAACCTATCAAATTCTGGCTGGTCTCTCAAAATAGTAATGTCCACCAAAAGCTTTGTACCTTTTGTCAAAAATTGTGTCTTTGAGATCACTCTTGAGAGAGGGAATTTTCTCTAGCGCACTAGAGAAAGCCTCCTTGAGAGAGACATGCTTCTCCATACAATTACTTTTATAAAGGGACACTTTTCACTCCGATTCATTGTTAAAAATAAATTAGCTTTCTCATTTTTCTCCTCTCTTTCGGCGTTTGACGTAACATTTTTGGAACCCAATATAGACCGGATCAATACTCAAGGTCCAAATAATATTTGGACCCACGGATAGAATCTGAGCTACAGTAGCTTGAGCAATTTTTGGTCCAACCCAATCAATCGACTTCAAAATTGGTCCAAGGTACATATAGTTGGCCCAACCCGACCCATATTATCATGCCAATAAGTTATCTAATTATCTTGAACCACTCCACTTGTCAGCATTGCATAAGCCTACGGTTAGCTTACCTGTGAACTAATCCCAATTAGGCAACTTAATTATCATCATAATATTGATGACCATAAAGATAATCATCATTATTGGAAAAAATATTTGTATTATTATAGTAAAATTTTGCAGTTTCTGCATCCCTCAATAATCTCTCACAAATCCCACTAATAGTGAAAAAAATAATAATTATAAATATAATTATGGTTGCTTAATGTCCAAGCCAAGTATGTCTTCCACCACATAAAACAAGGAGTGCATCCTTCTAATGTACGCACAAGGCACAATAAACACAGCTAGAAAGATGAACAAGTCCACTAACAAACAACTAGGAAGTTAAACTATTCATATAAATATGTAACAAAATTTAATATGTAGCAATATCATGTGTGCCACTAATGAAGATGTATAGGTATAATCATATATATGATCCTAGGTTCAATCATGTGTCCATGGTAGCTACTCAAACTCAAGTGATTGCTACTGAAAATGCGCTTTAAACCATGATTTTCATATCTAATATTTCTTGCCAAAGGGTATAAATTCATTTATTTTATATTTTTTTTAATATTTAAGGCATTTTTACATGTTGTCATATTCTTACTTATGATGCAATAATTTTAAAGAACTTATTGTAATTTTATAACAAATTCTTTTCATTTGTGTAGGAAAGTTTGGGTGTAGTTTATTTCTGCATCATCTCTTCAACTTTTATCTTTGATAAATCGTGGTTATGCTATCGTCGTGAGTTTGGTTTTTAATTCTTATTTTCTCATAAAAGAAACATAAGTTATTTTATGGTTTCATCTATTCGAATAGGCATACATATTCATTAGAATAAAATTGTCGAAGGCAATTGAAATCAAAGTAGTTTAGTGTTAATTATGAATCGACATAACCAAGCATTCCAAAAGTTGTGATACATCTTACACCTCTAAGATGCTATGTTACACTAAAAAAGACATGTCATTAATTGGTGTTCCAAACAAAATACTTTTTGAGACAAGTGAGTACATGCAAATCAACATGCAAACAAATTATTTGAATTTCCTTTGATTTCTTCAAATATTAAAGGCTCGTTTGGTAAGTGCTTTTAACTGACTGAAAGTGTTTTTAGATAAAATATTTTTGAGTTCCAAAAGCACTTGAAGTGCTTTCTCTAAGAAGCACCATGGTGTTTCTTGCAAGAAGCACTTCAAGTGTTTTTTCAGGATTAACTGACATTTTTACTAAGGATTGGTTCCAACAACATTTTCTCTAAAAGCGCTTTCAATAATTTAAAAACACTTGTCAAACGAGCCCTAAATTATCATGATCAGTATTGGAAATGATTCAAATGAACATAAAAGTAGTGGAACGTGAGAAACATATATTGTAACAGCCAAATTTAGTAATTTAACAAAAAAATTTAAGTTTGAAATCATTCAATTTGTAAATTTGTAGTTTTCTAACTTAAAACCCTAACTCAATTTGTACTTTCATAGCTTAGTTTAAAAATTTATAGTTGCTAGAATACAAGGGTCACAGAGTAAAAAGAGAAGGGAAAAACAGTAATTCCTTACTCTTTCACGGTTTCACCGTTTTGAGAAAGAGAAGAGAAAAGAAAAGAAAACGACCACGGACCACGCCCTACTCCCCCCGCCTGTCTAAATAACTACTAACTAATTAAAAAATTTACCTTTTTTATAAAAAATAAATATATTAAACCAAATTTCCCAGCTCTCCCACTAAACCAACCACTCTTCTCTCTCTCTCTCTCTCCCTCTCTCTCTCTCTCTCAAATGCATTCATTCTCGTAGTGGAGGAGAGCTGCTTGTCAAATCGCAATTCACAGCACACACAGAGAGGGAGACTCTCAGATCTGAGCTCCCCATGATCTTCACCTTCCTCGACCTGCTCCGCCTTTCAAGTTCGCAGCTTTAACTTGTATGCTACTCTCTCTCTCTCTCTCCCTCCCTCCCTGTATTTGCTCTGTTTGGCTGCCGAGAAAATGCGGGAAAGTTAAGGGAAACACAGTCTGCAAACTACAAGTGCATTGACAATGGTTGCAATTTTCGTTTCCTTGAGTTGAGTGTGCGATCTCCTCTCATTTTCCGAGCAGCCAAATGGGGAATTTTTTATTTGCTGCATTGTGATTTATGTGCTTGATATAGTGTCTGTTTGGTTACAATGGCTAAATATTTTTGCTTTTTGTTCAAATTTTAGTAATTTGGTTCAGTTTCGAACTGCGAAATGCTCTACATGTAGGAAATTGTTCTAGCTTTACTAATTTGCTAGTTTAAAATCAAGTAACTGGAGGGTTTTCGCTGCTGGTGTATCGAAAAGGAAATAATCTAGTACGAGAGGTTTTCTTATTTAATCCGTCAATCGGCTTTTATTCGTTGCCAAATGAAATATGGAATGGAACCATTGTGCAATAACAAGAAATAAAGCTTTGTCGTGAACAAAAATTTAATTCTTGGGTGCTAAGGAGCTGGCAGCTGTATTGTTTAAAACGAAGGCAAGATTCTGCCCCTCATTTTGTTGCTCAGAAAATGAAGGAAAACTGAATGTTAAGTTTATTTTTCAAATTTTGTCATTTGCTTGTTTATTTTTGTCAATTGCATGAAAGGAAATGTAGAACAGGTGAACTTCTAAGAAACAAGATATGTAGTTTCGGGGCTCATTTGGAGTTAACATTGTAAGGTTAAATTATTTGGTTAGCTATTTCTAGCCCTATATTTCGAGATTTCAATTTAGAAGAAAAAGATGAAAAAAATCGAACTTGAAATGATTTCTAGCATTTACTAATTTCAAATTCATATCAAACAAATTAAATTTAGTTATCTTAAATGTGTTCTATGACTAATGCTTTGTAGTTTTTTCTTACTAATTTAACCTTGTTATCAAATTTAAATCCTTTCTTACCCTTGATAACATTTTGACTTTAAACCAAAACTTGAAATACAGTTTTGTCTTGATTACTCTTACCAATGGCAAAATCGAGACAACATTTCTCTAGCCAAGATTCATCACTGTCACCAACTTCTGTGCGATCACGAGAATGGGAGGGTCCATCAAGATGGGCTGAGTACTTGGGTCCGGAGACAACTTCTCCAATTAATTCGAAGAGCTCCAGGAGTTCAGGTCCTGATGGACAGGTCCATAGTTCAGGCGGCTCCCACAAAGGCTTGAACATGCAGTGGGTAGTTCAACTAACTGAAGTGGCAGAAGGTCTTATGGCTAAAATGTATAGGCTGAACCAAATTTTGGATTACCCGGATCCAGTTGGCCATATATTTTCAGAAGCATTTTGGAAAGCCGGTGTGTTCCCCAACCATCCAAGAATTTGCTTGTTACTCTCAAAGAAGTTCCCTGAACATTATAGCAAGTTACAGCTTGAACGCGTAAGAACGGATTTGTTTTCATTTAAATATTAGGTATTCTTTTGTTAGTCAGCGTTACTGAGCTAGCCGAATATTGTTAATATGGAAAAATATTGATGCAGGTTGATAAGGTTTCTTGGGATGCCTTGCAAGATAATGCAGAACTTCATTTACAAAGCTTGGAACCATGGATCCAGGTATGAAGTTAGTATTTCTATTTACTTCTATTCTTCCATTATCTGCATATTCTATAAAAAGCTTTTGCAGAACTATTAGTTTCCAGTGCTTATGTTTTTGGTGATAGACTAAGCTGATGGTAGTTATCGTCAGTGTCTTGTTGTACTTGTTTCATCTATCTTCATAAAGGAGTTAGGTATCAACTATTATTCATACGTAAAAGGCTAAAACCTAATTCTTAATTTGTGGCAAGTTTATCAACAATAATTTCATGAATGGTTAATCCGGGAGCTATTGAACCAACTGTTATAATGATTTATTCTTGTTGGGTGGTGTGGTGGTGGTTTTGATTTGAGGATGATCTGCAAATCACTAGCTCGCTTCCTATTATAGATTTACAATGACCATATGTTAGATGCAGTCAAATAATAGCTTTTCTTTTGCATGAATCAGCTGCTTCTTGATTTGATGGCATTCCGAGAACAAGCTCTACGGCTTATACTGGATCTGAGCAGTACAGTTATTACCTTGTTGGTGAGTTTCATTATCACTTTTTTACCTCTATGAATTATAGGTTGTAGGTGGAACAATGATATTGACACTTTTCTCTTTCAATTCTATACACCATGCCAAACAAATTGATATCCAGAAGGATAGGATTGATGCAAAATAGTTATGGTTTTCTTATATCTCTGTCTCATACCCTCACTAATACACGTTGAAGTGTAGATTGAAAAAGTTGAACAAACCATGTTTTTGGTTATGTAAACAAATGGGACTGTTCACAGCAAGGTAGTCTAATTATTAAGTGTCACAATTCTAGTGGAAACAGATGTATAGTGCCTGTTAGAAGTAGCCATATGTAAATATAGGTTTGTAGTCAGAAATTTTTAGTTCTGCTTTTCAGATGGAAGGGGAACCTCAATGTCTATCTTACACCTTTTTGGTTAACAAATGCAGTGTTTCCATGTAACTGATTTGATTACATGCAGCAAGGAGTGCTTCCCACTCTATGCATTTGAGTTTATTAAGAAGTGAACAAATAAATTAAGGTCACATCTCACATTTTACAAGGGATTTTGACAAAATAAAAATAATGCTTGCATTATTTCCTTGGAGTTTAAGTTTGTAGATGATATTGTTGACTAAATGTAAAGGTTTTTTTACATGGCATCTCTAATAACTTCGCGCAGTATTTTGCAGCCCCATCAGAACTCGCTTATACTACATGCATTTATGGATCTCTTTTGTTCCTTTGTCCGCGTTAACCTTTTCTCTGAGAAGGTAAGTTAATTTCCATTCTTATTTATTGTTTTTTTTCCCAGTATTGTTTCTTGTCACAGTCCATTTTTTTAGTCTTAATTGCTTTGTCTTAATACATACATGTATTTGCTGTTCTGCTAACACTATGCTTATAACAGATACCAAGGAAAATGATGCTACAAATGTATAATCTTTTGCATTCCATGTCAAGAGACCGAGATTGTGATTTTTATCATCGGTAGGAACTATTTTTAGTTACAAGTTACTTGTTTTTGCTGCATATCATTATCATTCAATTTATTTAATGATTATTAGACTTCCTCTGTTCCTCTGTTGGAGGATCGGAAAATGTTTAAAAGGAATTCTAGAAATGACTCCATGAAGCACATGGGTAGTGGTTATAGGGTCTTCTGCATAACGGAGTATATGGAACTTCAGATTATTACATTGTTATAATCATGCATGAATATCTATAGGTAGATCTAGTATACCATGTATCGTTACATAACCAGTGAACAAAAGTCTTTCTTTTTGATTCTTAGAACTTGTGCCCCCCTCCAATTTAGGCTTGTATATGAACTGAGTGACTTGCCACCCCTTCATGAGTCAGTTGATCTGAGGCTTAACATGAAGGCTTGTGGCAAACTTGGGATCTATTGAGCTCATTGTCGGCTCAGCTTGATTGCAGCCCTACTCCCAATATGATATTTATCTTAATGGGAAATCTCTATTCTTATTGTTCATGCTTAAAACTTCAGGTTTTTCTTCTGTTGATAATAGGTTGGTTCAGTTTATAGACAGTTATGATCCGCCGTTGAAAGGATTAAAAGAAGACCTCAATTTTGTGAGCCCACGTATTGGAGAGGTTAGTTTGTGCTTTAATTTATCACCGTGCTTTTGATAATTATGTTTTTGTAGCCAGGGAATAAAGAGGAGGTCCTGAGTTCAAATCCCCCCCTCCCCAAATATTGTAATTGATAACAAAAAGGTGTGTAGTTACACTGTGTCTGATTATGTTAATAATCAAACAATGTAACTATACACCTTTTTTATAGAAGATTATGTTAATAAGTTTAGCACAAATGATTTTATAGCCACTTAATTTCATTTTTCTTTTCCAGGTGCTAGAGGCTGTGGGACCTATTATTTTTCTGTCAACAGATACAAGAAAGCTCAGAAATGAAGGTTTTTTAAGTCCATATCATCCTCGATATCCAGACATACTTACAAATTCTGCTCACCCAATGGTAAGACATTTTCAGTTTATAATTTTAAGAGTGGCCAAAATCTCCTAAACTGTTTCTCCTTTTTTATATTGACAATCTGAATGTTTTGTTAGAGTAGTGGTATTGCAAACTAGATTATATGGTTAATGTTATGTTCCATTTGCAGAGAGCTCAGGATCTAGCAAACGTCACCTCTTATCGTGAATGGGTATTATTTGGGTATCTTGTTTGTCCTGATGAGCTTCTTCGCGTCACTAGCATTGATATTGCTTTGGTAAACCTTTTTGATTTCTAATTTTTCTTGCCAATTTTTTATTGAATAGAATTGAGCATATCTTAAGTGGAAGAGAAGATATGCATATTTTGGCATTTGTTTTAGGAATTTTCTTTAGACATGTAGGTTCTTTTTGTTATAATATTATGCATAATGTGTTTGGCATTTTTTCCTTAATTTTGTTTCACTTTTGTGGCTTTCAGGTCGTATTGAAAGAAAATCTGGTTCTTACATTGTTCAGGGATGAGGTGATTTTTGCTGTCAGTTTTCTGTCATTGAAATACTTTCATCATATTCAGTAGTTAATTGTTGTAACTTAAACATGCAGTATATACTTTTGCATGAGGATTATCAGCTATATGTCCTGCCACGAATTTTAGAATCAAAGAAGATGGCAAAGTCTGGTCGTACAAAGCAAAAAGAAGCAGATCTGGAGTATAGTGTAGCTAAGCAAGTTGAGAAAATGATAAGGTGCGTACATAACTCGAAGTTTAAATGTGAAAAGATGAACTTGGAACTTGCCAGAAATAAGAATGAGAGAAAAGTGACACATTTAATAGTTTTGTGTACAAAGTTGAAAACTCCAGTTGCCAAGGTGACCACTGACCTTTGGATCCTTGATGTTGTTTTGCTTATGCAAGGTGGTGTCAAGGTGGAGTGTTTTAAATTGCCCCAACATAACAATGTAGATAATGCCAAACACAAGAAATAACACACTAGTAGTTCCAAATTTATCGTGTTAGTGTATTCATAATGTTCCTGTATCAATCCATGCATCATAATAACCTTACGTAACAATGAAAGCACTCTTGTAATTCTCCTAGACAAATTCTCATTTGCATGGATCCCATGTTGGGATATCCGTATTCATGTTTCAAATATGCATCGGTAGTTCTTCGTTCCCATCAAATGAACTTTCTTTATGATTGGCGATATTTATGGTACCGTGTGCATTGACTATTTTAAAATGGTTACTTCATGCAGTGAAGTGCATGAGCAAGCATTACTCTCGTGTGATGCCATTCATCGTGAGAGGAGAATATTACTAAAGCAAGAGATTGGAAGAATGGCACTTTTCTTCACTGACCAGCCTAGTTTGTTGGCTCCAAACATACAGGTACATTTTCATTGCAGGCTTCTATAAATGTGCTTTTGGAAACGGCATGCTTAACTGCATATTTTTTATTTACGAAATTTAACCTGAAAGTTTTGCACAATGATACACTCTAGTACATGTTGATAACATTATGATGATTCGATGTATTCTACAGATGGTATTCTCTGCCTTGGCTTTTGCTCAATGTGAGGTCATCTGGTATTTCCAACATGTTGGGATTGCGTCATCAAAATCTAAAACCACTCGAATGGTACCTGTTGACATAGTAAGCCATATTTTCCTGTATCTATTGAGATGCATCATGATCAATCTCTTATCCTAGTATTTTAACCTGATAATGAAGTGCTTGATTTCAACTGTTCCGATTTCGTTTGCAGGACCCAAGTGATCCAACTATCGGATTCTTATTAGATGGAATGGACCATCTATGCTGTTTAGTACGCAAGTACATTGCAGGTTAGTTTGAACTTAATGTCTGCCATGCCATTTTTCTGAGTAGAGGAAATATGATATTTCTATATAAACTTTATTACTGAATAGAGGAAATATGATAATTTCTGAATAGAGGAAGTATGATAATTTCTATATAAACTTTTATTACTGCATTAAGAGATTTCTTCTTGTGCAGCGATTCGAGGTTATGCATTATCATACCTTTCTTCCTGTGCTGTTAGAATCCGGTCTTTGTTGAATACCCCTGGGATGGTGGCTCTTGACTTAGATTCAAGCTTGAAAGGTCTTTTTCAGCAGATTGTTCAGCACCTTGAAAGCATACCAAAACCACAGGGTGAAAATGTATCTGCCATTGCATGTGATCTAACTGTAAGAAATCTGCAGACTATGCTCAATTTTCTTCAGAATAAATCTCCCCTGATTTTTGGATGTCGAATAGCTATTTCTTGTAGATTCGGAGATATCACTTGCTTGCGTTTATTTAGCACCTCTCGTGGAGATGAAGTTTCCCATTTATTGTTTCATTACTTTAATTTACATCTAAGTGCTGAAATAGGTGTAGACTACTCGTTTGGTATGAATTATATGAGGACTATAAATTGTGTTTAATGAGGAACTATTTAAGAGATAGTGTCATGGATATATTCAAGTATGTTAAGTGCTAGTCCCACGTGCCCAATAATTTACCATTAAGCGTTATCAGAGTTATAAGCTGGATCAGATATTCTTTAATAACTAATTTTAAAGTCTAGTTTATGCAAATCAAGTCTATTCACCTTTAGTTGTTTTTACTTTTCTTTCTTAGCATATTCTAACTCATCCCTCATGATATTGCTCTATATAAATTATTGTTCTGAATATTGTACTCTTCACTCTATTATCTTAGTTCTTAAATTATTTAGGTTTTTTTATTTTTTTATACATTTTCAATGAGCGTTAATTTTGTGATTTCTAAGCAGGAATTCCGAAAGGATTGGTTATCAATATTGATGATAGTCACATCTTCCCGGTCATCCATAAACATAAGACATTTGGAGAAAGCTACAGTTTCTACTGGGAAAGAAGGCTTATTATCGGAAGGAAATGCTGCATACAATTGGTCCAGGTGCTCCTTCTGACTTTGTTTTGACCATTATGATGAATTTGTAGTCCATCATTGCAGTTTGTTAATTACATCGACGCAGTTAAACATTCTTACGAGTTTCTAATGTATGGAACAGTTGGGGAAAATGATAATTAAATCTTATTGGTGATTACTAGAAGTTAATATTAAGTGATTCCCATTTATTCTTGAGTGTTGTTAGTCTTAGAACGTATGGGTCTTCTTGGATATTTAAAGGAAACTCATGAAGATGTTTGTAACTTTTATTATGTTACCTATAGGAGCCAGGGTAGCACAATGTTTTACCTGAAAAGTGAATTTGCTATTGCTCAAGAAGTTAAATAAGATTTAATAGTTTCTCAGTTGATAGTTGACACTGGAAATATCTGTTTAGCAGTTCCTGAAGTAAATAAAATGCTTTCAACTTCTAACATTTCTTGATTAGATTAACACATGGCTGCACGTGCATTTGAATGTGTCAAAGTGAAAATAATAACACGTATGTATCTTTCTCAAATCAGATGTGTTGACGAACTGGAATCTCAATTATCAAAGCATGCGAGTCTTAAGAAGTTGTATTTTTACCATCAGCACCTTACAACAGTAAGTCTTGCTCTCTTGACCTGTAATTGGTTTGCTAAGCTCCTCTTTACTCTTTAGCATAGCGAATTACTTGTGCAATTAAAATTGTTTCTTCTATTCTCTCTTTGAATAGGTCTTCAGGAACACTATGTTTGGCCCAGAAGGGCGCCCACAGCATTGCTGTGCATGGCTTGGCGTTGCAAGTAGTTTCCCAGAATGTGCTTCTCCCATTGTTCCAGAAGAGGTGATCCATAAACTCAATTTCCTCCATCTCCCCTTAAAAATTTTCTAGACATATCTACGGTCATGCTACCATAAAAAATTCATTACTGAGTCTTCCTTTGTTGAGACAAAATCAAGCATGTTATGATGTTACGAAAGTATAGCTTAAGTTGCTTCAGCATGCACATGGATGCATGAGACTAGAAATGATAACTCTTTACTGTAAGCAGGTAACTAAAATTGGCAGGGATGCAGTCCTTTATGTTGAATCTCTCATTGAATCAATAATGGGAGGACTCGAGGGATTAATCAACATACTTGATTCTGAAGGAGGATTCGGTGCCCTTGAGATCCAGGTAATCACTTTTATCTGATCTAATGTTGAAAGACAAGGAGATAAGAAACAGTTGAATCAGTTAGGTTTTACAAAACTAATTTTGTGAAAATATTCAGCTTCTCCCAGAGCAGGCAGCGTATTATATGAATTATGCATCCAGAGTATCAAATCTTTCAGCT
Source organism: Gillenia trifoliata (assembly GCA_018257905.1). Lineage (NCBI taxonomy): Eukaryota > Viridiplantae > Streptophyta > Magnoliopsida > Rosales > Rosaceae > Gillenia > Gillenia trifoliata. Next base: position 38,136,515 of record CM031080.1, on the reverse strand, counting down.
AAATCTCCCAGGGGAGCATCTGGTTTCCCTTTTCCTGGTCAGGAGAGTCATCCTGAAAATAATACTTCTATCAAAATGTAAGTCATTTATCATCATAGTTTCATGCATAATATATTTTGCCCTCTTTTAAGAGAGTCCAATATTTCGACACAGCTAACAGTGCCTTTTCTTTTTCTTGCTAATGGCAGGTTAGAAGCTGCAGTGCAGAGATTGACCAATTTATGCTCAGTTTTGAATGATATGGAGCCAATATGTGTACTAAACCATGTTTTTGTCTTAAGGGAGGTAAGACACTCTTTTTTCGTTAACCACAAGATTACATGATTCTAGCATTCCACTGAAGTATACCAATCATTATATTCACAGTACATGAGAGAATGCATCCTTGGGAACCTTAGGAGGAGATTGCTTTCAGCACTGAAAACTGATAATGATCTCCAACGGCCTTCTGTTCTGGAGTCACTTATTCGGAGACACATAAGCATCATCCATCTGGCAGAGCAGCATATTAGCATGGACCTAACTCAGGGTATTCGAGAAGTTCTTCTCTCAGAGGCCTTCTCAGGACCAGTTTCTTCTTTGCATTTGTTTGAGAAGCCAGCAGAGCAACACACAGGATCAGCCACTGAGGCTGTTTGTAACTGGTACATTGAAAATATAATCAAGGATATATCTGGCGCTGGAATCCTTTTTGCTCCAATTCACAAATGTTTCAAGAGCACAAGGCCTGTTGGTGGATATTTTGCTGATTCAGTCACCGATCTTAAAGAATTGAAGGCTTTTGTTCGGATTTTTGGTGGCTATGGAGTGGACAGGTTAGACAGAATGCTGAAAGAACACACTGCTGCACTTTTAAATTGTATTGACACGTCATTGAGATCGAACCGTGATGTGCTAGAGGCAGTTGCTGGAAGCCTGCATTCCGGTGACCGAATAGAAAGAGACGCATCAATAAAGCAGATACTTGATATAGACACCGTGATTGGGTTTTGCGTCCAAGCTGGGCTGGGCTTGGCTTTTGACAGACTTCTAGCTGAAGCTTCTGGAGCTGTGCTCTTAGAAGGTGCGCCCTTGATACATTCGTTGTTGACTGGGATAGCTAAGCATATACCTGAAGAAATACCTGAAAAGATAGAAATCAGGAGATTGAGAGGTGTGGCAAACAATTTTGGTGTAGTCTACGATCATGATTCTCAGTGGGTGAGATTTATCTTAGAAGAGGTTGGAGGTGCAAACGATGGTTCATGGAGCTTCTTGCCTTATTTATTTGCCACCTTCATGACGTCTAATATTTGGAATACAACTGCCTTCAACGTGGACACGGGGGGATTCAACAACAATATCCACTGCTTGGCAAGGTGCGCTTGCATTTACTTTTACCATTAAGTAGAATTATATTTTATGCTAGATAATTCTGAATACAAGATGGGATTCTTGATTACTTAAAGTTCGTCAAGGCAAATTATCCAAACCCTTGCCTATCCGCTAGTGCTTAGTTCAATTGGAAAATTTTTTGCTTATGTAGTTTCTTGATTCTTCCCTGATCATTAATTTTAAAATTAATGGGTCTTTTTGCCAAATGTATTAATGCCTATCATGGACAAATTTTGTTGGCAGGTGCATTAGTGCTGTAATTGCGGGGAGTGAGTTTGTCAGACTGGAGCGTGAGCATCAGCAAAGACAATCTCTCTCAAATGGACATGCTGTTGATACAGGGGACACCGAGATGCAAAGTCGTTCGTCAGCTGAAGCAAGCATAAAATCCACAATGCAGCTCTTCGTCAAATTCTCTGCAGGCATTATACTGGATTCATGGAATGAAACTAACCGGTAAGTTCATTTGTCTCTTCTCACTTGTTCGTGAACATGTAATTCGTTTGATTGTACGTAAGTTCATGACAAGATTTCGCTTGCTTGCATGCTCATGTACATTATCTACGATTCTCCTACTTAACCCATGCAAGCTGCTAATGATTTCAACTGTTCTTCACAGATCTCATCTTGTCGCACAGCTAATTTTCCTAGACCAACTTTGTGAGATCTCGCCTTATCTTCCAAGAAGCTCTCTGGAACCCCATGTTCCATACGCCATTCTTCGCTCGATATACAGCCAGTATTATGAAAATTCTCCATCGATGCCGCTTGCATTATTAAGTGGTTCACCCCGCCATTCACCTGCTGCATCGCTCTCACATTCATCTCCTGGAGCGCGACATCCCCGTGGCGACTCCACTCCTCAGTATGATTCAAGTTATTTCAAAGGATCATCCTCCCATGGCCAGGAGTATGATACTGACAGCGGAAGCTTACGGAGCACAGAAAGCAGGCTCCGGAATGTTCGTCGTTCCGGGCCTTTGGATTACAGCTCAAGCCGTAGTAAAGTTAAGTTTGTGGAAGGCTCAACTTCAGGGAGTACCGGCCCCAGTCCGCTGCCGAGGTTTGCTGTCTCGAGATCCGGTCCAATATCCTACAAGTAAAAAACGAAGCGAAATCGAGTTAAGGGTAAAGGGGATGGTAATTTATCTACTCTGTAATTCTGTCAATGCCTCTGTTATTATTCATGGATATATTAGAGATAGAAGGGCTAGTTCATACAAATTTTGACAAATTGTATATCTAGTGTTGCTGAACAAAATTTCTGTCCTTATAAGTAGACTTTATCTTGTAAATTCATCCGACTGGTGTCACTTTGTGTACTTGCAACCCATGAAACATTTGTTATATATTTTGTTTCTGTATAAAAACTCCCAATAATATTAAGACAAACAAAATTTGATCCTGTTTGTCGAGACTCAGTTCTGCATGCTTTTTTATTTAAGGGAAATAATTTCCGCACAAATAAAATGGAGTGCAGGGCAAGAATGCCGAGCACATGGAGACGAGATCCAGAAGTCCGGCTGGCCTTTGATACAAGACCTTAGTAAATATTAAAACTGGAATTGTGTAAAGACATTTTACTTTATCGTTATTTATGGGCCGTTTGATAACCATTTCGTTTTCAGTTTTTAGTTTTCGGTTTTCGGTCTTCACTTAGAAAACTGAAAGATTGTTTGGTAACCAAAAAGTGAAAACTCAATAAAGTAGTTTTTAGACAGTAGTTGCCAAATAAGATTTCAGTTTTCAATTTTCAAAAAAGTAAAAACAAAAAACAAAAGCCGAAAACTGAAAACGAAATGGTTATCAAACGACCCGTATTTACTATGATTTCAATTTCTGTTAAGTGAAGAAGAATAACAAAACTAAGCAACAAAGATTTGCATTACTAGATTCAGATTTTCTTTATTAACACTATATCCTTATGGGATAACATCAGCTTCCACAGTGAGTAAACCTTCTAAACATTACATATTATTGACAAGATTTTATTTAAACAAGTGGAGGCACAAGATAATCGATGCCATAGCTCCTGATTAACAACCCGGTAAAAGCTGCAGATTCACTCCGAAAGACAACCGACGGAAAGTCAGCGGAGGTGATGCCTGCAAGACGAAGAAGAATTATACATGAATTAATGGAAAGAACACCTAAAACTAGGGAATTCAATACATTACCTGAGAGTTTCTTTTGTTCCACGTCTAATTTTGCAACGTATCGTCGGGAGCCCAAGACGCTGGTGCGCTTCATAGCGATGACAACCAGAGAAACCTACCAAAACGTGACAATATCATGAGCTGAATATTCTGATACAATCAAATTCGGTCCTGAAAGGAGTCCAATGATTTGTACGGAAGAAACACAGAAATGATAACTCTTCGCAGGAAATAGCGACACACACATACCGTAATAAACTCCATCGACCTCAAGCACATCAATCTGCATTAGCGAGTCAAGTCAGGCGAAAACATGATCCAGGAACTGAAGGCAATAAACTTTGAAGTTTGACGGATTTTAACATTGCAAGCATGAAATCCGTACTTTCACTTGCGCATAAGTATAGGCATAACCAAAACTTTTTCACAGCTTTTAAGCCAAATCTTCAATACTCAAACGTCATCTAGCGAGAGATGATCGAAGATGTAATAACTACATACAAAAGCTTAAGCTACCTATGGCTTTATCCATTACATAGCTCCATACACATTTAACTTTTCATTACATATATTCTCTATAGAAAATCTATTTGACAGTTGTCCAAATTATCTGTTTTATTTGGTTTTCTGCTACGAAATACTGTAATTTCCAAGTTTCTTGACAAACAAAATAGCAGAAAGAAGTGTGGTTCGTATGAGAAATTGGAAAAGGAAGAAGGGCAAGGCAACCTAAGACTGATAAATCATAGCAACAATATTCTATCAACGTGGACCATCCATAATCTTTCGTGTTAAGACTACAACCTCAATGCTTCGTATGTTAAAGTATGGTTTGGTTCTTCCAACAGCAGCTTCAGAGTGGATAATAAGAAACAAATTGGTCATGAAAATTTACTCTTTCGGTGAACTGAAAACTTGCGGTAAACAACGTGGGGCGTACTTGATCGAGCGGAAATTAAACTGCGTGAGCCACCGCCGAATACTGATATCATCTAAAGAAGTCCATTTTCTATGTCTAAGAACAAGTATTGCTACAAACACAGCATGATATTTAAAATTTGAGAAAGTCAGGATATGAGCGAATAATTAATCATGGTTTAATCATGGTATTCAAAGTGAAAACTTCAAAATTAATCATATGTAAAGCAAATTACTTTCTCTTCACTTTCTAGGAAACCAAACAGAAAACACAAAACCCAGTTAAGCAAGTTAAAGTTTGCGGTTTTTAGCAGTTCTTACAGGTATCTGAAGACCAATTTCTTGAATGCTATCCATGAGCTCTTGAACCTTATTTGGATCGTTACTTCTGGTTCTCATCAATGGCCTCCTTATCTTATCCAGAGGAAGCTCCAATATCACTGGCCCACCAGCCCCTCCGCTGCTCCCACCTGAACTCAGAGGAGTAGACCCTGAAAAACCAAATGTTAATTCTCATCAAAGTATTTTCTTTTTGAGATCAAAGCGATAGTGGGGAATGGGAGAATCGAACTCGGAACCTCGAGTGCAAGAGTGAATGGTTGTGAACAATTAAGCTACTACAGGCCCCTTGCAATCCCGTCAAAGTTTACATTTTTACAAGAGAAGGACTCAAATAAATTAACCAATTATTAATAAAAATATATATATATATATATTCAAATAAATATTAGAAATTTTTTTTTGGTACCATTAGATGAAAGAGAAGCAGAAACAGTGAAGCTCCTCAAGCTGTTTGGCATTTGCAGAACAAAGTTCGCCATTTTTTTTTTGTATTCTCAGTACCCTTTTGAAAATAAAGTCTCTCTTTTTTTTCTGTGTATTTATATCCTCCACCAAAAATGAAAAAAGGGTAGTGATAGAATAGTCCCTTGACTCCATCAGAGCCGTTGGATGAGAATTTTATAGGTCTTTTTTGAAGACTTTGACAAATGAGTAATGACCCATATTTATTTGGACGGTTCAGATGCAGCCCAATTTCCCATTTGTTTAATTTTTATTTATTTACTTGGGGAAATTCCTTTTGTGGGTATTGCATTGCATTGCATAGCGAGCTTAAAAACCCGAGTCTTGAAAGGCAGTTAAAGTTCCAATGGCTACTGCTGCAGTCACCTCCTCCTCTCTCTTCAGGTAGGAACTCTCTCTTGCTGTTGTTGTTTTTCTCTGTAATTTTCGATCACTCTCTGGGTTTTTGTACATAAATTTATAGAAATTTGGAGCAGGAATTGTGCAGCAACAACTGTGAGAGCTTTTGTGACAGTGAAAGCCTCCAACCCCAATTTCACAACTTCCCTTCTTCCTCTACACTCTCGCAGGTTCTCTCTCTCTCTAATGTTTTTTTTACTAGGAAAAAAGAATGGTCTAATTGTCACCAAACCAAATTGAAAATTTCTCAAATTTCATTGCGATGTTCTCAGCATGCACCATAATCTTCAACTGGGCATCTGTTAATTTACATTGAAAAATTAAGGATGACAAAAAGATTTCCTTTTGGATTTTCTTTTCGATTTGTTTGGGGAGGTGCTACAAGCTTTTTGTGGAGTTAATTACTGTTGGGGTGTTCTTTGACATTGGTAAAAGTTTGGCCTATCGAGATGTTGGTCGAAAATCTTATACTTTATGTGATAGAATACTTGTGCCCTTGCCAAATCTAATTGTCATTCGTGTTCTTTTTGGTTTCCAAATAAAATACGTTGGAGTACATCTTTGCTTCATCATGGCGGCTCTTCATTTGTAATTTCTTTTAGACTGTATTTATGCTAAAAGTACGTCATTCGTAGACTACGTTATCTATATATCACAACAGATTCTTATTTGATCTATTTGTTGGCTACTCAATATCCAAGTCACACTAGGTTTGGGTGTAGACGTTATATCGCCAGTCTTGTTTAGTTGCAAATGGCCTACGCGGTGATCGGTTGCTGAAGAATTACTGATATTTTGTTTCCAAATAACTATAATCTTACTATCTTAGTATGTTCATTTTAAGGTGTTGTATGTCATTTGAAACCAACTTCAATTTGTTAGTGACTTGAATATAACCATCAGTCACATATGTTTTTTAGATCCCTGTGCCGTGTTAGTGCTACAAACAACGAGGAGGCTGCTGCAAAGGTAGCTGCAGCTAATGCCGACAGTGGAGCTCCAACAATGTATCATCCCTGACACAGTAAAACTGGTTTGGTCTCACATTCAAGTTCATAGCATGCTTTTTGAGTATGGAACTTCCAATTGAACTTATTGAGTTTTAACCCATCAAAACGTGGGAAGTCTCTGCTGGTTCAAATCTACGGAGAAAATTTTTTCCGAAGCGAGAAAGTTGGCAATAATCTTGTTCTTCATCTTGATTGATTTAAGAATTTCATAGAAAAAAAATATATCGCAATCATTACTGTTGAATTTGGCACGTTATTTGCATTGCACTGAAAATTTGAAATGGGTAAAAGATGAATGGAAATATAATACATGTTAAAACAATGATATCTTATCCAACTTGCTTCCCACGGTTGCAGATTTGACAAGATCATAGCAAAGGAAATCCCATCAAGCATTGTATTTGAAGATGATAAGGTCCTGGCATTTCGGGATATCAACCCTCAGGCTCCTGTTCACGTTTTAGTCATCCCAAAGTTTAGGGATGGCTTAACCGGGCTCGGAAAGGTAATTTCTGCCCTTTTATTTCCCTTACGTACATGCTTCTTCTTCCATCATCAATCTTCGTTTTTACTAGTTAGTTTTTTCTGTTAAAACTTTTTATGGTTCATAGTCTGCTGAGTGGAAAAAGCTTTCGTTTGATTTGCGCATTCTGTCATTGCAGGCTGAACTTAGGCACACGGAAATACTAGGTCAACTTCTCCATGCTGCAAAAATTGTGGCTGAGAGAGAAGGTATTCTTGACGGCTTTCGTGTGGTTATCAACAATGGTGCAGAAGCATGTAAGTTATACTCTATATGTGTCTTCCTTTCATAGTTGTGCAATGCTTAAGTGTCAATCATCATCGGTCTCGCTCCCTCCAGGTCAATCTGTTTATCATCTCCACTTGCATGTCCTTGGCGGAAGGCAGCTGAAATGGCCGCCTGGTTAAAGATCTGAAGCTTATGGAACACCACAAAATTTAATCTTCATGCCATATGAGGAATGTGGTGTGTGGAGTTTCTTACGCAGGATGTTAGAACACTCGGACGAAACGACCCGAAGAGATAATAAGCGGAGGCTTTTACCGAACTGAGTTTTTGTATTGTTTGTCTTTGATATGTGACTGAAATGAAAACATGTGGTTCTGAGTTGCCACAAATGGCTGAGATTGCGACGTCGTTTATGAACCAAAGGCAAGAGAAAAGACGAAGCAAATTTGATTTTTATTATCTACCAATGTACAAATGAATTACAAGCTACATGTAATTTAATTTTAATTTTCCAGCTGCTGATTCTCTTCATGACCAAGTAAAACAACAGTATCTACAACCACAACAAATCGTACGTATCGAAAACCCCCTTCTGTGAAAGAAACAACCGTGTGTCGTTCAGCTTCGTTATAACCAGCATAAAGCTGCAGCTTATAACAACGCACCGACTGCTCATCACTCTTCCGAAGATGCATAAGCGAATCCTTCATGGCTAATGGTCGATCCAAGGCTTTTTGATCTAAATATGATGCACCATGCGACTGACAGAGGTGGAGCAGCCTCCTTCGAAGTAGAGAGAGTTCTCTGATTAATATAGTCTCATTGACGAAAGTGGCATCATAGGCTTGTTATAATCCCGGTCTGGTTTGAGCAGAGACAAGAGCAGTCTCGCACATTCGAATCCCTCTTGACAAGTCGCCTGTCGCGGTTGATTGTCAATTTGATAAAGGGGAGCTTCTGTGCGATCTGGCGCCAGATTTCATTCACAGTTCCATTTGGTTCTTCATATTGAAAATAATGCTTCACCTAAATCACGAAATTTAGATTAGTACGGGATAACAATTTCCACTGGAGTTACCTGTGCACTGTAATTACTTAATAGATGTCAGTAATCTTGTACCATTTTCATATACCAAATTGGTCACATAACATGCAGAAAAACTTCAATTGTAAAACTCTTATGCATCAACACCACTTTTCCACAAAGTAACAGAGAATGACAGAGTGGCCACAGAGAGGATTCGGAGTACGTAAAGATGTCATGATTTTACCCTGCAGGAGACCTTCCTAGGCATGACAACTCAACTATTTTTTGCCCCCCCCCCCTCTTCTGCTTTTCAAAGTGACTAAAGACAGAGAAATTAAACTCAACCATCCCAGTTCAAAAAGTGAGGACCTAAGTACAAGGTTTACATCTCAGACACACTCATATATGATCTAACGGATGAGATACAAGTCCCGTATCGGTTTGCGTTAGTTTCCCTATGTATGCTCATGTGTTTATATAACTTAGCTTCCTTACAATGCTGAAACAGAATATAGAAGTTCATAAACAAGAACAAGAACCACAGCAGAATGAAACTTGAAAAACAACGGAAAGAAAAGGCAAATCAAATCCCAAAATACAAAGATTTTGGACTAACCTCATTCAGCTCTGTCTGGTATTCCAGAATTCTCTCAGTGGGGATTCCTCTCAGCATTGAGACTAAGAATCCTGGCTTTAAAGCTGCATTGGATTCTACAAATATTGCTATCTTTCTGTAGTCTATAACATCTTCAAATGGAAGCTCAATGCTATCGCTGACTATCACAGGCACGCACAAGCTAACTATAGAATCGAAAAGTCGGCAGGCTGATGGAGTATCACCAGCAGGATTCAAACAGAACTTTGACGTATGCATCCCATGTGTAGCAGCCCGTCGACTCTCTCTGGATTGCGTTCCATGTTTTACTATAACATCCTCTTCATTTTCAAGTAATTGGAAAAGTAAATCACGTATCTTTCCGCCCTACACAAACACAAAAAGAGACCCCAAAATCCATCCTTTAGCTCAGGTAGACAGATAACCGATCCTAATTCATACTCAGTAGACTCAGTCACAAGCAATCACATTATGCTTAAGAAAAATGCAGCATTTCAAACACACCCACAAGAAAGTTTATCACAGTAAACAACAACAATGATCAAGATACGGAATTTAGTCAGCAATTGAAGATGTACCTCTTTTCGAAAGCGGTTGCCCATGAAGAACAACAAGGTGTTGCGATTCTCGACGCTGATATCGCCGGTGTAAGTGTTGATGCGGTGAGAGTAAGGCACGATCACGTCCTTAACAAGCGATCCTTGGTCCTCCTTCAACCGCCCGAAATCACAAACAAGCAACACACAGTTTTTGACTTTGTCGATCACTTTGTACAGAGCATTGGGGTCCGAAGCCATGATCACATGGTCTCGGCCATTGTTCCTCTTCCAGTACTCCTGCGCCTCCAGCCACTCAATCAACGCCACCTGATTCTCCTCGTCGCTGTACAACGGCTTCTCCGACCCGGAAGCCGGTCGGGCCGGGTTAACAATCAGGCTCAATGACGAGAAGAACGGCACGTAGAACATGTCCGCCTCTTCCGGATCCAACACCTTCTCAACGGGCGAACCGATCCGTTCCGATTCGGGTTTGAGCAGGTCCTGGAACAGGTACCACTCGCCCATGTGCTGGTGACCCGGGTACTTGAGCTTCGAAACGTCGCCGTCGGGCCGGCCGCCGCGGGCCAGCGAATGATGCTCGATGACTCCGTAAGTGAACCGCTTCGGGAGATGGTAGAGATACACTTTGATGGGCTTTCCGGGAAAATTAAGCTGATTTTCCCGGGAAACAAACACGTCGGAGGAGATCGAATTGGAAGCGGCGGAGAAAGAGGGGAGGGCGTTCTCGAGCTTGGAAGTGGCGGCGGGAGTGAGGAAGGTGTTGAGGAAGGCATAGAGGACGAGGACGCCGACGATGGTGGCGAGGGATTGCTTGAGGAGCGAGGATTTTCGCGCCATTGAGAGGAATTGGGTTAGGTTTGGCGGTGGCGGGCATGGGGGGAGGAGGGTTTGGTGGCCTTCTTGGCTTTGCTGGGTCGGAGCTCACTACTCATCATACCCGTTGTTATGGGGGCTCGGCGCACCATGCTAACGCGCGCCAGGGTGTGTACAGGGAGACAGCTTTGTTATCTCTTTGTAAATAGAGTTGAGAATTTGTTAATTTTCAGAATTGCATTTAATAGTGGGAGAATTTATGATTTTTTGCATTTGCAATGAGGTGCTAATTATTTTTAATCATATAGTGACGTAATTAAGAACGTGTGGTAATATCTCTTTCATCAATGAGTTATTAATGCATGTTTTATTTGTAATATATACAATTGATGCATAATGTTAGGAGAAAAATAGAGGATTTCTTAAAAACCACATTACTTAGATTTTGGCAAGAATATTCAATATTCAATTTCCATCGTTAATATTAATGGTAAAGTTTTGGTTTTGTAACCAAAGGTTCAATGAAGGAGCTTGATTAACGGTGACATGTCTCTCGATGTCGACCTGAAACAGTTAAGTTGGAGAGCATATAATTCCTTAACAATACAAATAAAGTTATCAAGTGATTGTTGTCTTTCAGTGACGATGTGATGGTTTGGTCCTGAATGAAGGCTTGTGATTCAAGGTTTTCTAATTGGGTCGAGAGCCCAATGCTACCCCCTTCACACATGCCTTGCCCAAGATCAAGATTAGCTATACATATACGAATTATAACGTAAGTGAACTGGTAAAACTAATGACAATTTGACAGTCACATTAAAGAATTTGTCCTAAACAAACACTTGTGATCCAAGATTTCCTAATTGGGTTGAGCTTGCCACAAGGCTACTTCCTTCAAACAGGACTAAGATTTTTTCCATCAAAGCCCAAAACCAAGGTGACTTTCTCATCAACATGCATAAGTTAACATTTGGGTGAAAGTTATGATTACTTCTCCTTGTTCAAAAATGTACTAGAGATTTATAGAAGTAAAGTATATGCAAAAGTTTCTATGTTGAATTCTTGATATCGTCGTACACAAAATAATGTAAATATTGACTGTAACCAGAGCCCCCAATAATATTAGTTGTAAAATATTAGTAATCACAGATCACAGATCACTCATCATCAATATTCATGATATATATATTGACAAAAACCAACATCATCTTTTGCTAGAAATTCAAAAGTAAAACTAGAAATTTGAAACCCCAAATCCACAACATAAAAGGACACTGATCAGATAATATTCTTAATAAGCCATATATATATATATATTTATAAATAAGTCCAAAAACCCTGAAAAGTACGTAGTTCAGATATTTGTATTCCAGCAATGAAGAGGATTCAGCACCCCTTTTTTTCTTGATGCATGCCACAGCTAGCTAGCCCTTCTCATAAACTGTCACTCTGCAAAACAAAAAAACTAATAAGATCCAGATAAAATTAATACTATAGCTGTAAATATGATTATGTAATTATAAAAAAGTAAAAAGAATAGTTAATTAGGCTGCATATGTACTAATATAACTTAACACTTTGTGTCTTTGTGTGATCGTGATCACATATAATTTATAGAACTACTGTATATATACATACCGTATATAGAGGGGCCGCTGAGATTGAAATCGAGAAGGCCGGGCTGATGATGAGCAGGCTGGTGAGGGTAAGGGTTGAACTGCGGCTGAGGCTGCAAAGTGGCAAGCTGAAGCACACTGCTTGGTTGTTCTTCGCCTCCAAATGGGAATTGATCGAGCACATGTCGATGCTCCTCAGATTTCGGTATCATCTCCAGATTCTCCACCTGCTCATGAGCCTCATGATGCGCCTGATCATGACCAAATGCTGCTGCCTGATGCGCCTTAATCTAAATTTCCATACATTTAAATTAATCAAACTTTTGTAAGCAACACGTCATCATGCATGTTAATTAGTTAAAATTAAAGGAAGGAAATATATATCTAATGTTACAACTTAGTTATGATCATAATAACGCTCGACATGCATAACTATTATATTTCGATAAACTGATTAAATCAACTGCATGCTAGCTATGAATTCAAGTGTAAAATGATGGAGAGCTTATGTATATATACTGTGATTCAGGGGTATTTCAGTAATTTCAAAGTTAGATAACCCTGCAGATACTCACCAGATGGAATAGTTGCTCATTTTCTTCCTCCCGCCTTTTGGTCTAAGTTTCATGACAAAGCAACCCATCAGTATTTTAGATCATTCACTAAAAAGTGAACATATTGCGAGGGATCATGGACTTAAAAATTTACCGTTGCAAGAAGATTGTCTATCTGCTGTTGCAAGACCTCAAGCTGTACACCAGTTTCCAATTAGTTTTCAAACCAAGAAATCTATGAACAAAAAAGTTTAGGTAATTAAAACATAGGATTTTATAATATGTTTCGGAGTATCATATACATCGGGATTTTTGACCGTGAGATCATTGGTCAAGAATTCAATACTAATATCTAGCGGTAAAAAGTCTTGGTTTTTTAAACACACCGGAGCATAATAGAATTTTCATTAATGGACACTAGTTGATCGGGGACATTCTAATGTGACCATGTTACAAATCATACAGTACCAATGTAAACGTGTAACACTGAAATATAGTTAATGCAAATACTAACTTAAGGGTATAGCATATATATCATCAACTAAAAGATATTGTAATTAGGAGACAATTGAAGATTATACCTTCCTAGCTCGAACTCTGTTAACAGACTCCTCCAGCTGGTGTTCAAGCTCCACCAGATCCTCAAATCGAACACAGCTTAGATCTTCGCCCGTGTAGCGTTGCAAACTCAATTCCAGATGGTGAGTTTCTCTCCTCATTTTTCTCAACTCAGCATTCATATATTCCTATATCCACAAATTAGAAGGTATGTCACAATTAATTCTTAGAACACAAGTACTCAGAATGATCATATTGGTTTTGAATTTAGACTCAGTACATAATCATCGGCTGCATATACCGTGTCATTGTGTTGCGGTATTCGAATCCCTCTTGCAACCTGGTACCTTTGAATAAGCTCCTCCATGCTATATATAAAACATACAAATTAAAAACCATGCAGATGATGATATTAATTAGTATGATTTTTCCAAAGTTGGATCATATATAACTTAATTAGACGCGTAACATTATAATTAATAAGCTTATGTATGTTATATAATTAATTTACATTTTTACTCGGTAAAGATTTGGAAAAATAATTCACCAAAACGTTTCGTGCAAAGCACCATTGAAAGGAAATAGCAGGTCTAATTACAATAGAACATATGTAGCATATAATTTTTTTAAAATTATAAAGAAACTTCAACTCTACAGTCTACAACAATATTAGTTATGAGTGCCATAACGAAAACAAAAATCTGAAAAAGGATGTACCCAAAATTCAAAAGGGAGAAACGATCAAGTGAAAGTAAAGAGTAAGATCAGACGATAGAGATTGTAGTAGGTAGACATCAACTGAGAATCTGTGGCAGAAATAATTAATGACCGTGAATTTTTTGTTTTCTTACTCTTTGTTTTTGCTGATATAGGTCATCATGAGTGCCATGGTCAGAAATTAATAGGGTTAGGAAAACCCTAGGTATGCAGATCTGACTAAATAGCAAGTAGATGTACTCAATTGGTCAAATCATTTAAGTTTGATGAGGCTAATGAGCCAAAACTGAAAACCAAACCATAGTAATGTGTAAAGATCAACCTGCGGTGCTCAGAAAAAGAAATTAAAGGAAAAATAAATAAATTACAGATTGGGAGAGAGAAAAAGATATTAAGACCAGATCATGTACAAGAACACTGTAGAAAAAACGAAAACCCAAATGGCAACAATAACAATAAAACACATAGATCAGTGAAGAGAAAAACGAAAGGAGAGAGGAGTTGTGATTTGAAACAAAGCAAACCCTGAAATCAAAATATGATCTTCTGTGTAAAAAGAAAAGAGAAACATTAATCAAACTTGTGTAACCATCAATTTGCAAGCTGAACAAATATACACAAATTCTGCAACCAGATCAGTAAATAAAACCCATCTAACAAACACATCGAATAAAGAAAAAAATAAAACAAACCCAAAAAAATCCCCAAGAAAGCAAGAAAATAAAACATACAAAAAGTGGGAGGACTTGTTCATCACCTTGATGACTCACTGCAGTACTGAAACATCTTGCCAGTGCTTGAGAAAATGACAAGGCCGATCTGGGCATCACATAGCACAGAAAGCTCATGAGTCTTCTTGATCAGCCCTGCCCGCCGTTTCGCAAAAGTCACTTGCCTTGTGGTTCGGTTTTCTATCCTCGAAATTGTTATCTTGCCCCTTCCCATATTTATGTATTTTTTCTTCTTCAATTTGTGGGAAAAGCTAGAAGAAATTTATGGAACTCTGACTCTACCAGTGCTCAAATTCCTGATTTAGATCAAGACCCAAAAACCCAACAATTAGCTAGTTCAAAAATACATATTTGAGCATCAAAAAAGCATGTATATGTGGATTATATATGGAAAAAAAATTGTTTAATTATTAGTTTGCTATAAGTACTAAAGGGTTCTTGTTTTTGTTGGATGAAAATAAATGATGAGAGAGTTGTACCCGGCCAATAAAAATCTTAAATGAAAGGGTGCTACAATAAACAAAAGAACTGTGATATCAGAAGTAGGAACCTAGTTTTCTAAAAACCCTAATGATGACATATGTAGGAGAGAGAGAGAGAGAGAGAGAGAGAGAGACGCAGAAGCTGGACTTTGGAAGCAAAAGACTTAGAGGGATTGCTGCTTTACCTCTGCTTTCTCTCTTTGCCTTGTTGGGTTTCAAGTTTGGCAAGATGAATTGTGGCAAATGAACTTAAAGAGACTCTCTATATTTAGTTATCTTAGCTTGGCAATTGGCCCATCTTTCCAAACTATATTACCAAAATGCTTCCTTAGCATGTAAATTCAAATCAATATGTCCAAGATGCCTCCTTAATTAGCTTGGTAACATTTCAACCACACCAAACAATCACAACCTTTGTTGATTTATATACAATAGTATATTTAACCATGACTAGTAAAACTCATCGTTTCAAGCATTTCCATTTATGTATGTCTTTGTTTTTCGAGTTAATTCTGCACTAATTATATATAATTAATTGTTCATCTTTTACATTGTTGATTATCTGTTCACAATTTTTTTTCCAAAAGAATAACAATTAATGGCATTGATATTCATATTATTCATACCATATGCATACTGGTCAATTTTAATACGAATCGTAGGACGTAGAGAAGTACTCGATTGCACCTAGTTGTGTATACTGGTAAGTTTTACCGCTTGCTTATTAAAAATGTAGGTTTGGGAGCACATGGAATTGCAGATGTGCAAAGTGGTCCATGGTCTGTAATCTTAATGCCTAATTAGTACGAAGAAGATCTCGCAATATTCATGCACGCTACACAGATGTAGCTTTGAATTACGGGGGTATATATGTAATTTCACGAGAAAACCTACAAACTTACAAAGTGTTGATGTCTTATTGCATGCAGCGACTGTTAACCACCCTGCCCTTTTGTCTGCAAACCCACCTTTCTAGATTTTGCTAAATTTGGAAAGCTTTTTAAAGTTGTGAGAGCCAACCAAGCTTCCTCGAAAATGAAACGAAAATCAAATACTTGGGATCGATGGCTCACAACACTTTGACACATATTGATGTGTTTTGATGGATCACAGGATGTATGTGTATATTGAGTTTTAGCTGCATTATTGATTAGTGTTGATAATGTTCTTGGCTTAGTCATTAAGCATGAAATGAAATTTCTGCTTATTAATCTGCAATTGACCCTTTGAAGTCATCAGTCACCTTTTTTTTGGCACGTATAAGTGAGTCACAACTTTAATGAATTATACGAAGTTATACTAATTTTTTGTTTTGTACACCTATATGCCAATTATATACGTATGAATATGAGTTAGATTAGTTGGCTAGGATAATGTTCCACACTCTTTGCTCGTGATTTTGAATCTCTGTCTCTATAAATTAGAGTAATTTAGAATATTGCATTCTAATATGTACGACACTTTTGATAATAAAAAAAAAAATATACACGAAAGGAAAAACAAATGACTACATGCATTATGGTTGATGATATTATATGTAAAATTGTGTTAGGGAAAAAATTTGCACAATTTATCCCATGAATTTTTAATATATATATGTACCCCCATAATTCACTCATGTTACACGTATTCTATTAATTAATACTATATTATGAGTTCATTAAGTATCAACTAAGTCGTCCACTTATTACACGTAGGTTAGTAGTTCCACATTTATGAGATTGTACTCAAAACTATATATTAAAGTGGCTAGATTAAATTGTTCAAATCCTATTGAAAAATAGAGACGTCGAACTTCATACTAGATAAAATGCTCCGTTGATTATATGTCACTCCAGCTACGACCTTTGTTATACATGTTGCAAAAATAAGGCATCTACTAGCTAGTTATTATTTACCCCAAGTCATAACCTACCTATTTAGGATTCTGGGAAGAAAAGCAAGTGTGTCAATAAAACGATGTTGATTGGTCCCCCCACTCCCCACCCTCCTCCCCCGAAATTTTTTCAACTCTGCAATGAGAATATAATCATTTTTCTTCTGTATATTGATGTGCAGGGAGGTCAGTTTATGGGGTCCACCTTCATTGCTCGAAATGTGACCGTCGGATGAGAGCCATACACAGAAAGAGGAATTAAGAATGTTGTTTGCCTAAAATGGAACTCAGTTTTACGTCCCCTTCATCATTGAAATTTTTCTCTGGGATTCAGTCTTCACAGAATCACATGGACTTCCGCGGGCTAAAATATTAAACAAATTGATGTTAATTATTTGTCATCTACGCGCATGCATATGAAATTTTGACTGGAATATTGTCACATCTACATTTTGTTCCCTCATAAAAGTCATCATTTTTCTTAAACTGATGCTAAAATTATTTTTTATCGCATCATTGTTCTTTTATAGCATTGTGGTTGTTTTGTCTTCTACAAGCCTTTGGAATGGTGAAACAAAATACTGTATAGATAAATGTGAATTTTAGTAGCAATTGTAAAATCTTGCAAGTTGTTCAAGGTACTACATATCGTACTCTCTATAAAGCTCAAAAAAAGAAGTTATTAGATTTAAGCGCTCAAATTCTACATTTTATTAATTAAACATTGGTTGGTTTTCAACTTTTAATTAAAACGCTCTAAATTTTTATTGAAGTGCTTTCATCTTTATCCATTTCATTTTTTTAATTTCCATCTCAACATTTTATATAGAATTTAAAAAATAAGAGTTTTATTCTTATTAAAACTGACATCTAGGATCCGTAAATTCATGAAAATTGAAAATAGATTTGAATTTTCTAATAGGTAATTGCATAAACGTGAGCTAAGAGTCTATGTTTTTAGTACAAAGTTTGATTGCTAAGATTTGATTGTTAAGAATTAACAAAATATGATTTTAGTACAAAGTTTTAATGAAATTTTTTTTTTATTATTATTATACATAACGTATCACTAGCGTTGTATGTACCAAAATTAGGATAACACAACATATTAGTAGCTTAGTACGTACCAAAACAAGAATCACATAACGTACCAAAATACTAATACGTACCTAAATTAGGATTACATAACGTACCAATAATGTACCAAGGTATTGGTACGTTATATTAATTTGGTACGTTATGTTTGATATATATGAGAGTCACTCGATTAAGAGGATGTTGTAGATACGGGAGGATTTGACATTCTATATAGTATGACCATGAATAATTGTGGAACTTTTGCTCTAAAAAACTTGATAGAAACCGGAAAGGAAGTGATAATTATTATAAGATATATCTACTAGATTTTAGGAGTTTTGTTGTGATATTAATTTGTGAATTAAAACATAAATCAAATATAATGAAAATTTGTAATTTTTTTAATTAAAAATTACTAAAAGAATGTTTGATCAAAAGTCTAAAAGTTATAGATATTTGATTTAAAGAATTTAATTTTGAGGCGCCTATATCAAAATGCCTCAAAAAAAAAAAAAAGAGATCCCTACCCCAAAACTACTTTCAAGTTGTTCAAAAATGTAAAAATAAAAATCCATCACAGAACACAAGGTGCTCCAGTTTTCCACAACCACAAGACCATTCTCCTTTTGCTACAAATTGTACTCCCAACTCACTTTGATGTCTTTTTAATCCCACAAGACCAACAAATTAAAACACATCCTGCAAATGCATGTGAACACATGTAATAGGCGTCAACAACATTACTAATATTGTAATTAAGCTAGCTAGGTTTTCCATAAAAATAAAACTGAACATCCTACAAAACTAAATGAATTAAAAAGGCAACAGCAAACATAGCGGGTAGCAAAGAATCAAGGGGGTAAGAGCATGTTTAATTGCTTATCTTCCAAATTGATCGTTTCTCTCTAAAGTTGTTCTATTTGATATTGTATCCATAACAAAATATGCAATGACTATTATGTGTAAATCAACTGATCGATCTCATTAGACATTAATTAGTCATTGCATGCGCCCATCGCATGGATTTCCCATTTTTCCTATTGCATGTATATGTACGTACGTATAAATAAAATTTGGTTGCTTCAGCCCAAGGATAAATCCTTATATTTTTCTCGTCACCCCATCCGAAGAAATAATAATAAAATAATGAAGAAAATCAGTATCCCACTCAAATCATATGATATGTTGCATTGACTACCAGTACTCGTACTATATATATATACTCACACACACTACTACAAAACCTAGCTTTCAGAAGCAGCCAACAGGTTCTTAATTCTTCTTCTTCTTAGCTTGCTTCAGCCTTCAGGAGCAGCCAACAGGTTCTTCTTCTTCTTCTTGTGTAAAATTTAGTACTTTGATTGTATTTCCATGTTAGCATCTATGTTCCAACTCAGATTTTCTTTTTCGCTCAATGGTTTATGGTTTTCTTTTTATTACCTAATATGCCCTCGTGTTAAAAACGGCTGGTTTGTTGTTGTTGTTGTTGTTTTTGTTTCCCCAAAATTTTCGGAAATTATTATTTGGCTAGTTTTCATGTTATTTCCTTTATGAGGCTGTTTACCAGATTAATTGTCAATAAAATCCACCATTTATCTTTCTCGATCAAGCTCTTAAGAACATTTCAACCAAGCCAGGACGCAATAGAAAGGTATGAAAGAGAAATATAGTAAACTGTAGTGTGCAGTTGCCTCCAAATATCAGCATATAGCAGGTGTTTTGACCCTGAGATGTCTTCAAGGTCGTCAACTACTTAGAAAATTTTCCTCTACTGAGAATCTCGATATTGGCTTGTTCAGAAGTGACCTAGAACAAGACAATGATTGGTTCTTTATGTTCACATGGGGTAAGGTTAGTGAGGGTACCCTATGGCTGTGTACAAGCAATTTAATACAAAATTTAATTCAAGTTGACATAACGGAGGATAAATAATGAACCGCCTCAAGACTCAACTCAAGTAACCAACTTGATCAAAATTACTTGTAGATTTAGGCATTTAGCAAAGTTGACATAATAAGTCTTCAAATCAATCATCATTCGATGAATTTAACTTTTCTAAGCTAAATAAAACCCAAAAACACCTTTATATTTTTGATATTGTTCAAACCTTCTCTATGCAATGAAGAAATTATTTAATCTTCTTAACACATTCCTCTAATGTTCTTCTCTTTTTTTTTCTTCATTTGGTTTTGAATAAGTTCATAGATGATTTTATTCTTTTCCAATCTAATATGAAATTTAATTCAAGTTGACGTAATGGAGGATAATAAGGCTAAAATAGAGTAAACATTGAACCACCTCAAGACCAACTCAAAAAACCAACTCAATCAAAATGGGATTTCCCTCAAACAAACCAGTCGTCTCTGAAGACGATACTATTCATCTTTTGCTATTTTCTATTTTCATCATCTTGATCTGCTTTGCTTTCACCTTCATCCCTTTGAATCACAACCAAACCATTGGTTTTACTAAACAAGCTTTGTCATTCGGCACAATGGTTGCTTTCTTGGATTTTTTTCTGACTTCTCCGCCTGAGATATATTGTTCAATTTCTCTGCATTGAAGCAATTGCTTACCTCTTTTTTTTTTCTCTTTTTTTTTTCTGTTGCTACTATCCCTTATGAAAATGTTGGGCCAGAGAAGTGGGTCTATTTGGCGAACTTTGACACTGATCGGTGTATGGGGTTTCTACAAGGCGTGTGAAACAGTGGATATGGGGTATGATAATGCGTATGAGGATTATATGAAAGACCACCCTTTCATCCGGCTGATGTAGTATTTGTCGATAATGTTTTCGCCCTACATCATCAGTGAGCTCTATAAAATGTTCTTTGCTTGCCTGAAATGGCTCCGTAAGCCCCGTGATTGATTCCGGTGGATACATGGTCAAGACTTGTTTCATATATGACCGCTTGAATTGAACTTCGTATTAGATTGGAAACTTATTGTATTCATCTAGGCTTTTCATATATCCATGTAAGTTGTTGTAGCTAGCTAGCTAGCCATGACAGTACCATGTTGATCTTGTACTAAAAAACTTTATCCAAACGCAATCTCACATAAATATAAACTAACCAACCAAGATTTTCAGCCTTTGTGTATAACATATTCAATTATATTATTAGCCATCGACACAGTTCAACTCTATGGTCTCTTCTTGCTCATGAAAATGGAAGTGATTCTTTTAACAAGAGCAGTGGCCAAAATGAGGGCAATGAGGTCACTTGACCCTAACATCTTGTTTCTTTGTTCCATTAAATTGCTAATTGACCACATGATTTTCGTAAAATGACCCCAATGTTAAGCTACAAATGCTACTTTAACCTCAAAAGCCAACCAATATTTGACTTTACCATTATCATGACCATTCCTAACTCCGCCACTAAACAAGAGTTATAGATTAAATTTGATCCAAATTGATTTCTGAGTCAATAATTTTAGATTTGGCCTTCTTAATAATTGTCGCATTGAAACTTGAAAGCATATATCTTTTGTGGTTTTGTCATGCTGGTCGATTTCTATTCTTCTTTTTGTTGACACATTTTTTATAGGAGAAGGACTTACATAGAATGGGTTCACCGTCACGTGACGTTCCTTGTCCAATAATGCATTGCTATATGCAAATTTTTCTCCACATGACAATGTGTTATTGGATCGAGACGCCATGTGAAGGCGAACCCGTTCTATGTAAGTTCATATTATTGTTGTGGGACCCACCTACACTAAAGTGTGTATGTGAGTATATCACTTTTTGTGCGTGTAATTATCATTAAACTTTTAGATTTATCTTCAAGGGTAAAATAGTCATAGAAGTATTAAATGCAAATTGAATCTAATTATTATTTTTATTAAAAGCGATAGTACTACTCTAAACTAGACTAAAGAGTGATATAGGGTTTTAACTCATGATACACTGAGTTAAACAGAAATACCATATCCACTAAAACAATTCCAACTTACAAATTGGATCTAAATTAATATAGATATTGATATTGATTGGGCTTGAATCTCAAAACCCTTTTACGTAATATTCAAACTTGATTGCAAAGAAGTTGAACACACTGTACACACTGTATATCAATCAATTCGCTTACAACTAGACTTGTAGAATGGGTCGGGCGAGGCCGACCTGGTCCTGAGAAGTCAATGCCCAAACTCTACCTGACCCTAAAATTTTGGGCCCTAGGAAAAAATTGGGCCAGGTCGAGCTGCCCTTATGCCAAATATGCAAGGCTTTGCCCCAGCCCACGGCCCGAGAAAATACGGGCCTATGAGCAGGCCGCTCAGTCAGGCCTAATTTTTGGCCTTTCATTTAAATATAAAAAATAATAATGTTGTTGAGAATTGAATCTTTGATCTTTTAAGTCTATTAGTTGTCAATTACAATTTCAACTAAGGTATTTATTTGGTTAATATAGTCAATTAAATTATATAAGTGTTGAAAAAAAAAGTTAATTATATTAAAGAAAGTTAAAAAATATCGGGCTTAAAAATCGGGCTTAAAGGCCAGGCCTAAAATGCAAAGTCTAAGCCCTACCCATTTAAAATCGAACCGAATAAAACTCGACTTTAAGAGTGAACTGCGTCAACTCACAACCCAAAAAATAGGACTGGACTCGGAACGGCACATTAGGCCTTGGCCTTTTTTAGAGGCCTACTTACAACCCATATGCGTCTACTGAAATTACGACTGCAGATTAGTAGTTGATTACATTTCACACCTCTAAATTTTTCCTTTTACAAAAAAACACAAATAAAATAAAGATACTGTCCGTATATATCACACACATGTGATAAAAGCTTATTACATTACACGTATCGAAATCAAAAATTAAATAAATAATATAATTACCGCTTTTCGGCCACCATGTTCTTCTTTCTTCTTCCTTCCTTTCTTCCCCAATCTCTCATCATCCTCTCTCTCTCTCTCTCTCTCTCTACTTTCTCTCTCTTCATCTCCTAAAAATGAGATCTTGAGCTCACCATCTCTCTCTCTCAAACTCAAACACCCCATCAATCAAAAACCCAAATTTTATTTGCTTTTTCTTTTCTTTTCTTTTCCTCCAATCAGACCCCCCCCAAATCCAAATGGATCTGGCCCCAGAGGAGCTCCAGTTTCTCACCATCCCAGACATCCTCAGAGAATCCACCTCCATCCCCAAACAGTCCCCCAAAACCTTCTACCTCATAACCCTAACCCTAATTTTCCCTCTCTCCTTCGCCATCCTCGCCCACTCCCTCTTCACCCACCCTCTCCTCAACCAGCTCCAAGGCCCCTCCACCGACCCCGCCCAGCTCCACCACAAATGGTCCCTCCTCCTCCTCTTCCAATTCTGCTACCTCATCTTCCTCTTCGCCTTCTCCCTCCTCTCCACCGCCGCCGTCGTCTTCACCGCCGCCTCCCTCTACACCTCCAAGCCCGTCTCCTTCTCCAACACCCTCTCCGCCATCCCCAAAGTCTTCAAGCGCCTCTTCATCACTTTCCTCTGGGTCTCCCTCCTCATGGTCTGCTACAATTTCGTCTTCGTCGGCTTCCTCGTCCTCCTCATCCTCGCCATCGACACCCAGAACCCCTTTCTGCTGCTCTTCTCCGGCATTGTCATCTTCCTCATGTTCCTGGTCGTCCATGTCTACATAACCGCACTCTGGCACTTGGCCAGCGTCGTCTCCGTGCTCGAGCCCGTCTACGGGTTTGCCGCCATGAAGAAGAGCTATGAGCTGCTCAAGGGGAGGGTTGGGATGGCGTTCGTGCTCGTTTTTGGGTACTTGACTATCTGCGGGGTCATCGGTGCGGTTTTCGGGTCGGTGGTGGTGCACGGCGGGGAGGATTACGGGGTTTTTGTGAGGATTGTGGTTGGTGGGTTTTTGGTGGGTGTGCTGGTGATTGTGAATTTGGTTGGATTGCTATTGCAGAGTGTGTTTTACTATGTCTGCAAGAGTTATCATCATCAGGGCATTGACAAGAGCGCATTGCACGATCATCTCGGCGGGTATCTCGGAGAGTATGTGCCTCTCAAGAGCAGCATTCAGATGGAAAACTTGGATGTCTGATGACAAAGGAACAAGATTGCTGAATTGAATGTGTAAGTTTCTGTGTACTAAATGCTTGTAAAAAAATTGAAACAAAACAGAAAAAAGAAAACAACTTTTGTGGAATTGAGTTTAGCTTTTTGTTGGTTACCTATACATGTTTGTTACTTCTTTTTTTTCCCCTTAATAAATATTTGATCTAGTTGTTGCTTCTTTTTGCTTTAATTTGCTGGGAATTATACTTATCGTGTCGTGATGAATGTCGGAAAGCTTTTCTTATGTAATTGCACACTATCAAATGTCAACAGATTAATTCTGAACTTCGATGTCCAAAGTCGAGTATCAACATTCATTAATAAAATCAGTTGTTAGAGCCAATGAAGTTTACTTTATCTTGTACTTGGCCCTGCCATATTCTAGGGGTCAGGTTGTGTTTACCTGATTGAAAACCTTCAGGTTGTTTAGAAAAGTATAATCAAAGACGTTACTGTCATCTTAATGGAAGGAGCCAATTCTCGTAGTAGTTTGCATTCCTGTTGGATCATATGCCAGGTAGCTTTGTTGATGAGTTTAAGTTTAGTCCAATCTTCAAAAGTTCTGTATCTCTTTGTTTATTGTATGGACGTAGACAGGTAAAACTAATTCTAGATCTATTGCCACTTGACTACACAGTGGCATTATTGGTTCGGTTGGACCGCTAAATTAATAAATGGTGAGACTTATGAGTTATATATAGGACCAGAACACATTGGCTATTGCCATCTCTTATGGATGTTTCTAGAGTTAGAGGTTTTGATCTTGTATGTTTATGATCAACAAGTAAGCTTGTAGACCTTCCAATTTTTTTGTATATTACGGGTAGGTTTATTTCCATAATTTAAGCTTATGGATGGAAGAAACTTATTGAGTGCAAGTGATTAGGAATGGCTTATATTTTCTGTTTATGAAAACTAGTGTTTTGCCAAAAGGGAGTCGTGGGCTCCAAGGTGGAGTATTCTTTAGGTAAAGCATGGCTCCTGGGGATAATTCATCATTGTCGACATTGCTTTAAATCATAGGGCGGATCTTGATTCCATTTGAATCTTTTCAAATAGTTTTCATAATTCGAGATCTCTACTGTTTGGTTGGTTTTGCTTTATGATGAAGCCCTAGAGGTTAGCTCTAATGGGTTAGGATTAGGATAGGTCTAGGTTTGATTCCCTCATATGTATGCAAGAAAACAGTTACCGACAGATCGAGGGGTGTGTTCAAGATCATTTATGTGTCGAAATCTTTGTGGATACATACCATCTAACCTTTGCAACTTATGCTTATTTCTTTGCTGCCACGAAGAAAATCAGTGTCAACTTCGTATCAAGATTGGAGTTCCATAAGAACTCGGGAATCTGGAACATTTTGATCGTTGTATTACAAAATTGTGCTTACGTTCTCTTAACCTAGTGGTAGCACAGGCACATCTGTTTAATTTGAAGAATTTGTTGGCAAACTATATGTATATATATAATCATATCAGTAATTTAATTTATCCAATAATCCAGCCTCCCCAATGAACATTACACGATAGAGTTTGTTCTTCTCTTTGATTTCTACTGTTTACATTTATACGTTGTGGCCATGAATGCTACACAAGGAATTCACTTTGGCTATGAATTTACTTCGATGTCGAGCGAAAACATAATTCACTCTCGAAATGTAACTATTTAAAGCTTGCTCTTAGCAATACCGACTGGTTTGTCTCTAGACCTTCGCTCCACAGCTCGGGAAAGTTGCTTCACTGCCTCTTTCGGAAGAAGTGCGGGTTTGGTCAGCCATTCTCCGCCGTCCACAACCAATGTTGTTCCGTTGATGTATTTTCCTTCAAGCGCAAAGCAAATGAATAAGATCATGTCTCCATGCATGAGAGAAATCCGAAAGAACCATAGGCTGTAAATCGAAATCTTCAAATGCAATGTGCAATTTCTAGCATCGTTGCATTGTCGAATCATAAGAAAACAAATACAAAAACTTGCACAAATATATCGATCGATTATTTTCGAAACAGATAATTCAACGACGAAGGTCGATTTCTAACCTGCATCGGATGCAAGATACAGAGCAGCCATAGCAATATCCCATTTCTGCCCTACTTTAGATACAAAAATCTGCTCTTTAACTTTGCTCAGCATCTCCTGAGGTAAAAGTTTGTTGAAGCCAGCAGTGTCTTCAATAGGTCCTGGTGCAATACCATTCACTCTAATATCATAGTCTGTGCCCCACTCCAACGCCAAGCTTCTCGTGATGCTATCGACGGCTGCCTGGTAACATACAGGAGCCCGAATCAGTCAGGACGTCACAGACTATGATGAATGAAAATACACACGCGAGCGAACACATATCAAAGGTTTCGATGACCTAACAAACCTTTGCTGCAGATACATGAATCTGATACCAAGTAGCTGTATAGTGCAAAGTCGCGCTTATGTTTATTATCGATCCACCAGCAGACGAGTTCTTCCCTGATGCCCCTTTCTTGAGATACTTAAGCGCTTCGTGACACATTGTAAATGTGCCAACGGCGTCTATGTCTATAACTGCAAGAACCAATTCAAGGAATAAGAATCCGTTTTAGCCATCTACGAGCTTTTCACAGGTGTAAAACTAAACTAGCTACGCTATGATTGATGCTCGTAAAGATCCAACCTGTTCGAAATCCATTCGGGGATAGATCCTCAGACGGCACAAGGAAATTTCCAGCTGCAGCATTCACAAGGATGTCAAGCCTACCGAAATGCTTCACAGTCGATTCCAAAACTCTAGCTGCATCGTCTCTTTTGCGAACATCACCCTCAAACCCAATAGCCTGCAGCAAATACAACAATCCAAATATCTCAGCAAACACTTCAGCAATTTGCACATTTAAACCAATCTAATGTAAGGAATGTTAGATTCATCACTGCAGATAATCAGTGAAAGCAAATAGTTAGAAGTTAACATGTGAATTCGGCATCTTTGAAAAACTATCCGACCAGAGAAGTTGTGAAATTTGGTATAGCCATTGTAATCAAGCATTCATTTCTACATCAAATTATTTGTTTAGTGATGCATTTTTTTGCACAAACAGTTACATATTGGTCAGAAAACACAGCAAACAGCTGAAATAAATTTTCTTTTCGTCCTAAATTTTCTCAGCAACCAAACAGAAAACAAGCATCATTGAGAAAAACCCATTAAACAAAGTCAACAACAATGTAAACAACACAAATACAAGACTCCGATAGATACCCAAATGATCATATGACAATCGGAGCAAATTACAGTAAAAAAAATGGTTATTAAATTAAAGAGTGAGAAAATTACAGAAATGCCTTGGGAACGAAGGGCTTCGGCAGCAGAGTCAGTGACATGCTTACGACGACCCATGACAGCAATCGAAGCTCCATGTTTGCCCAGCTGAACCGAAATCTCGTACCCGATTCCTGATGCTCCTCCGGTCAGCAAGGCCACCTTTCCCTTCAGTATCTCCGCCTTGAATGGCGACTCCATTGCTCTCTCTCTCTCTCTCTCTGTGCTGATCGAAGTTTCTAACTTTTTCTGGTTTGGAGTTTAACGGACAACGTCTGATGGTCGTTGATTCGACAAATGAGACGTGCGAAATTAGGTAGCAGCCTTTGTTGTACTCAGACTCTTCAACGGGCTGGTCGGGTCGGACCATAACCTTATATGGGGTCCATATGAATGGACCTCTTGTTTTTAGCCCAGCTTTATATTTTTCATAAGAGAAAAGGTGATATCAAATCTTTGGCCAACTATTATGGTACTACCACTATATTGTGTACACCTTTTGCGTTTTAAATTTAATTTTCTCACATTATATAATGGTTCTTTAGATATAAGCCCTTGTAACTCTTGTTTTCCAAACTTAAACCCATATATCTTTAAATATTCAAATAAAACCCAAAATTCAAACTTGTTGACATGTGGGAAAATAAGTAACCTATTATTACAAATTATTTACAACTTATGCCACAATACCCTAATTATGTTAATGAAGAAATTTAACATTTTAAAATTCAAATAGTAGGTGCGCTATTTGTGGGAGTGAAAAATTGTATTCTTTCAAGAGTTGACTTCACAATTATAAATTTATGGTATGCAAATAATTTACCTATACTTTTTATGTAAAATATAGTTAAATTAATTTTTAATCCAATAACATATATATAAATTTATTTATATATATAAATTTATATGTACTAATTAATTTACCTATATATAAATTTATTTATGATTAGCACGTTATTTATTTTTGTAGGTAAATTATTTTGCATTTATTATTATTTTATATGCAAATAATTGACCTATATTTTTATGTAAAATACAGGTAAATTAATTTTGAACCAAATAACATTTCTTTATTTTGTAGGTAAATTATATTGCATGAACTTTTACATATATTAGGCATGTTTTTTTTTTATTATACATGTGTGTGTGTAAAATAATTTACCTACATTCATATGTAAAATATAATTTTCGTGACATTAATTAAGCATGTATTATTACATATATTAGGCATGTTTTATTGTTATTATATATAAGGCAATGAATTTGTAACATTAATATTTTTTTTCTTTTTTTCGTTTTGGAAAGTCATTAATTCTCCTTTACTACCTATATGGAATTAATTGTGTACATCAAACATTCAAATATGGGTATTTTAGGCATCTAAAAAATTTAAAATGTGTAAAGTCAAACATAATTAATGAATTTGCTTATGTGGAGTCTAGTCAATGGGTTATATTTACTTATGTCGGGTTTTATATGGAGAAAATTAAATTTCAAGGGCTAAAGTCATATTTTCAGTTATATAATATCATGAGGTTTTAAAATTGTATTATTTCGTCTCTTCCATCTATTTGACCACATGATCTTCCGTTTTAATTTAATGATGTGGCATATACGGAACTCATTTCTAGATTGCGGTGAAAGACACAACATACACCATTCCATTGAGCCTAAAGCATGTCATTGGGTGTTGTTTTTGAATAAGAAGCATTGGTTAAAGAGAAGCTAAAACTCCATGATGACTAGTTTTGATCCATGCTTTGCAAATGTGGCTTCTATACTAACACATAAATGAGTCTCACGTTTATTCCGTGTCACCAATTCAACGAAAAAACTTCTTTGTAGAGCATCTTTTGTATTTATAAATTGAGAGGGGGACAACAAGTGGGACACACAATTCATTCATAGGGGTGGTGAGGGATGCAAAAAGAGTGTAGTTAACGGAGTATCCCATTGTGTTCCACATATGCACCAAACCAAAGATATACAAAGCCCTTGCATGTTTTATTGTCAATTATTTTCTCTCTTTTTCTGTTTTTGGTTAGATTTTATTTTTAAGAAAGTTGTTATCGACACTTCAAAATGTCCGTATGCGCTCTTCATGTATACCAGAAAAAAATGATGATATGGCCCGAACTTCACATGAACTGGTGGAAAAGACAATGTATGCATACCTCACTTGTGAATATTCACAAGATATACTTCTTAAACGTGATCTATTTTATTAGTTAGACTTAGAAGTATGGCCAGAATAATTAACTAATTGCATTGACATTTTGACAATGATTTTTCTCCTGCTCTTGTTGAATGAAAGCCTACTATTACCAATTCTATATTTCTTGCAATTCTATATTGCAGCCTTGCAGGTAGCCATCATTTTTTCCTTAATCTTGTATTAATTTATTTTTGTTCGTTGTGCGTGATTTTCTTCAGCTCATGTCAGTTTTGCATTTAGATTTGATATGAATGTTATGTTGGAATTGACCACTGCCGTGGAGTAGGTTACTCATATTAAGAAGCACCATGTTTGCTTTTCATTTTGATATCTCTAAACTCTCGTAATTAAGTTGAAGAATTGTTTATTCTTTTCAAATTGTAATGCTTAATTCTATTACTTTCGTATCAATTATATTACCAAAAAAAATGTTTATTTAGAGAATGCAAGATGAATGGAACACTTAATGAAGTCAAGGGAAGCCATCGAAATCAGAAATATTTGTGAAAAGTGCTTGTAATTGGATGGTTAGATCTAAGATTCATAATTATTAATTTGAAATATCTTATAGTCTACCAAGCTCACAATTCTCACACATGATAATTGAAGGTCACCCCACCACATAAAATGAGGGAGGCGTCAATCACCTCCAATGTACTTATGGCATATTCGAACATGTATGTAGTGGTCAACCTCCATAAATTGACCAAAGAGTGTGAACCAACCACGGAACCATTACTATAAATCAAGTGGGAGAAGAAAAAAAATGGTACTTTTTGTTGTGGATAAAATACACATGTGTTAAATGTGATTGTGTAAATCCTAGATAGATATGGATTAGGATATTCCATTATGTGTGGGATTTGTTTCCTAGTGTAATTGTACTTCTTTCACTATAAATAAAGGCACCTGGCATGAGGAATTAATATCACAATACAGTATAATTCCTCAAGCCTTCTCTATTTTCTCTCTTCCCTTTGCTTGCCGCACCCCCTCAGAAATATTGGCCACAACACTTTTATATTTTTATTTATTTAATTATTTAAGAAACCTAGTTCATTTTTTAGGGGAAAAAACGAAAAAACAATTGAGAAAAACCTGTTCATTTAGTTTTTCAATTTGTAATTTGTTTTCCGGATTGTGTGTGGAATAAAGATTTTTAATTTGTATTTTGTTACAAGGCACTTCTAAGAGCATCTTCAATCATGCTATTAATTTTTTAATTAAATTTTAACTAAAAAAACTAAAAAGTTTATGAGCTCTTTAATTTTTTTTTACTACAATCATGCTCTCTATTTTAAGGAGTAATAAATGTCTTAATTCCTTTTTAATTCAATCTTGATACTTTTCATAAATTTTGTTTGCAAATAAAAAATAATAAAAGAATAAAAGTAAATGTTTAAAATAACATTAATCATTTAATCAGTAGCAATTAATGCTAAGAGATTTAGGAGCTCATTTCTCTCTCCCTAGATTTAGGAGCTCCTAATAGAATTCCAATATTGGAGATGAATTTTTGCATTATTGGATAGTTTGATACTGGGTTTGATGTTTATGAATATGATTGGACAAGCTGAAGCTTATTAAGTGGTGAAGTTGGCCACGGGAGACGAACGGCTCTTGGTGGCTTTTCATTTTCTTTCATTTTTATTTTTATCATTATTTTTAGAATTATAAAATTACAATTAATAAGGGTAGAGAAGGAAAATAAAAGTTTACTTTTGAAAGACATTGAATACATAGTTTTATGTGTAGAAACAATGACACGTGACAATTGAAGAAGTGCAAAACTAGAAATGAGAAGGTAAATACAAATATGGCTAGCATTTCTCATAAAACATATATTTACCTTACAATATATATACCTCTTTCTTGGAAAAATCTTGAGTGGTACGTATCATTCAATGGTACGACTATTAAATGGTTCAGATTAATTTGCAGTGGGCCCCAAATAAATCTTAGCCATTTAACAGTACGTACCATTTAATGGTACGTACCACTGAAGTTGGACCCCTCTTTCTTGTCCAACAAAAAAAAAAATTCCTTATTAGAGACTGATATGCATTTCGTTTAACAAAGATTAACAATCGTTAGAGGCACCCGAATTTGTGACAGCTGGTCTAAGTTTTTTGAGTGATCAAGTCTCTAAATAATCGGTTCTATATAACAATAAGATTTTAAAAAACATTAATATAATGGAGAGAGCCTTAGTTTGTATGGGGTGTGGTTGTATATAATATTTTATTGAACCATACGTACATACGTCCGTACGTATTTCTAAGCATGGATGAAAATAATTTGTGCAAATATGGTCCCCTTTCTTCCGAAGGAAATGAGAAATATATGGGAGAGGACCACAAAATATATTGCTCAAAAACCAGCTCACGATAATTGACCATGCATGCACATACTAGAACGTACTAGACTACAACAAA
The DNA here is from genome assembly GCA_018257905.1 of Gillenia trifoliata. NCBI lineage: Eukaryota > Viridiplantae > Streptophyta > Magnoliopsida > Rosales > Rosaceae > Gillenia > Gillenia trifoliata. The sequence goes on along the minus strand of CM031080.1, from coordinate 38,104,475 downwards.
ACGAGGGCAAGGCAGTTTTGCCATCTAAAGTTTTTTATTTTGTATGATTTATTTTGGCAAATGTTTAGACCAACTCCAATGGTGACCTATGGCCAATAACAGATTTTAATATTTGGCCAGAAACTGTTTTTTTCTCTCCAATGGTGTGGCCTAAATTTTAGGCCAAAAAGTTGTTAAATATCGCTTTAGGCTAATTATTTGTTTCCGTTAACTTTAAAAAAAAAAATTTGTTTAGATTAACTTAGCTTAATTTTGTGAACATTTTCACCTAAAAATATTTATATTCCGATAAAGTATGAAAAATAACACAGTAGACACATACGAAACAACAATTAATGTTTAAATTTATAACGTAGGTTGATTATACAACAATTAAAACCAAACAATAATTAAAAACTCCCTAAATAATTAATACTTCAAAGGACAATTAAGATACTAAATGATATTTAAAAAAAAAACTAATATGGTGGAGGACTTGGTTAAAAGTTATAGCCAACATTATCAAAGAGAGTGCGCCTTGATAAAATTTTATCTTACTTCTCACGAAAAAACCTCTTCCTCCGTGGAGTATATTGGTCCATATCCATCTTCATTATATCCAACTCGTACACATCTTGGTCTAATTTATCTCTTGTGACTTTCCTTGCCATTTGCCGCTCCATGAGTTTGCGCATTTGCAACTTCTCTTGATTTCTCTCTTCACTACAATGAAGTAGTTTGTCAAGTTTTTCCTCATACTTGTCGCTAGCCGAATCCACTTTCTTCCCTTTTTGCTTTGCTTCCTTTTGCTTATCTCGCCCCGGCGGTCTTGCTATAGATGAAGATGGGCTCTCATCTACAAAATCATCATCAAGATCAATACTTGCCCCGCCTTCAGAAGGTTGTCTTGGAACTTTAGTAGACACACTTTCAATCCACCTAGGAGAATTTTTGAGGATGTTCCAAGCATGAAATAACTTGAATTCGTGATCTTTAAGGGTATCGAGTGTCATGAATATAGCCATCGCTTTATTAATATATGTATGAAATAAATAAAGATTGATTAGTTAAAAAATATGCACATTAAAAATATAACTATGCACATGAAAAAAATAATATGTGAAGAGACACTCACCATATCTTCTTAACTCTTTCCACTTTCAAGAACATCTTTGGCTTTATGGTAGGCCGACTTCCAACAAGTGCATTTTTTGTTGATTCTCTTAAACCGATCATGTTACAACCCGTCCTGGAAATATCAATATTTTATTCCCGGAAGTGGGAAATGACGAAAATGCCCTTGGTTGACCTTTGGTTGACTTTTGTGTCGTAACTCGTACGACCTTTTCCCTTGTATTTTCTTGTTGTGCTTGTCGTTACGAGCGTGTGGACGCGAACGGGACGTTATTCAGAGTCCGAATGGAAATTCTACGGACATTAATTTATCAACGTTTCCGTAATTCTTTTAAGTGGATTTGTTGTATTTGGGCTTGGGTCCAGTGGGCCCAGTGAGCCCATCACTTTCTGTCTCCTTCTCTGTCAGCTCGACCTTATCTCTCTCTGTCACTCTCTGTCTCTCAATCCCTCACTTTCTCTGCAAACAGAAAATCCTCTCAAGCCACCCCGTGGCCATCCCTTCTCCTTCACCGAGCCAATTCTCGGCCAATCTTTCCCCCCTAACCAAACCATCTTCTTTGTCACTCTCGGTTCATCACAAAACAAACCCAGTATCGCTGCTCGAACCTAGAAACCAGGCTCTCAAACTCGTCGTTGAGACCCGAGCCTTCCCCAGCGAGTTCTTCGTCGATTTCGACATTGATCTTCCTCGATTTAACCACCATTCAAGTCCTAGTGATCCCTGGATTAATTTCTAGGCCTTGCATGGCTGAATCTGGACTGGAATTGACGTTTTGAGAGTCGGCCATTTTATGGCCGTGACTTTTTCTTCAAATTCCGGCCACCTCCGGCCAGAGATCGGCCTCCAATTGGGTAAAATCTTAATCCCCTCACTCCTAGCTTCATTTTGACACTTGAATCGTGAAAAATGGTTGAGATTTGAGTGTTTTAGGACAATTTGCAGGATTCCGGCCAAATCTCCAGATTCCGGCGAAGCTCCGGCCGGCAGACGGCGGCGACGCGGCGGCTGGAAAATGCAGAGGTCACCGGCAAGCTGACGTCAACCGGCCTGACCCTGACGTCAGCGAACCGTTGATGACGTCATCAACCCGGTCCAAACCCGGTTGGACCGGAATATCCCAAAGGTATATTCCGTCCGTTAGTTTTAACGGCGTTATGCCATTAGAATATTCTGTTAACTCTGGCGACGCGTTAATGGCGTCAGTCACCGGCGCGTGACTGGCATGTGAGGCGCGTGACCGGCGCGTGGTGGACTTCCACCGGAGCGTGGCGGCGCGTAAGGGCACGTGGGACCTCACAGCGGCGCGTGAGGCCATTTGGCAGCGCGTGGCGGCGCGTGCGGCGGCGCACGGCGGCCCATGACGGTGATATTGGGTGTTCCGACCCCGTAACTCCGTTTTCGGGTTTCCGAACGCTGTTTTCTTCGTATTTTCAAGTACTTTATTAACTGTGAGTATTCTAAAATAGGTTTGGCGACCCGTGGAGTATGAAGAGTGTACTTTTGGACTACTTCGGCATCGGTATATGTGAGTGGGCCCCTTCCATATTTAAATTAAATATTTAATGTGTTTTGGAAACTTATATTAGGCTATGCCCATGCTTTTAAGTGGTATTTTATCTCATTATGTTAGTAAACTTAGTATTATTATGCCTATGCTTTTAAAGGTGATTCATACCTATACTTAGTGAACTTGTTTTACATTTATATTCGGTGAACCTTGAGTTTTACATTTATATCGTACTTGGTTCACTAGTATATGATTCGGTTTAAGTATTTTGAGTAACTTTGGTATATTTGGTATTCCGGATACGGCATCCGTGAATACCTAAGTAGAGCCTATTGAGGTTATTTTAGAGAAGAAATTACCCCCACTTTATTCTTATTGGGAAATATTCCGTGGTATGTTTGTACACGCTCGACTAGGAATGCTTACACGGTGTCATTAGTACTGTCCGGGGCCAGGACCAGCTTCACGTGTATGTTCACACGCACCGACACGCTCACTTTGGATCCATCGTAGGTGCCAGCCTGTTCTAGGTCGCCTTGGCGACTCGAACTCGTTGTGATGCGCTTAGCTCCAGCTTCACGTGATTGTAGTACATGAGCGTAATATTTTTCGTACACCCAGCCTGTTCATGACAGAATATCTCTGTATGAACTCGTGTGTCTGTCATACCTAGCGAGCGTACCCTCCTACTGTTTTACATTGTGTTTGTAATACCGGATTTCACTAATGCCACAAAGACTTCTTTAGTTTTACGGGTTTTCCCGTGTTATTTATTTATACGGATTTCTGGTAAGTATTTATACTTAAGTTGTGGCTTTCTGCCCGTTTTGGAAACCAAGTACATTTCCGTACTTGCACTGATTTCTATCTACTACTGTAGTATGTTTTCAGAAAGGCTTTTAACTGAATTATTACTTGTTTTGACGGCGAGGGGTTACTGTTTTCATAAAGGAAAGGTTTTATTTTAAAATAATTACTTATGGCCCACTCACCCTTCTGTTTTGCACCCCTCCAAGTTTAGTGGCTTGGAGTCGTCGACGTCGAGACGCGGTGGTATGACAATGTAGGAATCTATATTATTTTGTAATCATTTTGTTATTCTCCTACTCTACTCTACAATTATTATTTTTATTATTTCTTTCCGCCCGCACACTTTCGTGCACTCTGACCTTCATTTAATTCAAGTTTCTTAAATTATTCCTTATTTCTTCTAAATGGTTTTCATCACCCCACGTGGTGTCGGCCAGCACACTCGACTTTTGGATGTCCACCTATACATCCGGGTCGGGGTGTGTCAGATCATACATACCATCAAGGGTTCGTGGCTTGTCGGGCAACGGTGGGGGAGAGGTGCTAAGGAACAATTCATAGACGCGAGACCAAAATTCTTGAATATTTTGGTTTGTCCCAGTAGCACCATCTTCACTAATATTGATCCATGCCTTGCACAAAGCTATATCTTCATCTTTAGACCAATTAGGTAATTTTGTACTAGTTTTTGGCATCTTGAAAAATTTTGGAAGTGGGTAGAAGAAGAATGAAAATTTGGAAGTGGGTAGAAGAAGAGTGCCAATTTAGAAGTGGGTAGAAAATGATTTAGAAGTGGGTAGAAGGAAAAAAGGAATTTGGATGAGGAAAAGGAAGGAAATTGATTTTGTGTGGATGTATGACCAAATGAATAGGTATTTATAGAGTTTTGGGGTCGAATTTCAGTTAAATATATTTTTTTAATGATTTTAGCCATTGGATGATTTTTTTTACTGTTAGATTTGATATCATTTGATCACAGCTATTGGATTATAAGTAAAAGTAAATAAAAATAAATAAAGTTTGAAACATGGCCGTTGGATCAGCCAACGGTCCATCAATCTGAACCGCCCATCGCAAATGTGCCAACGACTCTTTTCTTCTCCCAGCCGACATGCTTGACGTCAGCTGGGCCCCCTAACACAAATTGTCGGTGCATGCGGCACATCCGCGCGTCTGCCTCTGGCGGTTGGCTTGCACATCCGCGCGCTGTGGGCCCTTTTTTCTTTTGGTCGGGCCAAATGCTTGGCCTAAATGTTGCATTTTGCTTTCTTTTTTCATCTGAGCCTAAAGAGTGGCCACCATTGGAGAACCAAAAGCAAAGGCCTAAAATTGTTGGCCATAGACCTAGGCCACCATTTGAGTTGGTCTTAGTAAGGTTAGGATAAAAGCAAAATATGGTTGATGTGGTGTAATGAGTGTTTTGGTCATTAGTTATTTCATTACATTTTTGTCATCGAATAAAATGTTAAGAAGATTATATTTTTGTATTACATTTGTGTATCATCTGATGTTGGTTATAAGCATTATTGACCACATCAGATACACCATTGTGGTATAAATATGTGTTTTTTCTAGCATTATTCTTTCATTAAATATTAATTAAGTATATCATCATGTTTCAAAGTGTTTCATGGTCCACTTTTGACAATTTTTTATTATTATTATTATTATTTTAATTTCTTTAGTGAATTGATGCAGGTGTGTTATGGGAGTTGTAGAAAAAATTAGAAAAATCATGCATCATTGTAATGATCATGGAGTACATTTTTAATCTCATAATGTCAAGTTTTTGTGATCTCATTATTTACTAACTTGATCTCAATTTATTAAAACTTGTCAATCCTTCGCCCAAACATAAAAGAAGTATGCTCCTTAACAGACTTACATTCTCTAACATGGGCAATACAATTGTGAAAATTCATATCAGAGCAAAAGATGCAACAATCAATACAGGGTAAAATTAGCATAAGAGAATAAAGAATTAAAGGGTATAAATTAAGTGGTCAAAGGATATAAATTCAGGGGGGAAAAAAGACTTGGGCTAAATCTAATAATAATTTAGCGTTTTAGGTTTATATCTAAATAATTATTTCTACTTTCCTATAGTGGCCAGGGGAGGGCAATGCATAAGCTTAAAATGGTAGTTGGATAGGGCCATATATATCAATAATCAACTTATCAACACACACAGATATATATATATATATATATATATATATATATATATATAGGTGTGTATATATAATATATGTAGTGTGTAGCAACCATCAAGGACAATATACGTGGCGTGGTGGTAGTCGTACTGTGGTAATCATGAAGACACGCAGTGGTAGGGACAATAACCAGACATGATTCATATTTGGAATATATATGTTATTATGCCGAAAAGATGCTAAGTTGCTAACTAAATTATTTAATTAGGTCATATCCTGAGTTAGATATACACATGGCCCAAAGTCCTAAGATATGGTTTTATATTCCATATATGTAGATATATTACTTATCAAAGATTGAAGATCAACATGCGTTGTAAACTTGCGCTTAATCAAATTGTTAGAACAATGTGTCTTTCAACATGCACAATAAATCACACTTCATTTGAAAGAGGTGCTATGAATATCCGACTATTTTGTAGTTGGCCTTGATCTTGGTCCACTTATCATATAGTTTTAATGTAAGTAGTGAATTTTCCTGATAGATCGAGCTTTTTTCTTCAACTCAATGCTTATTAGGTTCAAACTCTCCATTACACTTAGGGGGAGTGTATTAAGATTTGTATGAACTTTTGTTGAGTTTTTTAAGTGATAGACTTTCACAGATTTAAATAGACTTTTAATGACTATTATAAACTCCATAAAATTCCATAGACTTTTATTGATATACTTTTGTGGATAAGAAATGAGTTAAATGATAGATTTTGCATAATTTTAGAGAGTTTAATGCTAGAATGTTTTAGAATTCTATAGATTGTCATAGAATTTTTAATGACCAATTTAGTAATGAGCATTATTATTTTTAAGTTTTTACTATTAAAATAGTGATGATGACCATGAAAAAGTGGTCTTATGAGGTGGTGGAGGCAACGCAGGTGGTGGAAGTGTTACATGGTGATTGTCGGCAAGATGGTGGTAGTAAAACTGGTGTATTTAGTGGCGACAATAATAGTAGGGTGATGATTGTGGTGGTGGGGTGTTGTTGGGGTGGTGGAGGAGTATGGATAGGGGTGGTGGTGATGGTGGTAGAGGTGGCGGTCACAATGATGGTGGTGTCGGTAGTGGTCATAGTAGGGTTGCCGATGATACTCATGGCAGTGACGGTAATAGTGGTGATGGTGATAGTGGTAGTTGTAGGGGTGGATGAGTGGTCATGGTAAGGCGGTGGTAGCAACATGGTGATGAAAGTGGTAATAATAATAGTCATTGCACTATAGTGGATCGTAGAGTTTATCAATAAAGAATTGAAAAACAATAAAATCCATCAAAATCTTAAAGGGTGAGGTTGGATCTGATATGACAAAAAACTTATCATAAAAGTACTAAAAGTCCATTAAAATCCATGACTTTTTAAAATCCTTTAAAGTCAATGGAATTTTGAATACACCTAGATTTTTGAAAACTCACAACAAGTCATAGTTAAATACCACAAGAATTTCATAGACTTTTTAGAAGTCATAAAAAGTCTTTATTCAATAGAGGGTGACTTTTATTGACTCATTAAAAGTCTATATTGAATACACCTGAATTTCAGAGTCAAACAAAGTTCATCAAACTTCATACATAATACACGCTTTTTAGTGTAGTTTAGAGTATTAATATTGCTCGCAATCATATATAGATTTAATAATGTTCTAATAATTAATTATAGCACATATATGTATCTCTCTAGTAGATTATCATAAAATTCAATCAACTTTATAAAAAATCAAAAACCAAATTAAAAGAAAATGGAAGATAAAAACCACTTGGTGCCTTAAGAGATCCACGGAGTAGTGGCAAAGTGGTCGGGGAGTCAACAATCCAATGATGAAAAACATGACCTAATCTACGGTTAGGTATTGAGTCCATCCCATGGTAAGGAGCTTTTGTGTGCTCACTTCATCTTCTTTTTTTGGTTGTTACAAGCTCACTTCATGTTTCACTCAAAACAAAATTAGTTTAAATTAACTATACAAATAAGTCAAATATTACGAAAATTATATAATGTTTTGGGGTATCGTATAGAATATATTGATCATTGAATACTTAACCAAAAATCTAACAGCAAAAAACCTCATAGTATATGATATATACTCCAAAGCATACTAGAAAATATCCCCAAATATTACCCGAAGAAAGAATAATTGACACACCTCGACTCGGATATCCCGAAGGGCATGCTGACCGACACTCGAAGGGTGATGAAAGTCATGTCATGCAGACTAAGTGGAAATTTATGAATAAAATAACACCAAGTCTGGACCTATTAAAATTATGCAGCAGAGTACGCAGAAGTACGGGTAGAACCCATGATACATAGCATGAGATGTTCAGAGCATAGATAAAATATAGTAAGGAAAGTACGAATTATTCTCATCCTGAACAAGATGGATAAAGCATACTAGTAGGAGGAAGAAATCCTACATTTGTCTGGTGCGGAAGTCATAAACACTAGAATGGTCGCACTCACCATTAATCCAGCTACTACGTCCTAGAGGGGCACAAAACAGAAGGTGTGAGTGTGCAAAAATAAACATTTCTAAAACCTTTGTTTTTCACAACATAATAACCCCTCTTTGAAAATTCCTGTATAAATTCCCAAAATCATACTACGTATAGTATGAAGATTTTCAAGGTTATAGATAAACACATTTGTCTCAACATAATAATATAATATTCGTCGTCAAAATAGTATAAAAGCAACAAGGCCAAAGGTACAAGTAAATATCAAAATCTACTCAACATAAAGTATGCTCAACAACATAGAAATATATAATATGATATGCTCATCGAGATATGCAGACACACAAGCCCATGTAGAAAGTAGCTACATGGAACATGCTGGGTGTAATAAATATATGCTCGGTACTACGATCACATGAAGCTGGTGCTAAGCGCATCACATACGAGTCTTAGCTGCCTAATGCAGACTAATACAGACTGACACCTACAATGGATCCAAAGTGAGCATAACGGTGAGGATGTGAACATACACGTGAAGGTTGGTCCTGGCCCGGACGAGTACTAGACACCGGTGAATGCATGTATGATGAGCATATAACATACACAAGATCATGCCATTGCAGTTTCATAAGTCTCAACATAAAATAATTTCTTTATACTTAAATCATAAGTAAAAGCATGACATGATAAAAAATAAGTCATGAAATCACAGTGAGAAATAATATAAATAATATTAGTTTCTCAAAACAAAGTCCACTCACTGATATGTCGTTGGGTCGTGGCCGCCTTGCCTTGCCTGACCCTTGTACTCCTCGTGGTAAGTCTCACCAATATGAGATATCACTATAGTAATGATTAAACTCATAAAGGTTACTAATTAAATTAATAAACGACATTTATTCTTGGTTTGCTCAATACGGAGGTCCAAAACACTCCGAAATATACCATACGTACAGCCTCGAGGTAGTATGCGTCACCACGAGTCGCCTCGCGTCGACGGAAGTCAAAAAAGTGTTCCCGCACACCCACACGCACGGCTCACGGGCGGGCCTGCCTCGGCTCATGCGCGCCGCATGCGCGGCTCACGAGCGGTCAAACTAACGGCATTAGTTGACGCCATTGGATTTAACGGAAGATTCCGGCACCTCCGTTAAATCTAACGGAATATTCCTAACGGCGTTAAAAGAAATATTCCAGGAATATTCTTCGGTCTAGACCGGTTGTTGACGTCACCGGCCGGTCGCCGCTATAACTAATTCTGGCCGCCGGCCAACTCACCAGAAAACTGGGAAATTTTCTAAAATTCATAACTTCTTCATTTCTCAACCATTTTACACGATCCACATGTCAAAATGAAGCTAGAGAGAAGAGGAACAAGATTATACCGGTTTGGAGTTCAAAAAGTGGTCGGAAATGGTCGAAATTTGGCCTGAAAACATCGGTTTACGAACGAAGTTCGATCTACCTCAAAACACAACCAAATAACACGATCTTAGTACGAAAATCTATCTACTCAACACGAGAAAATTAAAGGTGGTGGTTAGGAACCTCACCTAGGTCGGTATTTTCAAGAAACTCGCCAGAAAAATCCGGTTCTTCCTTGTGCGATTCTCGCCAAACGGTAAAAAATTTGGGCAAACGGCTTGCACCATTGAACTCGGTGAGTTACAACGATCAAGATGGTGGTGGTGGTTTGGCTCGGTTCGAAGGAATTGGTGTGGCCACTGTGCACTGTGCACTTTTCACGGGTGAAGAGAGAAGAATGACAAAAAAGAAGAGTGAGGGGAAAAAGAAACTAGGGGAAAAAAAAGAAGAAGAAAGAAGAGATTTTTCCCAATCTAGCTGGGCAACTGGATACCCGCACCACCATATTTCCATAACAGGAAATAATATTTAAACGTACGTAACGTTTGCAATACACGTCGGATTTTTGTCCCGTTTGCGCTCACGCGCTCATAGGAAAGAGTACTACAAGAATACAACAAGTAAGAATTCAAAATTCATAAAGAGCTCAAACGTCCACGTAGGACTTTCACTTAACCCATTCAAGAGCATTTTGATAAATTTACACGTTCAATAAAATAAAATACAATAAAATTAGGGACGGGTCGTTACAATAATTGTCTGAAATCTTTGGTTTCAGTTTTTTACTGTAGCTGTAACCAACTACGTCAGTGTTGCATGAAAAAATTAAAGGGCGATTTCATATGGCAGGGTATAAAGTTAAATTAAAGATGAAAATCTTCTTCGAAACTAGACGACATTTGGCATGTGTAAGATGTCAAAAAGTAGACGCAGACCGCACTCCAGGTACAAGGAATCGAATTACAAAACAACCGGTTCTCCTATAATCCAATAGTTTAGCGAACTATATAGTTTTGATTTAGATTTAAGTAATTTTTACTTTAATAATCTTCTTTCTTGTTCTGTTAGTTTAAATCATGAAGATCGACTTGGGATATTCCAGTTTAAATTTATTATTAGTTAGTTTTATTTGAGCTGTTAGCGTCATTTTCCAACAAAAAAAGTTAACAAAAACATCCTCGTTGAGTTAAATGAGTTTAGCAGGCAAACAGTGTTGCCATGCAACAAGTCAAATTTCTTAGTAATAAAAAGTATAAACGCTATTATTTTCCCAACATATTTATCAATTTTTCTAATTTTATTCGAATAAGTCCATAACACTAATATATAAGGGTTCGCATTAGTTTGATCGATAGTAAAGTATAATACTCTTTTGTACTCACATTAATGACAAACTACCAACTGGCCAGCGGCATTCGTTAAACTTAAATTAGTTGATTTAAGTTATTTAGTGGAACATATATTTGTAATGATCATCATTTAAATATAGTTGATTAAAAATGTTTTTAATAGTAGCTTGATTTGAAAGTTATGCTGCATATCGGGTTTTTAATCAGCTACTAATTTGATGATCATTGAAACTTCCTAGGACTAATTAGTTTAATCATTTACACTTTCATGATTTGTTTGTTTTAATGTATAACATTAGTTGCAGATGTGGGTTTTGTTTTAGACACCTACATCTGAGTCTGAATTCTTTTTTCTTGTAAATTAAAATAATTTGTATTAGAAATAAAATATAGAGCAATATAGAATAGAGAGAGACGAGAGAGGAGAAATCAGAGTGTCATTTTATTTTCATTAGAGTGCCTATTTATAGACTTACAAATTACATAAAAATGGGCTAAACAATTAAGATATTACACATTGATTCAGATTCGAACAACCACATAATAAATATTATTACAACAATTTAGATTAGAATATTGCTTCATAAAAAATTGTATAGCATTGTTTACATTTAGCAATCTTTACATACTATATGAATAAAAGAAGAAGATAGTTTAGCAAAGAATTTATGTTATTATGGATTCAAATTGGTACCTGAATTTCATTTCTAGGTTTTAGCTGACACACCCCGACTTGGATATCCCGAAGGATATCGAAATAGAGGCATGTTGGCCGACACCCCAGAAGGTGACGAAAGCCATGTCATGCAGATAAAGTGAAAATTTCTTAATAAAATAAAACTAGGGTCTAGAATTATTGAAACCAAGCATAAGAGTGCGCAGAAGTATAGGTAGAACCCTTAATACACAACATGAAATGTTCAGAGCATAGTTAAAGTGCAGTTAAGAAAATACGAATTATTTCCATCCTGAGTAGGATGGATGAAAGTCGTAAACACCAGAATTGTCTTGCTCGCCACAAGTCCAGCTACTAAGTCTTGGAGGGGTGCAAATCAAAAAGTGTGAGTGGGCAAAAATACACATTTTAAAAACCTTTGTTTTTCGTAACATAAGTAACCTCTCTTTGAAAAACCTGTATAATTTCTCAAAAGCATACTATGTATAGTATGAAAACTGTCAAAACAATATAAAGGCACAACTACCAAAGATATGGATAAACACATTTATCTCAACAGAAAATAGTAGACTCATCATCAAAACAGTATAAAGGCACCACTGCCAAAAGTATGAGTAAACACCATTATCTCAACAAATATATAGTATGCTCATCGTCAAAATAGTATAAAGGCACCACTGCCAAAGGTATGAGTAAACACCATTATCTCAACAAATATATAGTATGCTCATCGACATATGCAAACACACAAGTCCATGTAGAAAGTAGCTATACGGAACAGGCTGGGTGTAACAAATATATACTTAGTACTACGATCACGTGAAAATATACATGATTATGCCATCACAGTTTCACAAATCTCAACAAATATTTTCTTTATACTTAACTCGTAAGTAAAAGCATGGCATGATAGAAAATAGTTCATAAAACCATCGTGGAAACTAATACAAATAATATAAGTTTCATTAAACAAAGCTCACTCACTGATATGTAGTTGGGTCGTAACCGCCTTGTCTTGCCTGATCCATGTACTCCTCGTGGTAAGTCTCACTTATATGAGATATCACTATAGTAATGATTAAACTCATAAAGGTTACTAATTAAACTAATTGACGTCAGTTAACCCTTGTTTGCTCAACACGGAGGTCTGAAACACTCTAAAAAATATCATACGTACTGCCCCTAGGTAGTACGCGTCGTCACGAGTCACCTCGCGTTGACAAAAGTCGAAAAAGTGGTCCCAATCGCCCCCACTCGCGGCTCACCCGCGCCGCACGCGCGGTCAACCCAAGCCGTTCAAACTAAAGGGCGTTAGTTGACGCCGTTAGATTTAATGGAAGATTCTAGTATCTCCGTTAAATCTAACGGAATATTCCTAACGACGTTAAAAGAATATACATGAGAATATTCCCGGTATGGACCAGGTTTGAACCAGTTTGCAAACATCATGATCCGGTTTGGACCAAGTTCAAGCCGGTCTAAACCGGTCGTGGGGGCCGCTGTCCTAAACTCGTCGGTTTCTGGAAAATTTTCAAAACTTCGTAACTTGTTTATTTTTCAACCATTTTACACGATCTACATGTCAAAATGAAGCTAGAGAGAAGGAGAACAAAATTATCCCTATTTAGAGTTTGAAAAGTGGTCGGAAATGGCTTGAAATTGGTTGGAAAGTCTCGGTTTACAATCAAGTCGGATCTAGTCCAAAACATGACCAAATCACTTGATTTTAGTATGAAAATTCATCTACTCAACACAAGGAAGCTAATGGTGGTGGTTGGAAGTCTCACCTTGGTCAGAATTTGCGAGAAATTCGCTGGAAAAGCTTGGTTCTTCCGTGTGCGATTTTCTGTCAATTGGCAGGGAGTTTGGGCAATCGGTTTGCATCACTGAACCCAGTGAGTTACGACGAACAAGATGGTGGTGGTGGTTTGGCTCGGTTCGAAGAAAGTGACGTGGGCACTGTGTGCATTGTGCACGTTTTCACGGGGGGAAAAGAAGAAGAAAAGGATGAGGAAAAAAAAAAGAGGTCTGAGAGAAAAGAGAAAAGAGAGATTTTTTTTTTCCAAAATTAGAAGGGAACAACAGGGTCCCTCAAGACACATAGTCCAAGTCACCAAAACAGGAAATAACAATCTTCCCGAAACGAAACACTCGTGGGTGCAAAAATTATAATTTTGCCTCCGAATTAAAATGTTTACATAACATTTTCATTACACGACAGATTTACGTCCCGTTCGCGCTCACGCGTTCGTGGAAAATAGTACTACAAGAATATGACAAGTAAGAACTCAAAATTTAAAAAGAGTTCAAACGTCCACGTAGGACTTCCACTTAGCCCATTCAGGGGTATTTTGGTCAATTCACAAGTTTAGAAAATAAAATACAATAAAATTAAAGACGGGTCGTTACATTAGCAATTGAATTTTGACTGTTAATAATTGAGCATCCAACACTAAATTTTTTTATGAGCTTGGCATGATTTCAGTCTGTTTGCTTCACTCCTTTTGCAGATTTTGAATAAGTTGAATTCTTCGAAGCGGCAGTCATAGACGTCTTATTTTTGTCTTGTTGTGCAACATTTTCTAACACAAATCAGTATGCTCATATTTACCAAATTGATTATAAAAAGAGACACATGTTAAACGTAATTGGTATGTCATACATGCTAAAAGGAACAACACAATTTTATAATTACAAACTCAGTAATACGATCTTTATAATTATTTAAGTGCAATGCGGGAAGATAGAAGAGAAGGAAATTTTTTGTACATAAAATGCTAATTATAAAATGAAATAAGCAGTCTTGGATGCAACTACAATGAGTTTGAAAAAAAATTAAAACTCCTCAACCTAGAAAAAGATAATTTTCTTTAATTACAAGCGATAGTTCTAATCTAAACTGTATTAAGGGGAAGGAGAAAAGCTCGAACACTTATACAATTGAATTAAAAAGAAAGCTATAACCACTAAGCTCGAAAATATTTTATCTAAAAACGTTTTCAATTATTTAAAAACACTTCACAAACAAGCATAAAAAATAATGAAAGAGAAGTTCATATTGTGAATCAATTAAACCAAAAAGGAAGTGACAAGGCTTACATTTTCTCTACAAATTAGATGTAGAATGAGAGTCTTTCTTGCATACCCCGGGGTATGGGGTACTCTGAATTTTTTAACCGTTAAATTTTTGTTTAAAAATATAAAAATTAAAATCCAACGGTTAAAAAATCCGGAGTACCCCGTTCTCCGAAGCACCCCGTACTCCGGAGCACCTAAGAATTTTTGGTAGAATGAACCTTTGTTGTGTCGAAATACAAGAGCCAAAGTCTTCTACTCACTGCTAAAGTGATTCACCCTACTAATAATGGGGAGTAGAATAGTTAGATGTAGATCACTATTCACCCTTCTAGTGCGCTTTTTTTTTCCTTTTTCAAAAAGGTAAGATATTCACTCAGATAAAAAGAACAAGTACAAGAGGATATTGTGTGTTCAAATAGCTTTGTTAAAATCTTGCCGGAACTTTCGACCCGCACAAAAGAAAACCCTAATTGATTGTCGCTAAATTCCAATATTAAAAACATTAGCTAAAATTCTTTATATAAATATGTATCTCTATTACCTAATCATTTAACAAAGGAAATAATCATAAAAGTAAATATAAACAACATTTTTAGAGTGACAAGAAAACGCAAGTATTGTTCACATAGTCGGAATTTACAATCAAAACTTCATGTGTTCATAATTTTCACTGGATTTGGACTTAACCCTTTTGTGATAATACTGTAATTGTGCAACCTGTGTACTTAAACCCTTGTCACGTATGACTACGAGTGATAAGTTAATAATTAACCAGGTGTTTTTACCAAAAAAGGAAAATGCCCACGTATAAAAATATATAATTTAAAAACAATCCCCGTATATATCTGCTGGTGGAAAGGTGGCATAATTTATTGCATATAGTAATCAGTGCGTATAAACAAAGGCGGCAGGTTCCACCAGATTAGACTCACCCAATCTACCAATCAGTTTCGTGGGCCCGCTACTAATATTAAAAAACTTTACAACTATTTTTACTGACAAGTGACTCTGCCCACATCATCAACAAACATATTCATTTTGCATCTGAGTGGAAAATAGATTCATATGTCATACTACAAAATTTTGATTTTATTTCATGTTTAACCTTATTATTTAATTATTTGGTAATTTTACTCTATTTAATGAAGGTTTTTGCAATTAGTATTTGAAAATAATTTTAAAAACATTCTAAACTATAAGAGGAGAATCTGAATTAGAGTGATGGAGGAGTAGAATGCTCTAACCATTTATTAACTATTTTAATATAATCTAAAAATTGAAGGATATTCAAACTAGAGTGCATCGATAGAACATGCGGTTCTAGCTAACTTAAGTACGTCAAAATGTACACTAGAAGATTAAATACAAATTGACATATTAGTCTTAGACATCCTAGTTAATATTTTTTAGACAGAATATCTGCTAATTATATCAACAAAATGTTTTTTTTTGGTCAAATTAACAAATTATTTTGTCTCTCTTGGACATAAATAACCAAAAACTAACAATCAAACTTCTCCTCCTCTTTGTGTTTTGTATTTCTTTATGCATCAAGAACAAAAGAAAAACTTCTCATTGCTCTCTCTCTCTCTCTCGTCTTTTTCTAGATTCTCTTTCTACATTCTCTCTCATTAATTGGTGGAGAGATGCTTTATGAGTAAACTCTTTTCCTTAAAGCAGGTGTGTTTTTTTCTGTTATTTGGCTGAAAAGCTTGCGCCTTGAACAAATAAACAGCCAAAACGGTCTCTGTAAAAACCTGCACAGCAAAAGGACTCTCCCTGCAGCCTTCGTTTTTTTCCTGCAGAAAACCGACTTTCTCTCTCTCTCTCTCTCTCTTTCTGTGTTCATCTTGGTGCATCATGGGATGCTTCTTGATCATGTGGCTGAGACTGAACCTCTCCACCAGCTGACCCCACCAGGGAATTCCAGTGGCAAAAAGTAATAATTATCACTTCCTTGTTTCTTCTGTCATATCCTTTTCTGCTCTTGAGCTGTTCTGTCCTCAATTGCCAATTGGGTTTCTGGGTTTTAATGGGTTTTATTCAATTTCTGAATTTTGGGTTTATTTGTCACTGAGTTGAAGTATCAAACTTTAGTTTTAATTTATTTTCTTGGTGGGTTTTTACCAAAAGATTGGAACTTTGGATTTTGTTCTTTCAAACTTTTGGTGGGTGTCAATTTTTTGTGCTCTGTCAATTTCTGTATAGTGCCCTTGGATTGTCTTTTGTTGTTTTAAAAGATAAGTTTTTTGAACTGGACATATCATCCTAATCATCTGTTTTTTGTTGTTGTTGTTTTCTTCTGTGGTGTGCAGATTGTATTGTTTCAGTTGCTGGTTTTTTATTCATAGTTGTATTGGGAGTGGATTTTTCAAGTGAAGATCAAAAATTGAAGATCCGGGTCAAGCTTTAAAGTCAGTTTTTAGTGATTTGATATTGGTTTTTTTTAGTATTTCTGTTTGTGGGATTTGGATTTTGAGGAGTGGGGATATCAAAAGGAATAAAGTTATGGAAGCTGTAGAATCATTTGAAATTTCAACGGCTTCAAAAGTGGAGGTTAATGGAGACAGTGATACCACCAACAAAGGCAGTATGTGGGTTTTGGATCAGAAGCTTGACCAACCCATGGATGAGGAGGCTGGCAGGCTTAGAACTATGTACAGGGAAAAGGTACTCTCTCTCTCTCTCTCTCTCTCATCCTCCCACTTCTCCCTTACATATATGTGTATGCCAATCTGTAAGAGTTTAGAAGTAATTCAATGAAGTTAAACAGTTTTTACTCCTCGTCAATGAAGCTTTTATACCTTCTGGGGCTAAACTGTTAGTAAGTAATTATGTGGAATTCTTGTGTAGTATTTGTTGGACATTATTCAACTGTTATGAAAAGGACTGCAAAAGTGGTTATGCTATATGGGTTGAGTAATTGTCTGATATTAGTGGATTCTGAGGATAATGTATATTCTTGATTGTGTTTGCTGATCCAATATTCGATTCTCCAGAAATTCTCTGCGCTATTGCTTATGCGGCTTGCATTCCAAAGTCTTGGAGTGGTTTTTGGAGATTTGGGTACTTCTCCCTTGTATGTTTTCTACAACACCTTTCCCCATGGAATTAACGATCCGGAGGATGTGGTTGGAGCTCTTTCGTTGATTATATACTCTCTTACTCTTGTACCGCTCCTCAAGTATGTATTTGTTGTTTGTCGGGCGAATGACAGTGGTCAAGGTAAACCAAACTCTACTTGTAGATTTGCTCCATCAAATTCAAATGTTCTGGTGTTTTATGGGACAAAGCACATGTTTACTATTACAGTTAAAATATGCTTTTAAAAGAGTATAAAGTGATCTCTGGCAGAATTGCTTCCAAAAGTAGCATATACTAGTGTCTAGTGTTCGGCTTACATTAATAATGCACGCCTATAAATTTTTTACTTACCAATTTGATCCCAAGCTCACATCATTGGTTATGAGTTTTAAGTTAACTATATCATCCACAGCAATGCGTGAAGCTACATTTACAAATGAACTGATTATGTTGGCAACACATTGATACATATACTTCTTAAGTTAGAATAAAGGTTTAATAAGTTTTCCTTTTTAGTTATTTTCCTGAAATTGATTAAACATGACATTGTGTCCACTTTGTTTTCAATGTTCTCGAACTACATGCCTCCAAGAGTTGTATCGTACCTTTTGTGCTCATGAGTCACCGTAAAGTCTTATGGAACTTGTGGTTTCTGTGTTGCAGGTGGAACATTTGCTCTTTATTCATTGCTCTGTCGGCATGCAAATGTTCAAACTATTCCTAACCAACACCGGACTGATGCGGAGCTAACGACATATAGTCGTTCTACTTTCCAAGAACAATCATATGCTGCAAAAACCAAGAAGTGGTTGGAGGGGCATGCATCAAGGAAGAATGCCCTTCTTCTTCTGGTCCTTGTAGGCACTTGTATGGTGATTGGAGATGGAATTCTTACTCCAGCTATATCTGGTATGCATTCCTCCACAGTAGGAGTTATCCTAATCTGTCTCCTAGTAATCCATCTACCTGTTTATCCTTTTTTTATCTGCTTTTTTGGTCCCACGATAATTGAAAGATTTTAATTAGGAGAGGCCCAATGTTGCACAACCCAGGTACATAAGAAGTATACGCACAAGGAGTAATCGAGAAACAGAGAAACTTCTTATTAAAAGTCACAAAGAAGTAAAGAAACAAAGAAAAGCTAGAAAAAGATAATGTATTCTGGAGGTCAGTGTAGTTATCGACATGGATAACAATCTCAAAAGTCAGCCTTTAGCTAATACATAGAGTGCTACACTCGGAAAAATCTAACATATCTGTCTAAACAGAAAAAGGAGTAATCCAAACTGCATGATTCCTCATCTAACTAAACTGCATGATCCACTAAATAACAAAATCACAAAGGCCTACAAATCACATGACAATGTATCAGGAAATGATTTACTGATTTTCTGCACAAAGGCCTACAAATCACATGACAATCCTACAAATCACATGACAATTTATCAGTCTTAGGTTTTTCCATGTTTTTCTCGGCACTTCAGTGGTTCCCTTATTAATCCGTCAGTGTTCGCATTTTCAAAGAGTTAATATCTTCTTCATTCTCAAGAGATACAATGCATTCCATTAGTCTTGGTATCTAGCTATGTCTGGGAAACTGTCGCAGGTTTTATTAAAGAAAAATCTGGTTCCATGCGTTGAAGTAATGATTTGGAAGTGGAAGTTGGTTAATGTCACATAATCCTGTACTATCGGACCTGATAAGGCGTATTTTCTCCATACATAGAAGACAATTAAAGTTTCAGATTTAGGCACCATATAATTGAACATCTTCAATGCTCTTCTCTTGATTTTGGAAGCAGAAAAAGATTGAAATGGGAAAAAATTCACTGCTTAAGATTTTCTACTTTGTCTAACAGTTTTCCATAACGCACATAGCCTTCTTATTTACGTAATTAGGAAAGTACAACTGTGTTGCGTTTTTTCTTGTCTCAACACATCCTTCATTCCCAACCATTAGGGTTGGCTATGTTAGTTATCTTTCCCAAACAACATGGAGTCGTCTTTTTTGTTACTCAGTTTGATAAAAAAGTGACACATCAATATCAATCAAGTTAAAATTGTTTTATTTTCCTCAGGTCCATTAGAAAATGACTAACTCTGCTTTGCATTTGGCAGTTTTATCAGCTGCTGGTGGGATCAAAGTAAGCAGCCCTGGCATGAAGAATGGTACCGTTAAATTCCTTGGAGCTAAAGTTTACTTTTTATTCTTTTATAATTGTCTATTTTGTATGATTGCTGCCTCTGCATCTTTCTCAGTCACAACTGCGAAACTATTTCTTAACTTATACTTTGTTTGTTGTGGTACAGATTATGTCATACTCGTTGCTGTTGTAATATTAGTAGGTCTGTTTAGCGTGCAGCACTATGGTACAGATAAAGTTGGTTGGCTCTTTGCTCCCATTGTGCTGCTTTGGTTTCTCTTAATTGGAGGTATTGGCATATTCAACATCTGGAAACACGACAGTACTGTTTTGAGAGCTTTTTCCCCCGTGTATATATATCGGTATTTTAAAAGGAACGGGAGAGAGGGTTGGACTTCCCTTGGGGGTATTATGCTTAGTATAACAGGTAAAGTTTCTGTATCCTAATTTCACTTTCTAACTCTTTAAGTTTCACCTAAAGTTTACCATATCTGCTATCTTGGATTCTGATGGAAAAGTTCTGAATGATTACAGGGACAGAAGCACTCTTTGCCGACCTTGCCCATTTTCCAGTTTCAGCTGTACAGATTGCGTTTACTACAGTCGTGTTTCCTTGCCTTCTTTTAGCCTATTGCGGACAGGCTGCCTTCCTTATGAAAAATCATGCAGACAAAACCGTGCTTCAAGCATTTTATCTTTCTATTCCAGGTTTGTTCTAATCTTTATTTTGCATATAAAGGATGCCCATTTCGTACATGGTAGTACACAAACGATTTTCTCAAAATGAAGGCATAACATTTTAGAAAGTAGTTTTTGATAGAATTTAAAGAACATGCTCTTCACTCTTCCGTATCTTTTTTGTTCTTTTAAATCCTAACTAATGTAGATTGTTGGGTCTATTTTTTTGTACAAAGGAGGTCAAAGGGGGGTGGGCACGCTCAAACTTTTCTTTTTGCTGAGAGATTATTTGATCAATCTTTAAACAAATATGATTGCTTTGAAATTGATATGACACAAAATACATTTAATAGTCTTTTAGTTGGAGTGGCTATTTAATATTTTCTGTATAGATTTTTCATCGCGCCATTCCTCTATTTGATCTCTAACATATAATCTAAGAAAAGCAGGGAAGCGAGTAATATAACATCTTATACGGGAGGCAGCATGTTGTTGTTCCAAAGATGCTCACTGTTTCTCTTACTGCAGAAAAAATATACTGGCCAGTCTTCGTTGTTGCGACTCTAGCTGCCATAGTTGCAAGTCAAGCGACAATATCAGCAACTTTTTCAATAATCAAGCAGGCTCTTGCACTTGGCTGTTTTCCTAGAGTCAAAGTTGTACATACATCAAAGAAGTTCCTCGGCCAAATATATATTCCAGATATTAATTGGATCCTTATGATTCTTTGCATTGCTGTGACTGCTGGGTTCAAAAATCAAAGCCAGATTGGAAATGCTTATGGTAAGTTCATCCTCTGCTAAATCTTGTGAAGCTTACGTAAGCCATATACTCTACTTTGTGCAACTAGACTCGAAGAACATGCAATGTAATTGCGAAAACTTCTTTGAAAAAAAAAATGGTTGAAAACTTCTTTAAATAAAATAAGAGATGGGAGAAGTATTTGAGACGAACTAGGAGGTGAAGAAGTAGGGAGGTGGTGAACTTTTTTGAGACAATGTAGAGAAATAGTTACTGACCTGCTGTTGTGAAATTAATTTATGACGAATTTTATACTAGTTTAAGCTCATTCTTCCAAAATAAGCTTGCACTCAATTGAGTTGTATTTTATGTTGCAACAGGGACGGCAGTTGTAATAGTCATGCTGGCAACCACATTGCTTATGACTCTAATCATGATATTAGTGTGGCGCTGCCATTGGATTCTTGTCGTGATTTTCACCAGCTTGTCACTGCTTGTGGAATGCACTTACTTTTCTGCTGTACTCTTCAAGGTTGATCAAGGCGGATGGGTTCCTCTTGTGATTGCAGCTGCTTTTCTTCTCATCATGTATGTTTGGCATTATGGTGCGTTGAAACGTTATGAGTTTGAGATGCACAGTAAGGTTTCAATGGCATGGCTTCTTGGGCTTGGCCCCAGTTTAGGACTGGTTCGGGTCCCTGGGATAGGACTTGTGTACACTGAGCTTGCAAGCGGGGTGCCCCACATCTTTTCCCACTTCATCACCAACCTGCCTGCAATCCACCAGGTTGTTGTCTTTGTCTGTGTGAAGTACCTCCCTGTATACACCGTACCGGAAGAAGAAAGATTCCTCGTCAAGCGGATTGGCCCCAAGAATTTCCACATGTTTCGTTGTGTTTCAAGATACGGTTATAAAGACCTGCACAAGAAAGATGATGACTTTGAGAAGAAGCTCTTTGAAAACCTTTTCTTGTTTGTCCGGCTGGAGTCCATGATGGAAGGGTGTTCAGACTCAGATGAGTACAGCATCTATGGCCAGCAAACTGAGAGGTCAAGGGACGGCCTCTTACTTAATAATGGCAACACAACCACTTCTACCGTAGACCTCAGTATCTCATCAGTGGACTCAATTGTTCCGGCTAAATCTCCATCGCAAGTGAACAATACCGTGAGTTCGTACGGGCAGATGAGCAGCCAGAACGAGATTGATGAGCTAGAATTTTTGAATAATTGTCGAGACTCCGGGGTGGTGCATATACTTGGGAATACAGTAGTGAGAGCAAGGAGGGATTCCAGGTTCTACAAAAAGATAGCTGTTGATTACATTTATGCATTTCTCAGGAAAATTTGCAGGGAGAATAGTGTGATCTTCAATGTTCCTCATGAGAGTCTATTGAATGTTGGTCAGATTTTCTATGTGTAATTTTTTGTGTATCATAAAATAATACTTATATCATATGTAAATGCCAATTGTAATTTTTTTTTAGGAATGCAATTAAACTGTTCGGAAATGTTTCAAAATTTTCTGAAAAATGGGATTATCTGTTTTTGCCATCCTGTTGAACTTGGTACTTGTTTATAGCTTTGACACGGGAAATGTAAATTCTGGTATTTAACACCCGACGAGAATCTTCTTTGTAATTTTTTTTCTGTTTATAAAAGAACAATTCAAAAGGAGTAATTTTTTTATCTTTATACAATAGATATTTTGAACTCCAAAAAATAGGAGCTGAATTTTCTTAACAAACTGAGCGACAAACTCGTTGCATGTCAAGCTACGTGCTTGTTGCATCGTGTCACTCAATTTTCTCCAAAGGTCTTGTCTTGTACATAAAAATGGGATATTTGTTTCGTTTTATTTCGCTTTTGTTACATGTAATGTAAGCAAATCCAAAATCTATAAATAGGCGAGGCAATCAAACCATCCTATTGCATTGCCCTCCCGAAAAACATGAGACGAATAAAAATTCCTGCCCCTAATCCTCCACAAACTGTTGTCCCAAGCACCAAGCAAATTCTGGGGTACCAGAAGAAAACCTCAAGAAAAAAAATGGAAAAAATAAAATTATGCAAGTGAAGAAATTGGAAAAATGTTGCTGGAGAGGTGAAATTTGAGCAGGGGAAGAGGAACCCATTTGAATCAGTGAGTTGCAGATCACTGCAACAATGTCTGACAATGGAGACCCTGAAAAAAAAGGTGGGGTCTGGGATTTGGATCAACAGCTCGACCAGCCCATTGATGAGGAGGCTAAAACGGTCAGAAACGTGTACAGGGAGCAGGTTCTCTCTCTCTCTCTCTCTCTCTCTCTAAAACCCAGTTCACCAATTTTGGAAATGTCAAAGCTCAAGTCTTTAATTTGTATAAGTTGTTGAGATAGGGATAAGTGAAATGATTCAATGGATTGCATTTTCAATTAGGAGAGAAGCTTCGGTAGGGCTGCCCCTACTAGGGAAGGCCATGATGGGGTCGGGTGAGACCAAAATACAGGAGATCCCATGTATAAGTGTGATGTGCCCTACGAATGACATGGTTGGGATGTCCCTACCAAAGTTTTTCTCTTCAATTAAATGTAGTCAGAATTTTGTTATTAATTGTAAACTCTTTGATGCCAGACATGTTTTGAATGCAATTAACAGATATTTAAGGTAATGTGTTATCTTAGGACTAGATTTTTGCTCCTGTTTCTGATTGCTCTTTGTTTACTTCAGACGTGTTGTTCAGTGGGAACGGTTCTACAGCTTGCATTTCAAAGCCTTGGTGTGGTCTATGGAGATTTGGGCACATCCCCTTTGTATGTTTTCAAAAATACATTTCCTGCAGGAATTGATGACCCGGAAGATTTACTCGGAGCTTTATCGGTCATCGTATATTCCCTCACTCTTGTTGCACTCGTGAAGTATGTTCTTATTGTCTGTAGAGCGAATGACAACGGTCAAGGTAAACTGATCTCAACCAATAAATTTACTTTATACTAGTTGGTAATAATACTTTGACTGCAGTTCTCAGATGATTGATCTAAATTTAACCGTGTTGATTGTTCACTACTTGGTACAGTTACATAAAAGATTATGGATGGTTTTTCGAGCTTGTTGAGTTGTTTCATGTAGCCCCAACAGTGCAGTTCATTTACTTATTGAGCTATATGTATACTGTAACATGCAGTTTTCCGATATATGTTCCATCTGAATGAGGCAAATTCCTCTGTTTGATTCTACCAGAATTTAGTTCCTGTAAGATTATCCTCCTCATGGTTGCAGGTGGAACATTCGCTCTTTATTCATTACTCTGCCGATATGCAAAAATAAAGACTGTTCCTAACCAAGACCAAAGTGATGAGGAGGTGACAACATTTAGCCGTTCTACATTTGGTGAGAAATCATTTGCTGAATGCACCAAGAGATGGTTGGAAGGACATGCGGTGATGCAGAACATACTTCTTATCCTTGTCCTGATTGGTTCTTGCGCTGTGATAGGGGATGGGATTCTGACTCCAGCCATATCAGGTATATTATCTTCATGTAGTAGGATCATTCTTCTGTCGATATATGTTTTTAATCTTCTTACAGATTTAGATCTTTTTCGACGTATTGAAAGTGAGTAGGTTACACGAGAAGGTAAATGAGATTAGGCAAGTAGAAAATGAACAAGTGATGGGATAAGCCAGGTTTATCGGATACTTTTCGTAATTAGTAGACAAAAAGAAGGAAACAAACAGCGGAGAATTTGTTGTCTCCAATGGTATTCATGTTACCATTATATTGAGCATTTGCTCTTAAGTTGGATATGTAGTCCCACTTTCTGTAACTATCCGCACAAATTCGATATGAAAGCGAGTTATATGGATGAAATTTCAAACTTCTCTAGGGCCATCTTCTGGGGTATCCCTTATCATGCAATTTGTCTAAGTTGAGGAGGAACTTTGAGTTGATTTTGCGCGAGCTTTATTTGTTGACCTGGCTGTCGATCTCTAACCCTTATAACTCGCTTTCATATCGGTCTTTGTGCAATTTGTCTAGGGACATTAAGGCCTCGTTTCCATTGAGTTGAATTTGCACGAGGCCTGAAATGTTTTCTTTAATGCTAATGAGGTGAGTATGATTCTTTCTCAGTTCCATTGGAAGCTGCTAAACCATATTCTATCTGATAAGTATATGTAATACTTAACCATACTATCTTAAACAGTTCTGTCAGCGGTCGGTGGGATCAATGTGGGACGGTCTCAGATTAGTAACGGTATCTCCATGCTCCTGGATGTAAAGTTCTTTTATTTGCTAGCTTCATCATTTCTGTTATTGAATCTATCAATGTTCCAAATCTGATTACACATTTTTATATACAGACGTGGTCGTGCTTGTTGCTGTTGTTATACTGGTTCTTTTGTTTGTCGTGCAACAATTTGGTCCGGAGAAAGTTGGTTGGCTCTTTGCACCAATTGTGCTCCTTTGGTTTCTGGTAATTGGAGGAATCGGCATCTTCAACATTTGGAAATATGATGCTAGCATTTTGAAAGCTTTTTCACCTGTGTATGTGTATGTATACTTTAAGAAGGGAGGAATAAATGGGTGGGCATCGCTTGGCGGTATCATGCTTTGTATAAACGGTAACATTTCTGTTATGCTGTTATGGCAGTTGATTCATCCTCCTTATTCTGATCAGTAGTCTGAATACTGCTTCTGAACCATTTACAGGAACGGAAACACTTTTTGCTGACGTATCGCATTTCCCAGTCCTGTCCATACAGATTGCTTTCACTGTAGTTGTATTTCCTTGCCTTCTTTTAGCCTACTCTGGTCAAGCTGCCTACCTCATGAAAAACCGAGATCACGTGCAGGCTGCTTTTCATTACTCTATTCCAGGTTCGTTCGATCTATCCAGTTTCAGGTGGTGTTGTGTTTATGCCCCATTTTTATGGTAATTTCTAATTTATCGCTGAAAGATTCCGGTTTATCACTTTTGCAGAGCACATATATTGGCCTGTGTTTGCTGTTGCAACTGCAGCTGCTATTGTTGCAAGTCAGGCCATCATAACCGCCACTTTTTCATTAGTCAAGCAGGCCCTTGCGCTTGGCTGTTTCCCAAGAGTCAAAGTTGTATATACATCGAGGAACCGTCACCATATATATATTCCAGACATTAATTGGATTCTTATGATTCTATGCATCTTAATAACAGCTCGATTTAGAAATCAAGCCGAAATTGGGAACGCTGCTGGTAAGTTTTTTCTCTTGTTCTTCCACATATCACACCTTCTTCTCATCCCGCGGAATGTCCTATAATAACTGTAACAAGCTATAAACTTCTGAATGAACCAATTAATTTCATCCCTTTCAATTACTTTCTTTCGTATCTACAAATTTTCTCTAAGTGTTCAAATTTGTCCGACATTCTGACTGTTATTCGTCATATCCCATTCCAAGCTCACTGGTTGAAGAAGATCGCACCAGCTAATGTAATCTTATGTGTTGCAACAGGGACGGCGGTTGCTATAGTCATGTTGGTAACCACATTCCTTATGATGTTAGTCATGATATTAGTTTGGCGCTGCCATTGGATTCTCGTACTTATCTTCAGTGTCTTAACATTCGTGGTGGAGGGCACTTACTTTTCGGCTGTACTCCCCAAGATCAATCAAGGAGGCTGGGTTCCTCTTGCGCTCACACTAGCCTTCTTTATCGTCATGTATGGTTGGCATTACGGTACAGTAATACGCTATGAGATTGAGATGCACAGCAAGGTGTCAATGGCATGGCTTCTTGGACTTGGTCCCAGTTTAGGACTAGTTCGGGTGCCTGGGATAGGCCTTGTGTACTCTGAGATAGCGACTGGAGTCCCCCGCATCTTCTCTCACTTTATCACCAACCTGCCCGCCATCCATTCTGTTGTGGTCTTTGTCTGCGTTAAGTACCTTCCTGTCTGCACAGTCCCTGAAGAAGAACGGTTCCTTGTAAAGCGGATTGGACCGGAAAACTTCCACATGTTCCGTTGTGTTGTAAGATATGGCTACAAAGACGACCACAAAAGAGATGACGAGTTTGAGAAAAAGCTCTTTGACAACCTCTTCACATTCGTCCGGCTTGAGTCCCTGATGGAAGGATCTCCAGGCTCTGATGTATCCAGTATACTTGACCAGGACGCCATGTGGAACAATCACAGCAGCAGCATACCTTACTCGAATGCAGAGATATCGATAGCATCAGTAGAGTCAATCGAACCTGATGATTCTCCGGTGCATATCGGCCAGACTTTGGCCTATTCCTCCGTCCCGCCAAGCAAGCAGCTGGTGGAGCTCGACGGGATAGAGTTCTTGAACAGATGTAGAGATGCAGGGGTGGTGCACATACTTGGGAACACTGTGGTACATGCTAGGGGGGGATCAAATTTTTTTAAGAGGGTGGCCATTGATTACCTATATGCATTTCTTAGGAAGATATGCAGAGGGAACAATGTTTTGTTCAATGTTCCTCATGAGAGTCTCTTGAGTGTTGGACAGATTTTCTATGTGTAACTTTTTTTCTGATGGTATGATTAGCAATTTGTAAATCATCGTCTGCCTTCTCCATTAGATAAAGGATGCAACTTCGAGAAAAACTTATATGCAATGAGGTGTATATCTTTGTGTTTATGTAGCACTCTCGGGCCAAGAATATTTTCACTCCAAAATTTGATAAAAGAAGCACGCTGATTGCTCTAGAAAACACACAAGCTCACTAGAACAAGAGCATTTCTTTTTCTTTTTTTCGACAAGACGATATTCTAAATTGCTCTAATCACAGAGAATGAGATTTGAACTTAAGTGCAAATTCACCCTTATTTTAAAAATATCACTATGTAGGATGGGTTGAAGATAATTACCTTTTTAATTTTGTTTTCACAAACATGTGCTTGTCTTCATTCGATGGTTAATGAAAAAGACTGACCTCACCCTTGATTTTTTTTTCTTCCAGTTGCTTTGACTATTTTATTTTCCTTAATTATAAATCTAATAAGCGAATGTTCGTACAACGTTGGTACACAAAACTACCAGAATATAGAAACATCACACTCAATAGGAACATGGTAAAATAAAGAGTATATTGACTTACATTTATCTTGCATATTAACAAAAAAAAGTCCTAAAAATCATTATCAATCTCGTGAATGATTTTTGGCCTCGGTGTTATTCACTCTTCACGTTGGCGGGATGAATTCTAAATTCAAATTTCATAAACGACAATTGTTGATAAGAAAAAACAATCTCTGAAATGCAAGACATTATACGTTAAGAGATTTTTTTATCGTATTTAAAAATATTTGTAACTTAAATTTTTTCTCGACTTTTAAAGAAGAAATAAATTTTTTAAATCTCTATTCAACTGATTTATTTCACAAAATTAGGCCAAAACACAAACTTGGTAATAACAATTGTCTTAGTAGGAGTATAGGAACTTGGGATATAAGATCCAAGAAAATTAACCCGAAAAGGTAAAAAAGAAAACACTTTTACCGTTACAAGATAAGGAAATGACTCAATGCCAGCAAAACAAAAAAGTAACGTGCTTGAAGTCTGCAACTCCTCTTTTGTCTGAAGAACTGGCGTTTTCTCATCTCTCTCTCTTGCTTCATGCTTTAATGGCCACTCGAAGTCTGTAACGCAAAACCCACCCGGGAATATCACCTGCAAGTTGCAACCAGGTAAACTCACTAATAAATTTTCCTTCTTTTCCCTTTTTAATTTGCACTTTTTGTGTAAATTATATATAAGCTTTTGAATTGGGGAATGCATGTTGGTGTTTAGTTACTGTGGGATTTTTCCCTGGTGAGTTGAAAGCAAGTCAAAAGCAGAATCTTCAGATTTCTAACACTGATATCTGCTTTGGATTTAGTTCAGCAGGACTAAAGTTTCAAACTTTAAATACAGAGGGAAGTATTGAAAAGAATATAGTGGAGAGGTGAATTGGTGGAAGGGAAGTAAAATCCTTTGAATTATCGGGTTTCGAATGGCTGCTGATGAAAGCACTGATAAGAAAGGAAGCGTTTGGGTTTTGGATCAGCAGCTTGATCAGCCCATGGATGAGGAGGCTAGAAGGTTGAGGAATATGTACAAGGAAAAGGTATTATCTCACTCCCTCATCCCTGTTCTGCAGTGGAACTGTTTCAAAACCGAATTTACCAGCATAAATACAAATGTCTATTCGACTTTGAACTTTCGAAATCTGGCAGTCCGGCGATTGGTTTGTTTGTTTACAAGCAATTCATTGATGTAGTCAGACGTTTGTTTTATATAAATGGTTGAAATGATTGCTTTATGTAATCTTGAAGATATTCTGCTATTTCCGAACTATCTTTGCTCCCGTTGCTGATCACTTCTTTTTTTATCCGTCCAGAAATTTTCAGCATTATTGCTCGTGCAGCTAGCATTTCAAAGCCTTGGTGTGGTATATGGAGATTTAGGCACATCTCCTTTGTATGTTTTCTACAATACATTTCCTGATGGAATTGGTGACCCGGAGGACTTAATCGGAGCTTTATCTGTTATTATCTATTCCCTCACTCTGATTCCACTTCTGAAGTACGTTTTTATTGTCTGTAGAGCAAATGACAATGGTCAAGGTAATTGATCTCAGTCTATCATACATATATAATATAAGCTCTTACTTCCCCTCCCCACCTTTCTAATGTTCCCGTATTGCCTTGAATGTTGTGTTCAGATAATTAATCTAAATTGTCTATGTTTGATTGTTCTCCGATAGATACAATTACATTGAGAGCTATAGATGCTGTTATGCTTTGTTCTAATGTAGTGCCAAATGAGGCACATTTCCCTATTTGATTCTGCAATTTTTAGTTCATGTAAACTTATCCTCCTCATTGTTGCAGGTGGAACGTTTGCTCTCTATTCATTACTCTGTCGATATGCAAAAATAAAGGCTATTCCTAACCAAGACCAAACGGATGAGGCACTAACAACATATAGTCGTTCTTCGTTTGGTGAGAAATCATTTGCTGCAAGAACCAGGAGATGGTTGGAGGGGCATGCATTTATGCAGAGCACGCTTCTTATTCTTGTCCTAGTTGGCTCTTGCATGGTGATTGGGGACGGGATTCTGACTCCAGCCATATCAGGTGTGCAGCTTCATTGTTGATATTGTAGGATCATTCTTCTGTCTAACTATCCTCATTGGTGATTTTCTTAGTTATCTAGTTTTGTTTTACGGGTATCCTAACACATTCAACCTTCGTAATTGAAATATTCTACACATATTCTATGAAATTCTTTATCAGTTTTATTGGAAGCTGCTTAAACATATATATTCTGTTTGATAAGTATACGTAACATTTAACCATACTATCTTTTGCAGTTCTGTCAGCAGTTGGTGGGATCAATGTAGGCCACTCCAAGATTAGTAATGGTATCTCCATACTCTTGGACATAAAGATACTGTTTCATTTGCTTCGTCTTGTTTGTTACTCATCGATCATTTTTTCCAAATCGAAGCATAACTACTCTTTTGTTATACAGAGGTAGTCGTGCTTGTTGCTGTTGTTGTACTGGTACTTTTGTTTAGTATGCAACGCTATGGTACAGATAAAGTTGGTTGGCTGTTCGCACCAATCGTACTCCTTTGGTTTCTCGTGATTGGAGGAATTGGCATGTTCAATGTTTGGAAGTATGATAGAAGCATTTTAAAAGCCTTTTCACCTATATATGTTTATCGATTTTTTAAGAGGGGAGGAAAAGATGGGTGGACATCCCTCGGAGGTATTATGCTTAGTATAACAGGTAAAAACTTCGATATTCCATCCTTTTTTATTTATGAAATTCAAGCAAGTTTGTGACTTAGTCCCTGAAGACTGGTTGTGAACACTTACAGGTACTGAAGCACTTTTTGCTGACCTATCCCACTTCCCAGTCCCGTCCATACAACTTGCTTTCACATTGGTTGTATTTCCTTGCCTTCTATTAGCCTACTGTGGTCAAGCAGCATACCTCACGAAAAATCCAAATAACGTGATCGGTGCATTTTATCATTCCATTCCAGGTTTGTTTGATTTCTTTAACTATAAAATATAACATGAACATTTAGGTTTAGGTGTTTATTGTTTTCATGTTGCCAAACCTGATACCAAGTACAGTCTTGTATGGTCAGAATACTGATACAAGATAGAATGTCGCGTGTGAAAAACTAGTGTAAGGTATTTTCTTCAAAACATGTGGTCACACTAGAAACTTGTGTCGAAACTTATGAACAAGATATATACATTTGACGAATTTTCTTGCGTGAGCACCAGCTCAATATGTCTGAGAGAAACTATGATACTCAAATTTCACGTAAAGTAGAAGTCTGTTATTCAAGAAAACTCTTTAAACTTCACATATATTATCAGAGTGGCATGATTGCCCCGTATTTATGGTAATGCATTGTGGAAAGATTCTGATTAATCGTTCTTGCAGACAGCATATATTGGCCCGTGTTTATTGTTGCAACTGGAGCTGCTGTTGTTGCAAGTCAAGCCACCATAACTGCAACTTTTTCATTAATCAAGCAGGCACTTGCATTAGGCTGTTTCCCAAGAGTCAAAGTTGTGCATACATCAAGGAAATACCGTCACCAGATATATATTCCAGAAATAAATTGGATTGTTATGATTCTCTGCATTGCCGTGACAGCTGGGTTTAAAAATCAAAACCAAATTGGGAATGCCTCTGGTAAGTTTAACCAGATGGAGCTTATTTTATTATACACATAAACATAATTTCATGAAATTTTCAGTGTTTAATTGGTTTGATATTCTTTCCACATACATAATTACTCTCCTGTTTTATCCGTCTATGAAAAGACATCGACGTAGGTTAGTAAGAAATTTTTTATAGCAGTAGTGAGAAAAGAATTTTCCTCCTTCATATCATGCCATCTTCAAATTCTATGAAAATTTTGTATAGCATTAAAAAATCTACGATGGC
The DNA here is from genome assembly GCA_018257905.1 of Gillenia trifoliata. Classification (NCBI taxonomy): domain Eukaryota; kingdom Viridiplantae; phylum Streptophyta; class Magnoliopsida; order Rosales; family Rosaceae; genus Gillenia; species Gillenia trifoliata. Next base: position 38,072,325 of record CM031080.1, on the reverse strand, counting down.
AATAAGGATTACAGGGTAAAATTCTTGGCAAATCTTTTTCCCATTTCTCTTCTCAAACGTCTGTTCTGACTGTTGCTTGTCGTATGATCGTATCTCATTCCAACCTTGGTTGAAATTAAGATTGCACCAACTAACATAACCTTACGTGTTGCAACAGGGACGGCAGTTTGTATAGTCATGTTGGTAACCACATTGCTTATGATTTTAGTCATGATATTAGTGTGGCGCTGCCATTGGATTCTTGTCCTGCTCTTCACTGGCTTATCTTTGGTTGTGGAGGGCACTTACTTTTCTGCTGTACTCCTCAAGGTCAATCAAGGCGGCTGGGTTCCTCTTGTGATCGCAGCAGCCTTCTTTATCATCATGTATGTTTGGCATTATGGTACAGTTAAACGCTTTGAGATTGAGATGCACAGTAAGGTTTCAATGGCATGGATTCTTGGACTTGGTCCCAGTCTAGGACTGGTTCGCGTACCTGGGATAGGCCTTGTGTACACTGAGCTAGCAAGTGGAGTGCCCCGGATCTTCTCTCACTTTATCACCAACCTACCCGCCATCCATTCTGTTGTGGTCTTTGTCTGCGTTAAGTACCTTCCTGTCTGCACAGTCCCAGAAGAAGAGCGGTTCCTTGTAAAGCGGATTGGACCCGAAAACTTCCACATGTTCCGTTGTGTTGTGAGATATGGCTACAAAGACGACCACAAAAGGGATGATGATTTTGAGAACAAGCTCTTTCACAACCTTTTCATGTTTGTTCGGCTCGAGTCCCTGATGGAAGCGTCTTCAGACTCTGATGTATCTAGTTTACTTGACCAACAAACTAATCAATCAGGAGATGTCGAGTTGAGTAATAGCAGCAATATACGTCACTCCAATCAAGTAGACCTGTCAATTGCATCAGTGGACTCGATCGTGCCAGACGATTCTCCATTGCATGCAAACAACATGACCTCCTCCATTCCGGCAAGCAGCCAGGGCGGGGCTGATGAGATAGAATTCTTGAACAACTGTAGAGATGCAGGAGTGGTGCACATACTCGGAAATACTGTCGTAAAAGCTAGGAGGGAATCGAGACTGTGGAAGAAGATCGCCATCGACTACCTATACGCATTTCTTAGGAGGGTGTGTAGGGAAAACAGTGTAATGTTCAACGTTCCTCATGAGAGTCTCTTGAATGTCGGGCAGGTTTTCTATGTGTAGCATTTGCATCAATCTTGTAAACTTTTAACACTTGAATTTTACATATTCTCATCCATTTCGCATCACTTTAACTTGTGGATTAATTACCGAGTCCTTCCCTCCGACAGAATTTTCAGTCCAAATTTATTTATTAAAAAACTTCATTTTAATGCTTGGAAAATATGACTTTTTGAATAAAACCTCCTGTAAGATTAAAATCTAATTTTAGTCCCTTGATATATTTAATCACCTCATTTATTAATTATATTTTGATGTTTTATTCCTCTTTTTCTTCTTAATTTTTATGTATTAATTACATTTAATCCTAATTTTCATTTCATTCATCATAATATATTTTGTTGTACACATTTAGGTAAACTATTTTGTTATATCATATATTCCGATACACTTTGTGTTCTTCATTTAGGTACATTAATTCGTATAATATATTTTGGCGTATCCATTTCGGTACATACTTTAGGTATATTAATTCAATATAATACATTTCAGTACATACATTTAAGTATATTAATTCATTATAATATATTTCGGTACAAACATTTAGGTACATCAATTCATTTTAATATATTTTACGTACACTTATGTACAGTAAAATCTCTGTAAAGTAATACTCTATAAAGGAATAACCTATTTAAAATCATAAAAAATTTCGGTCCCAACTTGGGACCAGTTATGTATAGGAATAAACTCCACATTATAATAAGTTATAATTTTTCTTGGTCCCATCTTAAGGAAATACACCGTCATATAATAATAATTGTCAGAGTACAAAAATATGCAATATCACAAATAAAAGTTTAAGATGAACTAAAATATTTCTCTAAAGTTGTTTGGGACAATACTTTAGTTTTTAAAGTTGATGTCACTTTTTTGAGCTTGCGAGTACGTAATATTACGTCAACATGAACACCTTTTTGTTGAAGCCAAAATGTTTCTAACTTCTCAAGCATGTTTACAGCTTATTGGCATGAAACTTTGGTATTTCCATACTGTCATCCTTAAGAATCCAATTTAGGACATACAACATTCATTAAGGATAAATAATTTAATAAATAATATTTTTTTTAACTACACCTCTATTTAGTAATAACCTCTTTAAAGTTAAAGTTATAAAATTGGTTTGGTCTCAACCTTATGACTTTATAGAGGTTTTACTTTATTTACATATTTTTCTTATGTGTCACTATTTTTTTTAATGTTTTCTCATTATAAGGATATAATTAAACAAAGTACACATTAAATACTAAAACAAAAACATAATTTGAATTTGAATTAAAGTACACATTAAAGAGACTAGAATCAATATGTAATCTAAAATCAAGTTTTAATTAAATTTCAATATTTTTCAAGAATTAAAGTTCAAAAACCCTCACTGTAATTTATTTTGTAACATTTTTTAACGGAGAACAGTCCATCGTTCAACAAAAATTAGGTTAAACTAACAAAGTACTTTGTGACCATGCATGCATGATCGTCGTTCTTTGATTGGGAAAAGGATTCACAACGAAGAAAGAATAAATAAATAAATCAATCAATCATACATCCCTCTGAAGCTTGATCTGAATTTTTCATCAGTATTTCATTGAAATTTGAAACTTGACATAACAAATTAATTAGATGAAAACAAAAAACAAAACTTAGTTCCTAGTATCGTGTGAGAGGTCCATCCATTGTTTCTTGCACTTCGATCGACTTTGATTTCGAGGTCACTAAATCTTTGCGGGATTTCTTCTTCTCAAATTTCCCAATAAAATATGTGCTAATTTAATTATATGCTGGCTGCTTCTTCAGAAATTAAATAAACATATTTAAAAGTATTTGGACTTTCGATAAATAAAAAAATGCAAAGGTATTTGGACTAAACTAAACTTGCTAAAATAAATTAGATTCTTTGCACATAATTTTCCTTGATTCTGCGCGCATGTTCGTTGTTGTGTTCGGCATATTACTTCACTGACGGATAAACAGATAAAGCAATGCGATTTTGTACTTATTTGTCTTCAAGATTCCACATCGAATGCTTCTGCTAGGGAATATGTCTTTCAGGTGCAGGATCCATATACTATATTCTTTCACGTGCAGAATTCATCTCGATTTGATTATATCAAGATTATTTTACTCTGTAACTCGATTTGATTTTATGAAATCATTCAATCATACTCATATTATATATATATATATGAGCATAGAAATTATATACACAAGTAGATCTACTTATTTTTAATTATACTCGATTTGATTTCTTATGTGGGTGATATTGCATTTATTTCTTATGGTTTGGATTGTTACGCCTTGGATTTGGAGTCGGCCTCCGGGGTCGGTAGAAAAATAACCCAACACCTAATGCGCGAATAAAAATAAAAAATAAAAACGAAAACGAACTTTTCTTATATAAATATTTCAAAAATCCTTACACGAATACATTTTTGTCTAACACAACCCCAACTCGTCAACAACCACTGTCGCCCAATGAGTGTAATATGTCAATCAAGTGTGCCGTTTTACATACACTAGAAAATATGATAATAATATCAAAGCTTTAGCCACGTAATTTCACATCACATCATCTCTTCACGTGTTGGTTATCGTTCATAATATGTAGTTCACCACGTGAGCCCTAAATTGGCCATTATGACCTAATGTCCCCTTGTGCTATACATTTATCCCTCGGATAATCCAACACTAAAGTTCTCATGCTCCATGAACAATCTCAAGTAATTCCATACATAATGTATATATACGCATCGAAAGCGATTACACGAAATCAAACATGCTTGACTTGAAAAAAGATCGAGAATTGTAAATAGAATAAATCTCATGACAACTCATAATTTTTCAGTTATCAGAAAATAAGAATATTTTGAACACATTACAAAAATCACTCACCTCGATAACTAGAACCTAAACAAAACAAGCCCACTAGCAATCTCCACCAACTTACTAACCCTTAACTCTCTTTCTTTTCTTTCTATATGTATACACACACATATATATACTAATATTATGCATGCAACGTGAGAAGTGGCAGTGGCGAAGCTGCTGCGGAGCGAGGGGGGGCGGTCGCCCCTCCGCTCGCGGGAAAACCAACCAACTGAAGCCCTGAACAACCCCCCTAGAGGCTGGAGACCAGAGCAGGCTGCGGTGCTGCTGCAATTCTGGGAATTTTTTTTTTTTTTAAATCCAGGCCAAAACGAAAAAAAAAAAAATTTCCCACAACGGCGTCGTTTTGGTTCTTAAAAAAAAATGGAAAAAGCAAACAAAACCTCGGGGGACCACTTGTCCCCTTCACAGTTCACAAAACTATTAATATTTCTATTAGACTATTAATCTACCCACCCCCAAATCCCCGATCCCCTTTTGGCTTTTTCCCATTCCCAGCAGCAGCCAGCAGGCTAGCACACACAGTGCACTGTTCCCGTCCCCAACCCACCCACCCACCCCAGTCCCGACTCCCCCACCTAACCTTTACTCCTCTTTTCTCAAATCCCACCCCGTTTTTCTTTTCTTGTTCGGTTAATTGGCCACTAAGGACATTTGCTCCAAATTTCAATTAAGGTAAAATTTTAATTTATTTCAAACCCTAATTGATTATTGAATACAATTTTTTGTTTAATTGATGTAGGATATATGGTTATACATTATATGGTTGTTGATTATAGATTATTTATTTGATTTGAATACTATTATACTACAAATTCCAATTAAGGTAAAATTTTAATTTATTTCAAACCCTAATTGATTATTGAATACAATTTTTTGTTTTTCTACTATAGGACTAAGAGTCTAAGATATATTTGTTTTTCTTTCATTATACAGTTGCGTAATGGAAAGGTATTATAAGAAACACTGCTTAAATCCTTCTCCAAATATTCCGGATAGTCCTCATGTTCCTTCAAATATTCCGGGTAGTCCTCCTCCATCTTCAAATAAACCGAGTACTAGTAATGCACAACAAAGTGAGATTACTGAGTTAGATGAAATATTAGCTAATCTTCCTGCAGACCCTGGACTGAGACGTCGAATGCTTGATTATCCACTTAATTATCGTGAAGCAATTCGTAGATACTACCTCCAAAAGGAACCTTGTCAACCTAAATCTCACATCATACCAAGGAAAGCTAGCGACAATCGATGTTTTATCACAGGTTGGTTTGATCATTTTAAGTGGTTGGAGTATAGTATAGTAAAAGATGTTGCATTTTGCCGTTATTGCTATCTTTTTAAATGTGACTTTGATAAAGCGGGTGGTAGTGGAAGTGATGTCTTCATTGAAAAAGGGTTTACAAATTGGAGGAAAGGACCCGAAAATTTTCGAGTCCATGAGGGAGGTGTTGGAAGTCTTCATAATAAAGCTATGCAACAAGCTAAAGACTTGATGACACAAAAACAACACATTGAAACATTTGTGATCAAGCAAACTGATGAAGCTCGCGTTAATTATCACACTTTACTGAGTGGAGCACTTGATTGCACAAGATGGTTGTTGCGACAGGGTTTGGCTTTTCATGGGCATGATGAATCTTTGAAATCGAGCAATAGGGGTAATTATATAGAGCTTATGCAATTTCTTGCCGATCATAATGAGAAAGTTAGGAAGGTTGTGTTTGAGAATGCTCCTAAGAATCTTGTTCGTGTTGGAAATGTGCCCTAAAACCAATCATATGATGATACTTTACGGACATTTCACATGTTAAACTAATTTGGTTTAATATAAAGGGCATAGATTATTGTTTATAGTAGTCTCATATAAATGTTATATGCTTAAACAATAAGTCCAAGGAATATGTGCTTAGTAGAATGTAATCTAAACAAGTTAGGTTCATGAGACCATTCTCGATCATAGACATATCCTAAACGTTCCTGATGAATAGGATTGCCAATTGGGCATTGACAGTCTGTTAAGATCAGTACATGTTATGTCTTCTCTCAGGGAGAGTGACTAGTCTCGAGTCATTGGTGTAACTGACACCAAGACAAGCATGTAGGTGCTCAATATGGACTGAGTCCACTGAACACGATCAACGATGAGTTTTCATGATCATGTCACATGAGAACTCATAGTTGGGATAATGCAAATTAGTCCTTTGACCTGAGGCATCACAGTTGTCTTGTGGTGAGGTCCTTGATCTTTGATTATGTCAAAGTCACCCCATCCGAGGGTGTCCACGGCATAGTTGGGGTTAAGCTACTTAGCCATGGAGGCAAGTGAATGCGCAACAAGGGATCTCTAACCTTCAAACCGTTTGAGGGAGAATACTCAATGATATGATTAAGAATCTCTGGCCAGAGTATGAGTAAGATTTAGGAAGTCGTTCCAAATCATATTCAAGGTAATCATATAAGTAAATGAATCACATTGGATAGTAGACATGAATAAACTATCAAACCAAACAATGTGGTCGAGAGTATTGTATTAGAGAAGGACCGTATTGCATTGCAATCCTAACTGAATAGGTTTCTCCACCTCTTCTGCTTAGCTTGGGTAGCCATGACATACTGCTAGGTGTCACTCATGGTTTGTGGTAGCCCTAAAGGTGTATGATCACTTAAGGGAGAATTGAAAGTATGTTTCAATTCAGAATTGATTTGAAAGAGTTCTAATCCTTCACTGCCTCGCTAAAAGGAACCTAATGGGTCGTACACCGAGTAAGGTAGAGTTTGATGCGTAGAATGGAGATGAGTAAGAAATAATTAAATGGTTTAATTATTTATGGCAAGGATTAATTAATATGTTAATTAATCAAACGAATAAGTTCGTTATAGACCTGGGGTTAGTTTTGGGCTTCAAGGCCCAATGGGCTTCGAACATCAAGCCCATTGACTTAAGTTGTATGACAACTTAATGACTAATAATACATTAGAGCCCAAAGAGCCCAATGAACCCACATGGCCGGCCATTTGAGAATGTGTAGCAAACTTGCTTTAATTGCAAGTTTGCCACTACATTGTGGAAATGATATAAAACAAGTTTATAACATTTCATACTTAGTGGTTTTTCTTTTGAGAGAATGGTTGAGCATGAAAATGCTCTCTTCTCTCAAAGAGGCCGGCTCCCTAGAGGAAAATAGCTAGCAATCTCTCTTCCTCTAGGACACTCATCTTCTCATCAAGGCTCTCCTTGGTGTGGAGACTTAGAGGTTCCTTACTTTGGGAACTTGGAGAATCCGATTCATCCATCATCATCCAAGCAAGGAATGAAGGCCCTCTCCATGGGTGATTAGCCTTTGCTTAGGCAAAGAGGAATCTACAAAGGTATATGATTTCTCAACTCAAAATTTGTTTTGATTTGAGTCTTGGTTCACCATATCTACTAGGCTTTAAATTTTCTTGGGTAAAGTTTCGTTTTAAGTGCATAGAAGCATGTTTCCGCCTTTAATTGTTAAATGCATGCTTAATGATGTTGCTTAATGAACTCGGTTAATCCACATTTTTCCCTTCAAGTGGTATCAGAGCCTAGGTCTAGTAGATTGGTGAATCCTTTTGGGTTTTGTGATTTCATAGTTTGTGATCAAATGTTGTAATTGTTACAAGATTTATTCTTGCTTGTTTGAATGTAAATTTTGTTGGAAAATTTGCCATCTCAAATGTTGTAGATGTAGTTCATATGAGCATGAATTTTGGAACTAAAATTTGGTGCCATAATTTTTGGGAAATTCGGCCAAATCCAAAGGTTGGATTTTTGGGTTCTTGTTTGACTTGTTAAAATGGTTTTAATGTGACAATAGGAACCCCTAAGTGCCCTATTATGGTAATATGGTATTTCCCTTATGTTTGACATTTTTTGGGAGTGTTTTTGGATGAAAAATGTTCATGGAACTCTTGTGGGTTTTCATGAATGTTCTTCATTGTTCTTGAAATGTTCTTGGCAAAGACAAAAAGTTTTGTGGTTTGATTCAAAATGTTTGTTGTTTTTCAAAATGTTTTGGTTTGTTTTTTTGAATGGTAGTGGATGATTATTGTTTGTGATTGAAAAATGTTTTCAACCCATACCAATCACCCAAAACCCATACCAATCAAACTTACAAACCTTACCTCACACTATTCAAACCCATACCTTGTCTTCCACCCACATTTTCCCACTTCTTTCCTCTCCAAAACCGGCCACCCCATTAGTGGGGTACTTTTGGGGGCTTTTATGCAATTACATAAAGTTTTGATACTTTTGTGTATTTGCACTTTGACCCGAAAGTTTACGTTTTTACGTTAAGGCCCAAAATCACTAAAGGGCAAATTGTTTTGTTCCTTTAATGAAGTTTTGTAAATGTTGAAATTTTTGGGTTCTAGTTGTAATAACATGAAGTATTGGACTTTTATGTTTTTACAAAGTGACCCCAAAAGTTTATGTTTTTGCAATATAGCCCAATAGTTGAGGTTATTGCATTTTGGCCCAAATTGGATGAGAACAAAATTGTTTTGTCTCTTTAAATGAGAATTGGATTTTCATTTCATTTAGCTCCATATAAAATCAATTCTATGGATACAAAAACCAAATGAAAAATGTTGCATTCTTGTTTAATTAGTTAAAGTGTTAATTAATTAAAGGGTGATTATGAACCTAAGCCTACGATAATTGAGCTATGAGAAAGGCCGTTTCAAATTTGTTTGAACCATGGGAATGTGTAGATTAGATTTTGGTTGTAATTTGATTTGATCAAATGTTGTAAAAGAGCATAAGCTCTTCTTTAATTTAATTGTACTCCTTTCTTGCTTTATTTGATATGCATGAAATTGGAGTAGTTGGGGTCCAACGCCCAATAAGACAACACACGTTAATGAGATTAAACGTATAACTAAAATCAATCACCGTCCCTAGTCCGTGATCCAACACTAGGCTCGTGTTGGATCAAATCAAAGGTTCATAGTCATCCTAAGGCCCTAAGGCAACTATATAGTCCTTCAAAGAATGCAAATATTATGTTAGTAGTAACATATATTCTTGCTTTAAAAATCGTTTTACAAGCTAAGCGGGAATATTATATACTACTAAATCAATCAAATGGACCAATAGTTGTAATAGGACCAAATTGTTTTAATTAGATTAAAATGATTATTTGTATGTGATGAGACCTAAAAACCCTCAAATCATTATTAAGTTGATAAGCGTGAGAGTGCTTTGAACACTCTTTCGTGGCCTTCCACCGTGGTAGGCTCCAATCGTTTGTGACTTGTACACCGACTTCACCCTATCATGGGGGAGTACAAAGTGCATGCTTACACTCAGGAGGAGTCTATATGCATACATGATGTTGTGAAGGTAGGCAACGAGAATGACCAACATCATATCATTGTGAGGTTGTTCTTGAACCCCTATCCGAACTTGCATGGTGGGAATGACTTAACTAAGTGCAATGGTGCCAACATCATATCATTGTGAGGCATCATTCTCTAGAGGCCAAATTAGATGGGTACTTACATTAGATGTAAATGAGTAAGTGTACTCTCTCATTATTATTATTGCTAGCCAACATCATATCATTGTGAGGTGGGCTTGGTAATAGTGAGCCTCCCATACCCTACTAAGAGTTTCCTCCAAAACTCTCGAATTCCGATGAGGGATATGGAATTTGCTAAAATAGTGGGTGGTGCTATTTGATTTAAAGACCCGGATCAAATGGCTTAAAATCAATCAATTTCTATTTTCGTTATGTATTTATTTACCGATATATTTGCAAACGCTATCCATTACTTGACAAGCAAAAGCCGAAGGCCTTAGTTTCCGGACTTGGTACCACAATCCCATAGATTGTCTTGAATGGATTGTATATGTACCTAAGTAGTCTCATTCTCTCTATCTTCCTATTGATAACGTATCATTGGAAGAACATGTTAGATAGTCTATCATAAAGAGAATAACTTTTGATAGTTGGACATTATGTTTAGAACATAATGGTTGTTTGACAAAAATAGTCCATAAAGATGGACTTATGATGATTTTGAATCATTGAATGTTGAAGTGATAAATCACTTAATGAGACAGAAACAAGGCAAGGACTTCACTTTTGAGTCCCTATCCAAATGGTTCACTAAGTTTATTGTAAACTATGTAGTGAACAATAACTACACTCTCTCCAAAATCGTTTGATGTGTATAACACAATTGAAATAAGTTTCAAGAGAGATAGTGGGAGTTTAGGGACCATGACTATTGTAGTCAATGGAGAAGTCAAATGAAGAAGGCAAATTAACTCCAAGGGAACAAACTTTCTTTATGAAAGGATGGACATTGGGAGGGGTATTTGCAAGTAATGACTTGCAAGTGTCAAGAACACATCTTTCGAAGGTGTTGTAAATGCTCTTGAATAATTCAAGACAGTTGGTTCTTCTACTTGAATGCTTGATTCTGTATTTGTGACTATGTTTTACAATTGTTGTAAAAGTGTGGCAAATAAGAAGTAGAAGATTAATGAGAGAAGAGAAAGTACTTCACATTCGGAACGTGAATCAAATATTGATCTCTGCGAAAGCAGATAGTACTTACTTCCACATATGAACTACCAAGTTATTGGATTAATGTAATCTAATAGATTGTCTCTATAGTAGAGATGATGTGATAGTGTTAACTGTTTAGAATATAACGATGCTTAAAACCCAAAAGGTTACAAGTTAGTGACTAATCCCAACTTAATTGTGACACCTCTAAAAGCATAAATTACTAGTTGGTCATAGATGGATGCTTTGGATCGTTAGATCCGGATCCAATGCCTTCTTGTTAAAATTGTATAGAGGCGAAATGTTCGAATCTTTATTCTTTTGGAAAGAATAAAGAATCACAAAGTTGTTGAGGTTAATTCACTTAGATGTTAGTGGCACATGACCACAACATAATACTACTCATGTTATATGACATTCACCGAAGATCGCTCTCGGTTGGACTATCGTGTATTTTGAATAAACACAAGTCCGAATACTTTGCAAAAGGTTTCAAAGAATTCAAGAATGTATGTTGATGAGTAAGATGTCTAAAGTATGTACTTCCTTAGATTTGATCAAAGGAAATATAACACTTTAGAAGAGTTTTTCTTAAAAGATATCAAGGAAAATTAGCATCATAAGATAATAGTTTTCTCCATTAGGAGAAGAACGAACACGAATAAGATTTGATTCGTTGGATGTTATCAATATACCCATATATATAAGATATATATATATACTTCTAAGACAATACGATTGTCAATTAGAATATCTTCCAAATTTTTCATGACTTCATGAGATGTAGTTGGAAAGAAAGACAAGTCTTAAGCATGTTAAGATTTAGGGTTGTATGCTAATAAGCAATATTGTTTGAGAACCATCTTGTGCGATATCCTTAAATTAACTTTTGAATATCACTTCTATTAACCAACAAACAAATGTTGTTTGTTGGGTAGTTCATTGTAATCCTACACTAGGATTTGTCTAAGATAGAGCAAGTGAACGAGAAATAGAATTCAAAGAATAGGTTCTTTGTGGGACAAGATGATAATCAACAAATATAACAACCTAGTTCCAACAATAATAGCTCCAAGGTAATCAAGAAGGATTTGTAAACCGTCTCAGTTGAATGGTTTGAACTTTATGACTTTGTCATAGAGTTACACCTCTTAATTCGAAAGAATTAAGAATGAAAATCCTTATGATTACATTGAGTGTGTATACGACATATACTCAAGAAAATGGTATAATACCATTTGACACGAAATAATGAAACCTACATAGCTAATTGGTAGCTTAAGGTGACTACAATCAACGATTGGTTGACTTGGAAGAAACCATCTTTGATGTAGTCTTGGTTTCTATTAATTCGAAGAATACATATGGGAGCTATAAGCATTTTATGAGATAAAGATCAAATCGTTTGATTTCTCATAAAGATGTAAATGAATCTTTTGTCTACTAGGTTTACAAAAGATTAGTGGGAGTTAATCATATTTCTAAATTTGAACATATATATGATATATATTAATTTTGGAAATGAAAGAAATTCTTCTTCGTTAAAGTTACGACTTTAAACAAATGTATATGGGAGACATAGTCTATAAACATGGAATGGAAATCTATAATGATAGATTTCAGGATATAATTGGATTATATCAATCCCTAATGATAGACGAAAGATGTTGGGAAGTTTCTCATATGATGATAAGCTTCAAAAGGAAGGACAACTCTAGTAAGACTAGGAGATTGCTTTTCCCAAAGGGAACGTACCCTTTGACTCCCAAATAAATAATGCGTAAATAGAATCCTTTATGCATACGCAGAAAGGTGATTTATGTATTTCATATTGTATGAAAAACGTTGATATGAGTTGTACCTAGAACGGTACAAGATGATATCAATGCAAGCCCAGGATCAGAACCATGGCAACTGTCAAGTAAATCCTTAAGTATTTAAGAAACACTAAAGGATGGATTCCTCAAGAATGAGGAAGAAGTTAGAGTAACGCAATGGAAGCGTAAATGTATTAGATTATGAATCTAATCCATCATCGAATATCTATTTATTATGACTAAAGAGATATTTAGGTGAAAACATTAAAGTAATGACTTTAGTGTGTTTCATCGTACATGCAAAATATATATAGCCATATAGAAGCTTACAACGTTGTTGTTTGGATGGGAAAGTTATGAACTTTCTATTCGGTTCCAACCAGAAAGTGTCTTTAGTGTGCCGACACTTTGACACTAATGGGGCGATAGCTCAAGCCAAGGGAATCAAGGTCTCATCAAGATCCGAACTCAAATGAGAGACTAAACCACATGATTGAGAATCATGTATAATGGTGAAGTCGTTAATCTCAAGTTTGCTTCTGTGGATAACACATATAGATATCCACTACCTAGGCCTACTAAAAAAAAAAAAAAAAAAAAAAAAAAAAAACTTGGTCATCAGTGATGACCAAGCTGATTGGCTCTAGTGCAAGTGGGAGATTGTTGGAAATGTGCCCTAAAACCAATCATATGATGATACTTTACGGACATTTCACATGTTAAACTAATTTGGTTTAATATAAAGGGCATAGATTATTGTTTATAGTAGTCTCATATAAATGTTATATGCTTAAACAATAAGTCCAAGGAATATGTGCTTAGTAGAATGTAATCTAAACAAGTTAGGTTCATGAGACCATTCTCGATCATAGACATATCAAGACATTTATATGTCTTAGTAGGAGGGTTTTGTCGAAAGCAGGAAAGGAGAGTCCTAGTTTGTAGATTGAAGAAGTCACATCTAGGACTTAAGCGATCACCAAGGCAATAGTACAAGCACGTTTCGACACGCCACACATCTTTGAAAATAGGCTACACGGATATACATGTAGCTGCTGCGTTCTTGCCATGTATTCAAAGATGAAATTATTCTACTACTTTTGTATGTAGATGACATGCTAATTGTATGCAAGGGCGTATGAAAATTCGAGGTGAAGAAACGATTGGGGCCAGATTCGACATGGAAGGATCTAGGAGTGCCTGAAAAAGATCCTTGGAATAGAAATTAGGCGGGATAGAAAAGCTGGGGAAAATATTGTTTGTCACAAGAAAGTACATTATGGTACTTCAACGCTTCAATATGGATGAAGCTAAAGTTGTTTCTACCCATTGGCTGCACACTTTGATTGAGTGCAAAGCAAAGGCCATCAAGTCAAAAATTAGCGAGATGAGATGTTCCATATGCAAAATGCAGTGGGAGTGTCTCATGTATGCAATGATGCGCACAGGGCCAGTTTAGCTCGAGCATTGGCGTTGTCTCTAAGTACATGTCAAATCGGGAAAATCTCGTTGGCATGCGAGTGAAATGGATTTTTCACCCCGGTATAAAGAGACTAAGCGGCTTGGAATCATGTTTGAAAGAAAACAAGAGGTAAGCGTACGTGGTTGGCTATGTAGATTCGGACTATACGAGGAGATTTGGATAGAAGGAGGTCGCAGCGAGGTTATGTTTCACTTGTGGAGGGAGGGCCAGGGTGGTGGAGAGCGACTCTTGGCCGTCATGACTCACATCTACAGGCGGAAAGCCAGTATATGGCATTATGAGAGGCTTCAAAAGAAGCTATTTATTGGTTGAATGGGCTAGCAAATGGATTAGGAATCCAACAAGAATACGTGGTAGTGAAGTGTGGCAGTCAAAGTCACCATTCACTTGGCAAAAGAATCAAGTGTTTTCATGCAAGAAACGAAACATATTGATGTTCGCTATCATAGGATCGGGGGTGGATAGAATGCGGAGAAATCATTGTGGAGAAAGTTCACTGAAATGACAATGCGGCTGATTGCCTTACAGGCACATTACCCAGTAGAAGTTGAACATTGTTTGGACTTACTCGAATCATACATCTTGAGAGAATTTGTGGTGGAAGCACCTCCTCACTTGAGGTGCGTTGAGACAGAAGAATCTTGTCGAGTGAAGACTCTTGAAGGTTTTGTTCGAGGTTACTTGAGAGGTCGAGAAATCTGAAGGTTGCGACAATCCAAGACCCGACTCGCGAGTGGAGATTGTTGTGTTTTGGCTCGTTGATATGCCTATGTTAATTGGGATTTAGTTAAAATCAGTTAGGTTTTTCTAATTGGTTTTGGAATAGGAAAAGTGTTTCTATTGTGTTTAGAACTAGAGAATTAAGTCTAATATGACAAGGTTTGTAATCGACCTGTCTTGCATAAATAGAAATTTCTTTAAGTCTTTCGTGTAAGGCAGGAAAAGGCGAGAAGTCACGGAGCTTGGCCAGTCGAGGTGATAGAGAGATAAGAACTAGGTTTGGGGATTTCTAGGGTTTGCGGCAGTTCTTGTAAACCTAAATTCTTCGTAGTGCTAGTGAATCCTCTCAAAGAGAGATCACAAAGGTGGACGTAGGCTAAATTTGCATTTGAATACTATAAAACCTGTTTGTGTTATTCTTTTAACATTTTGGGTGGTTTGCTTTCTGTTTGTTCATATGAGTTCATACATTTGGTTAAATCTAGTCGTAGAGAAGAAAGGGGGCTTTAAAACTATAACTTGTAGATGTTCGATAGTCCATCACTGCTCCTTTAGGAACATAATTTAGGACTTAAGATCCATAGAGTGCGTATCTAGGATTAGAACTTCTTTACAATCTCATCCTATGATTAAGGTATTCTTTGAGACTAAATCCCCTGTCCAAATAACGAACCTCTTTTAGTCTGCTATTAGGTCACGTGCTCAATTATTTGATGTTCTCAATTGCCACTTGTCCTCGATGACTCGACATTGGGTTGCCACGAATAACCAATTACATGTTGTCCATTATCAGTGCTTTTTGGACATATTCTCACAAATATGAAAAGGAAAAGACACGGGGTTGTCAAATTTTTGGGATTTTCTTTTCCTTTCTTAGAAACCTTTTTTTCTTTGTTTGGAACTTGAGGACATGTTTTCTTTCTAAAAAACTAAAAATTAGCATATGGAACAAAATTATGTGACCGCTTTGCCTTTTAGTTTTTAGTTATGTGATTTTGTGCTTTGCCATTCTCATTTTGGTTCTCTCTTCTTCCAACACAAACATGCGATTAGACTTAGATGTAGGTGTTGCAACATGAGGATTGTTTGATATTTTCCGAAGGTCAGAGCACTTGACAAAGTCTTTACTTATTCTAGTAAACCTTAATGGTTCTTATTAATGTTTTGTCATTTTAAATTCATTGCCTAATCTTGGAGAGTTGTTCCAAGAGTTAGCTACTATATGTTTGAATAGAGTCTTGCTAGAAAGAGCCAATTTGAAGGAGAATCTGTGTTCTTTAGACCATATATTTCAATATGTATCTCTCACGGAAGACTCCATTGAGTGGTTATTTCGTAATTTGGTTTCCACTAGGCAATCCTTTATTGGATGGTGATTTTTACGTATCACAATGTTTGTCTTGGGCGATGAGTTTTTCTTTTGTGATTTCTCTTACCAATGTTATCATATTAGTGAGGCTTTACAGTGCGTTCTTTGGGTTGCTTCATTTACGGCATCAACCTGTGGCGGCAAGAAGATGTGGAGAAAGAAGTGTGCATCGCCATGAGATGAAATTTAGGGATGAAAAAATTAAGAACTTGAAGGCTTCAAAGACTATTGGAGCTACTTTACAAGTTGAATGTCAGCTCACAAGTTTGATCAAATGGAGCTCGTAGAAGTGACCATGAGCCGATTTGTATCAAAAGAAAGAAGATCAATTATGGAAGGTTGAGATACAAAGGTTTCATCATTGGCTTGAGTTGCAAGTTCTTATCTTTGAAAGAAAATGCTCAGGATGTTAGAATAACAAGTGAAAGAATCATTCGAGATCAAAGAAAGTTTCAAATTTGGAGGTAAATCGATTTTCATTGTCTTTGGAATGCAGTTGAATATGAAGATGATATAATTATTGCACTGAGTAAACTGAAAAGAATGAATCGAAATATGATTGTGGTTTGGAAATCAAGTTTAATCAAATGTTGGATCTATTGATTGGACTTCACCACACATATAAACCCAAATGTGGGACGTGATTTTCAAACTTTAACACGTAACGCCGGTGTAAGAATGATCAATTAATACCCATAACAAATGGCGCTCGGATAGATCGAGGCGATCGAATCAAAACAAGAAACTTAGATGCGTCGGAGTAAGTTAGTCGGATCGAAATAGTCGGGCTACCTCGTGAGTGACTAGTCGGGGAACACCAAGCATAGTTAGATAACCTTAGTCAATCGGACTAGGCTTAAGCCCGTCATAGATATTGCTTGTCTCCCGATTAAAGAGCCCTAATTCATGCGAATTAGGATATCTTGAGGATTAGGCTTAACGTGTCGTAATCCTAGGAGGATTGGATATCTTATCCTAGATTCCCTCATAGATACACTCCCGATTTAATGGGGATTATTCTCACTTACAAGGACTCTCAGGGTCCTACATATCAACTCACAGCTTGGGTATTCTCGGCAGAGAGCAATATATTCTACATGATCATCATGAACACACACACGCTAACATAGGCTCATTGCTTATCTTCTCCACACGTCGTCGTCTCATTGTAGACATATTCATGGAATTCATCTCTCCTACACGCCCGCCATAGGCTTATACGCGGATGGTTCACGTTGTAGCACCACATCCACCTTTCGCTTTAAGAATTACACACCTATGATTTGATTCTCTCCCGCACTGAGATATGTGAAAGCGATCCATTCACGAATTCAATCACACCTCCCCCCCAATCAACCTTATTCACCTGTTCCGGTGTTACCGTAGGTGATTCGACTAAATATCACATCCGTCGCGGATGTGCATAAATGAATTCGCGACAAAGAATGGTTTATTGGGAATCATAAATCTGACAAATCATATTATCTATCAATGGATGCCAAAATTTCATGTCAAAATGGGTACAACTAGTTGGAACAACCAAAGGTGAGGCTAATAGTCTCTTGATGGTTCATAATAGTTATATGTAAGTTGGAAGGAATCATTCACGATTTAAAAGTTAAAGCGTTTTGGCGAAGATGGCCTAGTCACATTGGTTAGAGAGAAATGTGCTCCTTTTATGTACACAATTGAATCTCCCTACTCATAGTTTAGATAGTTTAAAATGTCATTTTGTATTAAAAATTTACACAGTTGGTCATACTCCCCTCACGCCAGAAAGCGTTTGGCACAAAATTAAGCACCTATGACTTCATTCTCAAAGAAGTTTCCAAGTCTTAGATCAATCACTCAATTGCATCGGCTCTATAATCAGTCCATGTTTCGAGAAATGAAAGCGTATTAACTAAGATGAAAGTATTTTTATAGAATAGAAAGTAATTTATAGAATGAAACTTTTTACATTGAATATTGGTTAAAAATTCCAATGTATCATTGGAAAATCGATGAAGTCATGCTTATGCGACTTTTTATGAAGTTACATTTGGAGTTTTAGAATGAATTATGGTGAGTTATGATCAATTTTGGGCTTATTTTGCTTCTGTTTCCTTGACCTGATTTGATCCCCGCTGTCAACTGAAACTTCAAAAAGTCGCCACTTTTGAAACTGAAATTCATTTCACATTACCTTGTTCAGATTAAATCCGTTAAATATCAAATTAAATTTGCTTATGTGACTTTAAAGTTGTGTATGTGGTGGCATGTGGGACCCGAGAAGGAAGAAGAAGAGATAGGCAGATGAGAGAAAAAAGTTTGTCTAGTGCATCTAAAACAAAATTCTTTTGGGCCACATATGCATTTTTAATCCACGTCGGCTATATTTGGCGGGTTTTGTATGGAATTAATGGAAACAAGGTAA
The DNA here is from genome assembly GCA_018257905.1 of Gillenia trifoliata. Classification (NCBI taxonomy): domain Eukaryota; kingdom Viridiplantae; phylum Streptophyta; class Magnoliopsida; order Rosales; family Rosaceae; genus Gillenia; species Gillenia trifoliata. The sequence continues at coordinate 38,053,892 of CM031080.1, read as the reverse complement.
TGTGGAGCAATTTTTGAGTTTTAGGGATAAAGGGTGACTTGCAGGTTAGGAAGAAAAATGGAAATCAAAATCGAGTCCCGTGGGGTGTAGTACAAATAAACCTCGATGTGTATAATAAGATCCTTATTGACATGTACAATCTTCAATGTGTATAGTGCTTTTGAAGTGTGGTGCAGCAGGCTGCAAGCCTACAAGAGCAAGATGATTAAAAAAGGTTCTTAAAAAAAAATTTAATGATTACAACATTGCTTTTTCCATAATTTAAGTCGCTTTATACTTTCTTTCATTGATTGCCATTCTCCATTTCTAAGCATATTATAGAGTAATTTTCACAGCCATTGAAGCATTGACACACTATGTAATGATGGCGAAGGCTATGGAAGGAGGCGGTCAGCCACTCCATTTCAGCCGACAAACCAATCCATCCCCGAAGCCGAACCCCCCTGGAGGTTGGAACCCGAAATGGAGGAAGAAGCGGCCGCGAGGAGGCGGTGCTGCGTTCTGGAAAAAATTTTTTTTAAATCGGTAAAAGCATTGTCGTTTGGGCACCGGTAAAAAAAAATTTAATTTTTAAAAAAGCAGCGTCGTTTGGTTCTTAAAAAAAAAAAAAAAAAAACAAACAAAAGCAAAAACAAACGGGGACCATGGGTCCCGCTTCTATCATAATATCACACTCAATATGGACTGAGTCCACTGAACACGATCAACGATGAGTTTTCATGATCATGTCACATGAGAACTCATAGTTGGGATAATGCAAATTAGTCCTTTGACCTGAGGCATCACAGTTGTCTTGTGGTGAGGTCCTTGATCTTTGATTATGTCAAAGTCACCCCATCCGAGGGTGTCCACGGCATAGTTGGGGTTAAGCTACTTAGCCATGGAGGCAAGTGAATGCGCAACAAGGGATCTCTAACCTTCAAACCGTTTGAGGGAGAATACTCAATGATATGATTAAGAATCTCTGGCCAGAGTATGAGTAAGATTTAGGAAGTCGTTCCAAATCATATTCAAGGTAATCATATAAGTAAATGAATCACATTGGATAGTAGACATGAATAAACTATCAAACCAAACAATGTGGTCGAGAGTATTGTATTAGAGAAGGACCGTATTGCATTGCAATCCTAACTGAATAGGTTTCTCCACCTCTTCTGCTTAGCTTGGGTAGCCATGACATACTGCTAGGTGTCACTCATGGTTTGTGGTAGCCCTAAAGGTGTATGATCACTTAAGGGAGAATTGAAAGTATGTTTCAATTCAGAATTGATTTGAAAGAGTTCTAATCCTTCACTGCCTCGCTAAAAGGAACCTAATGGGTCGTACACCGAGTAAGGTAGAGTTTGATGCGTAGAATGGAGATGAGTAAGAAATAATTAAATGGTTTAATTATTTATGGCAAGGATTAATTAATATGTTAATTAATCAAACGAATAAGTTCGTTATAGACCTGGGGTTAGTTTTGGGCTTCAAGGCCCAATGGGCTTCGAACATCAAGCCCATTGACTTAAGTTGTATGACAACTTAATGACTAATAATACATTAGAGCCCAAAGAGCCCAATGAACCCACATGGCCGGCCATTTGAGAATGTGTAGCAAACTTGCTTTAATTGCAAGTTTGCCACTACATTGTGGAAATGATATAAAACAAGTTTATAACATTTCATACTTAGTGGTTTTTCTTTTGAGAGAATGGTTGAGCATGAAAATGCTCTCTTCTCTCAAAGAGGCCGGCTCCCTAGAGGAAAATAGCTAGCAATCTCTCTTCCTCTAGGACACTCATCTTCTCATCAAGGCTCTCCTTGGTGTGGAGACTTAGAGGTTCCTTACTTTGGGAACTTGGAGAATCCGATTCATCCATCATCATCCAAGCAAGGAATGAAGGCCCTCTCCATGGGTGATTAGCCTTTGCTTAGGCAAAGAGGAATCTACAAAGGTATATGATTTCTCAACTCAAAATTTGTTTTGATTTGAGTCTTGGTTCACCATATCTACTAGGCTTTAAATTTTCTTGGGTAAAGTTTCGTTTTAAGTGCATAGAAGCATGTTTCCGCCTTTAATTGTTAAATGCATGCTTAATGATGTTGCTTAATGAACTCGGTTAATCCACATTTTTCCCTTCAGTTCGTGCTTGTGCTATTGAAACTATTAATGCAATCACTAAAGATATGGAAGGTACATTTTTTTCTCTCTTGGTTGATGGATCACGTGATGCTTCCACTAAAGAGCAAATGGCGGTGGTATTGCGTTATGTGAATAAAAAAGGAGAAGTAATTGAAAAGTTTTTGGGTGTTCAACATGTCTCCTCTACAACTAGTAGCTCGCTTGAAGAGGCCATTGAGAGATTGTTTGCTACAACGAATTTGAGTATGTCCAAGTTACGAGGACAAGGGTATGATGGAGCTAGTAGTATGAAAGGTGAGTTAAATGGTCTTAAAACAAATATTTTGAACAAATACCCTCAAGCATTTTATATTCATTGTTTTGCACACCACCTCCAATTAGCTCTTGTATTCGTGGCAAAGGAAAATGAGGATGTTGCCAATTTCTTCGTCAATGCTAGTAGTTTGGTGAATCTTATTGGATCATCATGTAAGCGTCGTGATGCATTTAGAGAGAAACAACAAGAACAAATTCAGAAAGCTATTGATCTTGGTAATCTTGAAACGGGTAAAGGGTTAAATCAAGAAAGTAGTCTCATGCGTCCATGTGATACACGGTGGAACTCGCATTATAGTACTATAGTTAGTATTATTGTTATGTTTGAAGCCGTGGTGGAGGTGGTTGAATGGATTAAAAGTGATCGCAACCAAGATAATCTCGGTGAAGCAACTAGGTTATTCAAAGACATACAAACTTTTGATTTTGCATTTCACCTTTTCTTGATGAGACTTATATTGGGAATTACAAATGAGTTATCACAAGCATTGCAAAAGAAAGATCAAGATATTGTGAATGCGATGGCGTTAGTGGAAGTATGCAAGCAAAGACTACAATCCTTGAGAGATGATGACTTTGGGGACTTGTTTCATGATGTAGAAAAGTTTTGTGAGGAGCATGATATTGTCGTTCCTAACATGGAGGATTTGCATTTCCTACCTGGAAAATCAAGGCGTAAAGCTCCAAAAATCACAAACTTCCATTACTATCGTGTGGACCTCTATTTTCAAGTCATTGATATGCAACTAAAGGAATTGAATGAAAATTGTCTTTATCCAGTAAATTAAATAATTGAATTTTATCGCTTCAATGAGGTAAACACCAAGTTACTTCTTTGTATGGCATGTTTGAGTCCGGTGAATAATTTTGCATCTTTTGACAAAGCAAAAATTGTTCGTTTAGCCCAACTTTATCCTCAAGATTTTGATCATATGGACCTCATGAATCTTCTAATTCAACTTGACAATTACATTCATGATATGAAGATGCATAGTGAGTTTTCATCATTGAGAGGAATTAGTGATCTTGCAAAAAAGTTAGTGAAGAAAGGGAGGTCTGAAAGCTATATGTTAGTGTATAAGCTTCTTACATTGGCTTTGGTGTTACTAGTTGCAACCGCTTCGGTGGAGAGAGATTTTTCCGCTATGAAGATTGTGAAAACACCATTGCGTAACAAAATGGGAGATCAATGGTTGAGTGATAGCATGCTTGTTTACATTGAAAAAGATGTATTTGCTTGTATTGATAATGAGCCTATTATGCGACGTTTTCATGACATGAAACCTCGCCGACAACAATTGTAATTTATTTGTATTATTTAATTATGGAAGAAATTAATATAAAAAGATTTAGTTGTTGCTATTTTTCTTTAACATTCTTTTAAGTTTGCCCCCCCCCCCCCCTCCCCCCCGATAAATTCTGGCTTCGCCACTGGTGTGGAGGTCGGCTACAAGCCTTAGTAGCCAAGTAAAAAAATATAATAATATAAACTATATATGTGGATAGGTGTAAGGTGACTGACTAAGCTTGTGAAGGAATTGGTGTCAAGAGAACGTGATAATCATTTAATTGAAATTGACGCGTGCATGCATGCAAACGTGTTTAAGTTAAGGTGGAGGTGTGCAGATAAATATCATACAAGTTGATATCTACAACATCAGGAGCGGCAAAATATATAGAATTTGGAAGAAAGAAATATTATCACAATGACATGAAAACTTAATGAGTAAGAAAACCGAACAAGTACATGTCACGAAATTGAAAACGACATGGCATATTCTTAAGACATAACTAATAATTTAATAAGAATACTTCAAATATAAATGTAATATATATATATTTTAAAATACGGGTTGTCACACGGATGTTCCATTAGTATGCATAATTTACTTATTTTTAAGTGTATCCTTCTTGTTATTTTTTTTTTGTTGACTATGGATTTGAAGATGAATAGTGTTTAGGTTTGTGGAGCAACCAGGGAACAATGGTTAAGTTGAAGATTTACGAGTCTCAAGGTGAACGCAGAGGACATTTAGCATGGTCAAATAGGAGGCATGATCTGCAGCAAATCTAGTGGTTTGCATCTTATCCCTGAGAATTAGGTATTATCCTTTTAGTTTATCAACTTTTGGTTGAATTAGTGTCCCCTAAACCCTAATTTAGAAACTTAATAATATACATGCCTCACAGTATATCTGCTGCACAAAAAGTGTAATCTTCAGGCAACTAATTGCGCCTCCTCAGCTTCAGGGACTACAATGTCAAGCCTCATCATGGGTTTATATTTCTCAGGGATCTGTGCACCTGCCTGCAAGCAAACCTCTACAACTGCCGGAGCCTTCCCGTAAAACTTCTTAAGTGCACCGCCCTTCAGCGGAGGCCCTTTGGGGTCTTCGACATGCCATACATAATTTGGCGGGAAAACTTCATCTACGGTAGCATCCTGCCAGCCATGCTTCCCATCCCTCCACTGGTGCTTGAATTCCCCACAAAGCTTGGCATTGTGACCCCAAGGTCCCACGTGAACCTCGGAGCAATATCCACATGCCTTCACAGTGTATTTCTTCATCAGCTTTGTCACCCCCAACCTAACAGTTTCATATGCATCCATTGTCTCCTGTGCAATCCTGGGAATATCCGCTGCCAGTGGAGGTGGAAACCGCTCGCAAGCCCCATGTGTGTCGAGATCAATAAGGGAAGATGGATCTGCAGAGCACCCTGGTTGAGGCTCCTCAAGCAATCCACCTCGATCGATCACTTTCCTTCCAAGCATCCGGATGGGTTTGGTCCTTCGACGTGAAGGGTACTCGGGGATCTCAACACCAGCTTGGATGCACAGCTCCACAACAGCTGGAATCCTGTCGTACTGAAATCTAGTTTCATGCTTAATGCGCCGACCAAAAGGATCAAAGAGATGATATGCCTCGATGGGTACAAGTACGTCGTTGATGGAACCCTTGATCCAGGAGTGGAAGCTTCGGCGTTTAGCACTGGTTGCACCAAGACAGTCCTGTATGTGATGTCCAGAGTGGCTCGCATGAACCTCAGAGCATTCACTGCAGAAAGAATTGAAGCAGTTTATTGTTCCAATTTAAAACCTACGTTGCTAAGATGTTAGTACACAGCTGTATACAGTGGCATCATAAATTCTGAAACATGGACACGGCATATGAATAAAGCATACTTACGTGCAAGCGTATACCGGAATGACGTGCAACAGCTGCGCAATGCCTTTAATTAAAATTTTCCAGGAATCTAGTACTTTGTGAGCAACCGGAATCAAATCAGGGGCAAGTAATCCATTTTTCGGAGGTTCGAGGGGATTCTCTATACCCAATTCTGCAAGTTTTTTGTCCTCCTTTGCGAACTGCTTGATCTTCTTTAAGGGAATAGGATACGGTTTCTTCTTATTCTTAGGTAGCACAGGTGGAAGATCCACATTCTGGGGATATGGTTCTCGCTTCCTGGAAGTTGGTTCTACTCTGGTCTTCCTACTGGCAGCAAAGATAGTTCCTAATATACTTCCTCCTTTATGAAGTTTTCCATGCTCAAACTACATTTTGAATAAAAGTTAAGTGTGAGGTTTTAGGATGAGACTCGAACTCACGACTACCATACGTATTTCCAAATTAAGGAGAAAGATATTCTCAAAGCACCTGAATTGTCACAAATCACAGTAACATTAGCCTCACATGTAACACCACTAGGACGCATGTACGAAGCTAATTAATTAGTTGTGAGAAGCACAAGTTTCTCAACCACTCCAGCTACTCCAGGAGCAATGTTTTTTAAACTTTTTTATCCCTTTTACTTTGTATGTATCTACTTTTTTGTGAATTTCATTTGCAGACTCACAAGGAAACAATTATGGCTCAGTTGTGGGTTACCCAACTACTTAGAATCACGAAGTTGAGAACCCCAAGAAAATTTCCATGAAACATATGCAATACTCAAACATTTCTAACCATTTCCAGGACACATACAATCATCCACTACACTCCAGTTTTTGCTGCAATGCACCACATCATGGTGACTCTGTCAAGGTATTTCCATAGTCCACAATGAATTTTAAAGACTTTTGGATGAATTTATTCAATGGCAGCCTGCAGATGCAAAACTGACTGGTGTTCACTAAGTTATATACCACTTAGATGACCCATAAATCGGAACCAACATTGCGTAGTAATAGATATTAATAGCCCTCAATTTTTTCATAAGATGATTAGGAATGGTTTGGCTCTAATATGAACTTGTACACAGCAAGCTCAACCGAAAAAGGTGACAGCATGGTTAAGGAACTGAATGGATAAGAATTTTTGCATAATAATTCTCCAGATCATCTATTACTTGTAGCACAGTTCCACGATAATCAACAAACAAACAAGACAGAAAATAGAAGAGAGAATCAAACCTTCAACCCGAGACAATACGATGTTGCGGCTGACAACTGAGGCTGCTTGAACTCAATGGTACAGAGACAAGCACCTACAAAGTTACGCAATACCAATACATGTTATTCGTAAACTTGTTTCTAAAAATACAAGCTTGAAGATCGAAAATGAAAGATGAACTCGAATCACCTTTCGGATATGGCTCCCACAAAGCCGAGGATACCGTTGGAGGATTCTGGAACATCTATCTAATGTTACTATGATTCTGCAGGTAAAACCAATTACCCAATAATTAATATGCCTTTTCAAAACCAGTATATAACAGTTGAGCAAAATTGCTAATGAAATAACATGGGTGTTCTACCAAAAGGGAAATTCTTTCCAGTTTAGCACAACATCCCCATTCCCCACCCCAAATGCAATGTTTTCTTATTCTTTGGTTGGAGGCCAAAGTTAATGCAAATGCTGTTTCTTCCCCACCCAAATGCCAAACTTCAGCCCAAGCTCACTCGGTGGTAGATTTCTTTGGGACAGTTGAATCTACAGAAACCGTCAATCTGATATTTGATGGGTTCTCTGAGGCTTTTCCTCGAACACTTTGCGTGCAACAAGCAAAACGACGGCCGGCTAAACACAACCCAATTCACAGTTATGAGATAGGTATGCGTCCATGAGAGAAAGAGCTTACCTTTGACAGTTGAGAAACTTGCTCGTTTGATAGTTCGTTAGCGACTTAGCAATTTGAGAGGGAGAATACGCAACTGCTAGTTTGCTACTGTCAACAGTTCCTTTGGCGGTTCGTACTGTTGAAGCGTCTTCAATTAACAGAATTTGAGCAGACTTCTTCATTCATTATCTCTTGATGGAAAGGACATGGTTGTCAATATGGCGTTTATACGAGGGCATATAGATGAAATAAAAGTTCTTTCGGCATAAAGCTTTTCAACTTCGTTGGCTAGGAAAAATACAAGAGGCATTTTTTAGACCTAATCCAAATACTAGTTAGAAAGTGTTGAAGTACTCATTTATAACTATTGTATAGTTTCTATTATGTATAATCCACCTAAAATAATTCAACAACGAGATAATGCAGACACAACAAAGTTACGTCATCACATTCAAATTCAAGAAATATATATTGTCATTGCATTCAATGAGTCGAACTTGATATCTCATCCAATCAAGTGAAGACAACTATCGAAAAATCAAACGCTAATTGATCTTTCTTTTTTCTACTTTCACGTCTAAGTTTTTTGTACTTAATTCTCAACAAGGAAACCTTACTCAATTTTATCCACACAAAAAAAAAATAAAGAATTAAGAGATGGATTACTCTTAAACCAATGATGATTTAAGTTAAAATTCATCGGCGTGGCACCATGGCCACCATGGGATGTCATGAGCTAGCGTATCCATCCAAACCCTAATCCTAACATGGAGACAATAGCTTCACACAATGCTTGCCTAATGTCCCGAACTCCACGTGTATTTATTGACATGAAAATGATTGGCATTTTGTATTTTTTATACAAGCGATTTCGAGAAAAAATGATTTAAATCGCCATGTGATTTTAAAAAAGGAGAATTCGAACATATGACCTAAGAGAGGAGAATTCGAACATATGACCTCAAGAACGCAACTTTAACATGCTAAAATGATGGGATTTTTTATTCTTTTTTGGTCTGGTTGACAATATACTTTAGAACACATATTTGGTATGGTTAAAATGCAAATTTGAGATGTAAAAACTATATTTAAATCTCAAAATGTAGAAATGAGTTCCGCTCCCATAGAAATGTAAATGTCAAAATTCATTTATTTTTCTCTCATTGACTAGGGGCCTGATATAAAAAAAAATTTAAAATATATATATATATATATATAAACATAAACATATTTATTTACATCTTTGTGAAAAACTGCCTATACAAATACTAAATGACTTTTTTAAGTAGGCGAGCAAATGATCATGAAACAATTGCCTTTCACTGCTTTTTTTTTTGTTTTGTTTATTTCATTGAAATTTGAGCTTTCTAACAAAAAAATATAAAAGTTTGTATTTTACTATGAACACAAATAAAAGATTTACATATAAAACCCAATTCTTCCCTTTTTATGCACCAAATAATACACAACCATTCCGTTCTGTAAAATAGTTCGTTCCACCATTCGAATGGGAGCCCTTCTCCCTACTCATCATATAATACACACAACCTATATGGAGTATAAATAATTTTTTATAATCGGCTTTCATGCTAAGCCAAGATTGCACGAGGGGATCATCGTCGAACCCTGCTACTTGGGGACCGGTTGAACCTGTGGTTTAGTAGGTCGGCAAGCTGCAGTCATCACCCGCAAGCGTTTGGTTATTTCCGTAAAAGATGGGCGAGCAATAGGATCAGCGGCCCAGCATTGCTCCATTAGCAACTTCCATTCAGAATCACAAAAGGCTGGCACATGTGGCCTCAATGTGTTATTCACAATGCCTCCTGCAAGCAACAAAGTGTCAGTTCAATTTCCGGTTTCTCTCTCTATTCTCGACTCCATACACAAAAAAACAGCAGGACTAATCAACAAGATATTAAATGTGCTTGAATATCGGACTGAAGCTCAGTTAGACATTGTGACGAGAGCTTAGTACAAACCTATGATTGCTCCGTAGTGCATATTGGCATAAGGCTCCTCACCAGTTAGAATCTCCCACAAGACAATACCAAAGGAGAATACATCAACCTGTCAACAGGCACAAAGTGGCTCAATGACATTGCATCAACATGTGGGGAAAAAAATCAGCTGAAACTGTGCGGTAGTAACATTCTTTTTCTGCCAGTAAGCATTAGATATGAATTGTAGCATCCTACCTTTTCAGAAACTTTACTGCTGCTACCATTAAGAAGCTCCGGAGCCATCCATGGTAGGGTTCCCCTAACACCACCAGTAACCAAGGTATTTCTTTTGATTTTTGACAAGCCAAAATCTCCTACCTGCAAAATTATATAATTCTCTGCTAAATACAATGTTTGATTTGGAATATAATAACTGTTTGGCAAAGAAGAAAGGACGATAAAAAAGGCCCATATAATAAGCACGATTCTATCATGAATTCCCGATTAACTATAGAATCTTATATAGACAACAAGAATTATACAAATACCTTGCAAATGGGTCGTAGAGGGTCTTTCAAGTTTACAAGCAAATTGTCACATTTCAAATCAAAGTGCACTATGTTTTTTGAATGTAGATATTCCATTCCAAATGCTGCATCCATCGCAATAATGAGCCGCTTACGACGATCAAGATGTCTGGGAATTCACAAAACCAATATAAAATGAAGATTGGAGTGCCTGGTACACTGCTAAGGATTACATCATTGACATACCTAAAGAGAGCAATATTACCTTTCCTTGCTAAGTAAAACATGCCTCAAAGAGCCATTCACCATGAACTCGGTCACTGTGGCTAGTGTTCCTCCTGGTCCATTCTGGACAACGCCATAAAATGCCACCACATTTGGATGGTGAAGCTTCGAAAGAATTTCAGCTTCGCGCCAGAACTCAACAGTCTGAACAGGGGGAAAGAAAAGAAAGAAGAGGATCAATGATTATTGTTATTGATATGTCACACAATGACAAGTTCTTCGAGGATTACGGAGGAGCAAGTATTGAGGAGCTTTGGGATAAAGTTCAGTTTCTATCAGTCTTATGGGCTTCGGGTTTCTCATGAGTTCACTGGGATATCGCTTTCCTTTCTTTGTTAAGATTGGAAGGCAGCTATTTGTTAGTTTGGTTGTGTTTTTGTTTTAGGCTGTTGTTTGTTTTTGTTTGCTTGGTTTTGTGGTGTCCTTGTTGACGTAGCGGTGTTTGGGCTGCTCTGCTAGACCACCCTCTCTCTTTGCTTCTTTTTTTCCTAATAAAATTATCTCTTTATAAAAAAAATGCTGTTGGTGAATGCTACCCTCCACCAGCCAGTACCGAGAGGTTAGGTTACTGTAAATCTGAAATAACGATCACTACCAGACTAGATGATGGAGGGATCACAGCCATCTAAATTTGAATCGATGGATTGTTTATAGCCTTCATTTTGTATAATATCATAATACAAAATATTCTTCACCTTTGACTGGAAAAACATATTCACCTGACATGACTCACTCTGACCTCTAGCTTAATGAACTATTGAACCAAAAAACTATCTGTTCTGACTCACCAGTCTTTCTTGCTCTGATGAACGCCCTGTGAAACAGCTCTTTTTTATCCGCTTAATGGCCACATCTGTTCCCCTCCATTTTCCATGATAAACAGTTCCAAATGTGCCAGAACCCAATTCCCTAAGCTCTTCAAGATCTTCATTCTCTATGATCTGCAATGAAATAGAAAGATGGCCAACAAGAGAATTAACAGACTTCAAAAATCTCCAATTTGCATCAACTGAACAAGGTACAGATGATAACAATAAGGGATAAACGTATGCGTCTGACACTACATGATGAATGCACAGCAAGATAATCCATCAATCAATTTTGCTGTGCAAAAGTTGGGATGTTTGATATTAGCATGACAGTGAAGCTTCTACTAAACAAATCAAAGTCAAAAAATAACCAGGATTCATGTAGCATAGACACAAGGCAGAGCTTGTATGCAATATATTCTATTAGGCAGTCACTTAGGTTTACCAGTTGTAAAATTAGAGTTGGCAAGATGCCAGAAATGGTATGAAGAAATTAAACTGTAAGTTAGTAATGGCAGTGCCATGGTAGTTAGGGAAGTATAATACCATATATTATGATGTTTGAGGGATTGGTGGTTTCCATAAAATAGAACTACAGGAAAATGGTGGGAGTGTCAACGCTGCTAATAAGCAGGCTGTGCAGGCAGAATTCTATGGTGGAAAGGCAAAATTTTGCTTCCAAATGCAACCCAAGTACTACTAGTTTTGCTCAAACAATTCCTTGACTTTAATTGAACAAGGATACCAAACTTTCTTATACTTGGAAGAGCAGAAAGAAAAGAAAAACAGATCTATATAGTTTATTGATAGGTTACAAAGAAGAGCACTAGTTAACGTTTCCATAATGCAGATAGAAATTGTAATAAGTAAACTATCATACCTGCAAGGTAGTAATATCAAATTCTTCCAAAGAAAGATCGACAAGAGGTACACCTGTGTTCTGAATATTTAGCTCACCATCCTATAAGAAAGAGCAATTGAAAATTGGTCAGAGGCAATCAATATGATAAGTTGATAACAGTGTGATTTACTAGTAAAGGATACAGCAGAAATACCTCATACTCTGATTCTCTTACTCCATGATTTACCCCATCCAGCTGCTCAATTTCAATTTCAATTCCCTTGAGTGGCGTAGGATTGTAATCTGAGCCTAAATTCACGGTGTTTGGTCCAGCTACACCAGGCAAACCTTGCCGAATATCTTCATCAAAATTTATTTGGGAGTCAGTGTGACCAAAAACAACTCCAACAGACTTCAAAGGTGGAAAGCTGTAATCTACTGGAGCTCCTGCTCCAATATCGGTCGGTGGGGATGAGAAACCCAGATGGTCCTGATCCATAAGGGAAACATCTTTTCTTACAAATTCATTCTGAGCCAAATTTCGGAAATACGACCAATGCTTAGGCTCGGGATTTTCCATGTTCAAGCTCAAGCCAGTTCCATCGCCAGGAAGTGGAGGAAGGTCAGAAAGATCCCCTGAGATTCTAGCTTTGGAAAATATATCAGACAGGAAATCACGCGGAAAGCGGTCATTAATATCAATGAGAATGTCTCCCTGCTCCGGAGTGCCAGCACCAGCAGCAGACTCCCCCTGAGCAACACCTCTGGCTGGGTTCTCTGCCTTAGCCAATGGTTGTCCATGACCCTTGGCATTATTCTCATTGTCCTTATTGGCAGCAATCTCAGGCCATTTAAATTCTGGTGGTACTGAAGCAGAATCATGTGTAAGCTTCCCAAATGTTTCCTGATCAGCAGTTTGTTGAGTCAACGCAGCCGCTTCTTTATCATTATTACTTGGGTCTTTGTAGTTATCTTTTGGCCGGCCCATTTCCTGATCCGATTTTTGTACCTTTGACTCAAGCCCCTCATGATAAGCATCAGAACTCATTTTACTAATATTTTCAGCAAATTCTTTGTACTTTTCAAATTGTGCCAGTCCATCTTCAAAGTGCAATAGTTTTGAAGGTAAGCCAGGCTGCAGAGACTGCTCAGACTGCAAAGGGACATTCTCACCATGCAATTTATCCACAGAGTCCGCGATTGGTTGTGAGTGATCGGAACGTGCTTGAGTTACCATAAACTGGGAACCAAAAGAATCACCAGATTTTGATAAACGGTTCAATTCTGCTTGTTCCCTGGGGATCCGCTCAGAATGATAGACACGCTGAGGAGCCACAGGCGGTTCAAGGTAGCTAAAGTCCATAGAATCAACCTCAGAGCCACCATATCTAGAATCAACCTCAGAGCCACCGTATCTAGAATCAACCTCAGAGCCACCGTATCTAGGATTAGACAGTCCACTGGCTGTGTGGAATCGGTCATCTTCACTGATCTTTTTCCCATCATTTACATCTTCAGAGGTCATTGGATTTTGTCGAGGTTCCTGGAGCTTTTTGCTGCTTCTTGTAGCCAACAAAGGTGATCCTGTCTCTGCTGCTGAATTGGCAACTGAAACTTCATCCCTAGAAATATGATTGGGAACTGAACCATCAGATGGAGGTAGAGAAAGAGTGTTTTCATTTTCTAAATTCCTAGGTTTATCGCTTTCATTTATCTTATGGAGAGAGCTCTCTCTCTTCATTCTTGCTTCCTTTGGTGGAGCTTCCTTCTCTAAAGACTGAATTTTCTCAGGTTCATTTATCTTTTGTGCTGAGCTGTTTCTTTTCAACTTCATCTCCTTTATGGGCAATTCTGAACCTTGCCCATGCATGCCACCATATAGCTGCTCTTCAATCAACCCCCCCTGTTGAGTGGATTGGCCGTATATAGGCATTGAATCTATATTTCCTCCAGGGGTTGCATAGTGAGAAGGGTGAGAACCAGAATCATATTGCAATGGAACCAATGAAGGCACAGCAGTCTGACCATCTTTCCCAGGGACAGGGTGGAAAGTTGACACGGGATGCTGTCTGGCTTCTTCACTATGAATCTTCTGCCCCTGGTATGGTTGTGAATTGGATTCATAAGCCCTTGAAGAACCTGGAAGTACTGATTGAGAAGATTGATTAGTTGAGGATGGCACATTTGGTGCTGAAGGTGCTGTGCCAGCACGACCAGCTGTATCAGGCACTGCTCGAGTGCTCTCCCTTGCAACATTTAGACTGAGCAACTCTTCCAAGTTGTTGCCTGAAGAACTTACCAAAGCAATAGAATTCTTTCTTGAACCTAAGTCAATACCATTTACAGCAACTACATACTGAATCTCAGAATCACCGTCCATGCTTTCTACACCATACTGAGAATCCTCCATATCAACACGAGAAAACAGGAACATCCTAGGTTTCTGTGATCCCCCATCTTGTAGCACATTGCATTCATCCATCATGTTTTGCAAATCTTCATCACATGAAACAGAAACAAGTGCATCAAGATCCTCACCAGGAAGCTGATACTTTACTGCATGAGTTTGGTCATAAATTGTCAACATTTTCTGCATCAGATCCTGCCAACAGATATCCCTGTTTAACCGTATAATACGCGTTTCACCTCCAACATATCTAAGCCTTCCATCACTTGGACGAGGCAAAATTTTACCACCAAAGCTGAAGAGAAACTTCACTTTCCTCACTGAGCTATCAGACATTCCTGAAGAAGCATAATGAAGTCCTCGATTGCTGTCATTCCTTGATGAGGTTTGTGGTAATCGTACCGAATCATAGTAACTCTTATCTTCATGTGCATAAGATGCCTTTCTTTCGAATTCCTGGACACGCCCTTTATCTACCGAGTTCAGCAACGAAGTATCAGACCCACTTTCTGAGCCTGTATGGCTAATTCCCAGTGTGCCCTTTAGATCCATATAGTTAGGAGCACTATTAGGATCCCCAGAAGCTAAATGCTGCCTTGGGTTCACCCTTTCCCTCATGAATTCAAGAGAAAATTCCTCACCAGTCTGAATGGAGTAATTCAACACAGGCCTGGCTCCAACAGCAACATTGTAATCTGGAGGTCGCATGTTAGTATTAGCATTACTTGATGGATCCTGGAAGTACCTTTGATTGGATGACCCATTTCCGTCGTTTCTAGCTTCAACATTATTGTAGCGAACGTGCTCATAGTTTTTGTGTTGATCCATTGCACCTCTACCCAAATTCCTATCCATGTGGTCTAAATTCACATGGATAAACAGCCAAGCAAAAAAGCAGTAAATATGACACGTGAGCATGTTCCCATGGGTAGCCAACTGCAATCTTTGCCAACAGCAAACATTCTTCCAACAAAGCAATCCTTAACAAGTAACCTAAGGGAGTAAATGAGGTATCACTAGATCAGTTAACCGTAAGGATAATTTCTAAGCATAAGCAACGTATAAGAAAACAACCTTCTCCAACAAGACAGCAGTCAGAAACTTGAAGCACCTTAAACAAATTATGAATTTGAATTCAAATGCAACAATGATTTGAGAAACAAAGAGTAAATAGATAATCCAAGTCTAAAGTGCAAACTACATAATCCAATATTTGAACCTAACAACCTCTCATAATTATCCAATTGTCAGAAATGCAATAATATGCACATACATACTTGAAGCACCTTCATACACTTCGAAACAGGCTTCTCAATAAACAATACAAAAGTTGCAAAAAGTCAAAACAGGCTTAACTCCTATTTTCCTTCTTATTCTCAGTGACCAAACAAGCAATAAATCAACCCAACTATAATCCTAAAGACATCCTACAATTCACATCGTTTGGATCAACTTGAGACTGCATCAACAATGATCAACACCACCTCCATCGAACACGTCTGTATCCCTCTCCTCATCTTTTTCTACCATTTTCTCATCATGCAAACCGTATATAGATGTTCGACAAGCACACAGCTAAGACTGCTCGATTTTCGCTAATCAATGCCAGTAACACAATCTTAATAAAATTAGACAATCCGTGAAAAAAATAAACAATTTGTAAAATTGACTAAATCGGAAAATTATTGGACTAGAAAGGACTAGAGGAGACTTCAGATAGATTTGAAGGGCGCCGGCATGCAACTCAGATTCAAGATCCTCAACCCACAAAATCAATCCCAAAAAAAAACACCTAATTGAGTATACAGAAACACTAAAAAAACCCAAAATTCACAACAAAAACGCAAGATTTCAGCAAACGAACTCCGACCCAGTCAGCCTCACACAAAATTAGCTCAAAATTGAACATCTAATCCCCAAATTAACAAAAAAAGATAACATCTTGTGAGAGATCCAGCTGAAATCAGTACAATAATCGGCGAAACAAACACAAAAACGATCCGAAAAATCAAAAGTCAAGAAGATTAATATAATGATTACCCCCGAAAACAGTAACAATCGATCAATCAAGAGCACGAACACTGACTGTGATGACCCCTCTCTCTCTCTCTCTCTCTTGCTCTCTGATGATAGTTGAACCGTCCGTGAGCTCAAGACTCTCGGTTTTTTTTTTACATTTTCTTCATTTTATTTGTTTTTTAAGAAGATTTGGGAGTCTCTGATTTTACGGCTTTTTCAGCACGAACCACGGTAACCATTTTTTATTTTTCACGGCAGTAAAAAATAATAACAAAATTAAATAAATAAAAGAAGATAAAAATGGTGTGTTTTGGAGGGGATTGGAGAGGAGAGCCCACGCGTTTTAGGAGCACGTGTATAACACTGTCCAGTTGGAGGTGGAGGGTATATTCCTTCGCCGGTTTTGGAGGTCCTTCGCTGGTTTTGGGTCACATACGACCCAAAATTGGGTTGGATTTCTTTTTTTGGGTGGAATAAATCCTCTCTTTTGTCAAATATTCTACTCAAGATATTTGTTTCAATCATAATTTATCATAAAAGTGAATCGAAAATACGAGAGATTTTACATTGAGGTGGACGAAAAATATCACTAATTATAATATTATTGGTTCAATCATAATTTGGTATCGAACTCGTTATTTATGTGAGTCGAATTTTAAATATGTCACTCACAAATACCACTAGACAATAGTACTAGCGACAAGTCTATTACATATTAAAAAATAATAATTTCACAGTGAGACTACTTAATTATGAGAGTTTAGTTGAAGTGAGAATATCTATCATTGCGTTTAATACAACAATTTGACTCTCACATTCCCTCGAAAGTGTCGGTAACCTAACTTAAAAAACATACATTGTTGAAACGTAGATACATTTTACTTAATCATTCGTAAGAGATGCGTAAAAAATAAGTAGAAGAATGTCACATGTTATGCATGTATAAATTATAGAGAAAAGAAGATGTGTGAGATGAAGGGTTGATTGAAAAATAGATGTCTGAATAAAGAGTACATTTCACATCTTCTTACTTTATTTTAGATTAATGTTTAATTAGATAAGAGCTAGTTGTGAAATGCACCCCTCAAATTTTGGGTCACTTTTGAAAAGGTCCCCAACCTTTCACTTCTTTAAAATTACTTCATAAGGTATCTCACCCATCTTTATGAGTGTCTTTAAAAAAGATGTCAAATTTTAAATATCGTATGTAAAATTTTAAATTTGACAACCTATATGACATTTTGACATCTATAAAAATTTGCTCTCCATCTGATATGTCAAATTAAAAATATTTAATAATCAATTAAAAAATAATGATGAATATTTTTAGAACAAAAAACAATAATAAAAATGGTAAGAAGCACTTAATAATCAATTAAAAATATTTTGTGTTATAAATAAAGTATTGACTAATGGAGAATAGAGCGAGACAAAAAAGAAAGTAGAGGATAACTACAATATTTAGATAACGAAGGAGAAAAATTAGGCACCGCGTTTATGAAAACATTGATAAGATGTTGGACGCACATAATGTTGCCTTGGTAAAACTTGCCAAGGAAAACTCAATGGGATAAAAGTCTGGTCGAAAGGAAAAGAGCACAACGCGCTTATGTCCGGTATAGCTTATTGTCAAAGACTCCCCCTGATGAATAGCTCCACTTCATGAATGACTCCCCCCGATGATAGTAAGCCTTGATTCGACTGGTCATCCTTGTCAAGTTTGAAGTAATGTGACTTTGGTCTTCAAAAAATTGAAATTGAATAGAATTTAATTATGGGAAGTATGGAAGTTCATCAAGAGTTGACAATAGTCGTTTGTATTCATCCAAAAACAATCATATACAAAACAAAATCTAGGATTCAAAATAAACTAGTAGTTTAAACTTCATGGTAAATATAAAACCATATATACAAAATAGCCATGTAGGCTCTTCAAGAGTCATACTAAAACTCGTAACTCTTTTAAGAGTATGTTGCGACAATATAATTCAGTTCGAACTAACAAAAGTACTCATTTAGGCAATTTATACCAAATTTATCTAGAATAGGTATCAAATACATATTTTGAGCTTTATGCTTTTAAATTGAAATCTTTGAATAAGAATTTCATGGCATTATCTATTCATGCTTCGAGACATATACAAAAACTTAAAAATCTCAAGTAGCATGTAGTGTCTACATGTCATAAGTCTCACGTTTAAAATAACACTCTACTTATAGAAATATGGTTGCGCCTACAATAAGAGACTATGTCTCTACCAAGAATCGTTATGCCATAGTGATTTTATTTTATTTCATTTCATTATAAACACCCAAGAATATCCTTTTGGGTTTTAACTATATAGGTTCACTTATTTCATGTTTTTTAATTGGCTCTTAAAAATGAAATTTGCCTCTTTCCAATTTTGGCTAACCTTTTTACAATTTGTCGACATTAATGAAAAAACGTGACTAAATAGCTTTTGATGATACAAGTAGCTATCATATTATCAAATTACCGATAATCATCAATTTGTGATCCATCAATTCTCATTTGCATGCACATGCTTAATTTATAAGTATTTCATTGCTTGGGTATAGTGCCTTCTCAGGGCTTCCATTGTCACTTCTAGGATAAACATCTTAAAATGAATTACTTAGAGAATTGGATTATAACCTCTCATAGGACGTTATTTTCAATAAGGCTTGAACTTTATTAATCTCCATTTCTTAAGAGTTCAAAATTTGGAACCTATATATATTTGTCATGCATTAGACATGCAACAAATTGATCATCGTCACTTATGAGACAATAATGGATATATCAACGCTGATTCACGACGTTCTTGATTGAAACTGTCATTTCTCACTCTAACAGTGGGAATAATGGTCTCATCAAAGTGACTATTCGCTAAAAAAAGGGTAAATATGAGCACAACAAAAAAGAAAGATAAACTTGAATCCCAATTTTTTACGGATTGAACCAACTTTCTACACACATTATTGTTGGTTGGAAAATCAAAAAATCGAACCAACATACGTACATATATAACAAGGTGAGAGAATAAACAATCGTGAGCATCTTGAATAATTTATACCAAAATAAATTCAACGCTCGATTCAATTATATGACATATAATATTTGTATGAAAAAAGAACAAACAACTTCGAGCATTGTGAAGTCCAATGGTTGAGTATAAGAAATTCTAAACCACGTGATGACTCTAGCTCAGAAGAAAAATAATAAGAGCGTGCTGATAACGTGTTAGAAATAAAATATGGACCAAGAGAGAATAGAGAGAGACAAAAAAGAAAGTGGAGGAGAAATCCAAGTGTATCTATTCTTCTCATTAGATAGCCTATTTATAGGCTTAAAGTTTTCCTTATTTACATTAGTAAGTAACTACAATAACAATATTTACAACAATATGAAGTTTATGTCAATTTTGGCAGCAAAGATGACGGCTGCCAATCCAAGTCATGCCACATCATAATTGGCTTTTCGGTTGGAAAACACTGTTGCTGTCTTTTTTGACCGTTAATATTGATTTGAACTTTTTGACATCTCCTTTGGAGATACTCTTCAACAATTCAATCCACTTTGTTTTGCTCAACAATTCAAGCCACTCTAGTTTTTACTGTTTGAGGCTACTCTAGCAAGAGAAGTGGGTCCCACACATGCACCCCGTAAGACCAAAATAATCAGAAGTAGAGTTGCTTGAATTGTTTTCTCTTCGTTAATTAAACAATTGAGAATTATTTGTGGTTCGAAACCAACCTACTAGGGGTGACTTTGAATTGTCAACTTTACAATAATTGTTTCTAAAATGGGCATTGACCTATGCTTGGAGGGGTCCAAGGTTTTGGAAAGGTAAATAGGTAGGCCAAATCCACTAAGTTGTCAAACAAGTAGCATCTTGCCAGTTTTATCTTTATCACCCTTAAAAAATGTTCCATCTTTTTTCACAAACTTCTGTAGAATATGGGAAAAATCTTGAGTGGTACGTACCATTGAATGATACGACTATTGAATGGTTCAGATTAATTTGCAGTGGGCCCCAAATGAATCTTAACCATTTAACAGTACGTACCATTCAATGATACGTACCACTGAAGTTGGACCCTAGAATATGTAATCATCGTATGAAAGTTAAGTCATAGGTTTTGTGATCAAGAGACAGAGTCAAATGAATTTGCATTTTCTATTCGACCCAATTAAGATCCAAATGTTTTAATTCTGAGATCCACTTTTGTGTATCTTGAGACACATAGGGATTAGATGGTGCCACTTTCTCTCCCTCTACAGCAGTTGATACCACATAATCCAGTTTTACATCCCTGCCGAGGTTCGGCTGTCGATTAGGGTGCCTCACCTTGAGCGACAGAAGACGCGAAACCTCATGAAGGCCGCCCCACTTCTCTAATGCACGAGCAATGTCGTAGCGCCCTGTCAAATGTTTACAATAAAATTGGATTAGTGTGAAGATGCAATGATGATGCCATGGTAAAACGTCTAACTAAATATGAGATCATAATCTCCTTCTTACAAGTCCAAGGCCTTGCCCGAACGATAAAACGATTAGTGGTTTGAGGTAAGCTTTATGTTTAAATCTTGTCTAGTTACATGAAACTAAAGAAAAATTACCACAAAAAGGAGAAATGAATCTGTTCTGTAGCATATACAAGAATTTCATGTTGTTGGCTATTTCTTACCGGCACGCTCAAATGACTTTCTACTGGGCATGAATGACGGGTCCATTCCCCAGCTCCTCTGAAATCGATTAATCTGTATGCAAAGCGGAATTCTGTTAGAACCAGGGACACAGCACTTTTCTTTTCATCGAAAACAAGAAATTTAGGACATGATATGATTGCATGTCAATCGCTCGGGGTTGGCTAGAAGTAGCAGTATAAATCTTACCTCTTCCTGCATATTCTCAAGGCTGTCCCAGTAGCCCTTTGGTTTCCGATGTTTATAAGCAAGTGAGAGGTTCATCAATGACGCGATCCTTCTGAATCCACCCATCCGTGTAATTGCTTTCTCAATATCTACCCTTCCATGTAAACGAAGTTGCTTTCTCATGGGCATAAATCCTTCCTGCCCATGCTCTGAAATAAATTTCAGGAGCTCAGCTTTCAAAACTTCAATATCCCTCTGCAAGCCTGGTACTCTCGGCCTTTGCCAAGATGAACTTTGAGCATCGGTATCAGAAATCCGGTCAACTGTTCTACAACTTCTTTCATCATCATGGCCAGTGCTACATGTAGAGGCTTCTTCCTCCCTATATATATTTTCATCAGATGCTTTTGACGAGTGTGCCAGCTCCCTCTTTTCTACATAATCTCGTATGGTACATAAATTTGAAGGGAGATCTTCATATATAACCTACGATACAACAAATGCAGACTGATTTCGTAAGAGACAGTTAATCATTCCACAAATTACACCAACTACTCCTTCATATGAAATGAAATTAGTATTATTTTAGCCACATGGCAAGCTATGAGGTATCTACGCCGACAATGTTCTCAAAAGACAAATATATGAAAGAAGTGGGCAACCAGAAGATATACATTTAGCACGAAGTCCATGGCAGTATAGGCACGATAACATTGAGATGTACTATACTAACCTCTTCCATGATAGCTTCGGAAAGAAAAGTATCCTTGCGCATTTTCGATTCCACAGAGTACTTTAACAGTGTGTGATGACTTCCTAGCTGCTCAAGAACCCATTTACCTCGAAATGAGTCGAAGTCCCCTTCAACCTGTTCAAAGCTTATCTCCTGTTCAAGCTGCTCACACAAGTCTAGGACAACACGTGCATGAAGTACCATATAAAGTAATCCCTTGCATCCTTCCTGCATATTACCGGAAAGGTAAGTTAACTTTTGTATCACTTACGATGATCTCCACTTTCGCATCACTCAAGAGTACTCGAAGGACAAGTTTTTAGCACCAACTTTTTATGGATCAGAAAGTGCCTAACCTCTTGATGAATTTATAAGATCCACAAAATGTACATTTAGAGATGAGACACATAATCTGATCCCAAAAGACTGCTAGTACCTGCAGAATGCGGACTTTGTTGTTTTCTCTTGATAATATCCTACTGATTGCCAAGTTTGGGACTATCCTGAAATTTGTAATTTCGCAACGAAAAAGAATCAGGTAGATGAAAGCCATTAAAAAAAATGATTGTAGAAACTAATAGCATGCCTTTCTTAGAAGAAACTAGCCTGAGCAATAACTGCTTATAGCACCTATGTACTCAATGAAAAGAGAACAGGCATTACTTACTCGGGAAGACTTTCATAAGCAGTCAAAACATTCCATACTTCACGAACAGGAGCTTTTACTGTTACGCTCGCAACAACACAGCGATGAACGCCTCCATTTTCCTTCAGCCAAAATCATTTTATCATCAACTGCTAAACAGAAGAGGCTCTCTCTAGAACAGAAAGGGTAGGTGAGAGTGTAGAGTCAATTGGTTACCAGTAGACCGTCAAATCTCCGAAGATGAACCTCATCCACCAAGAAAGGCTTATCAAGCCTGCATACTTTCCCAAAAACACCCCAGTTACTGTTCAACTCAGTAGAAGATGGAGGCAATGGACCAGAATTAGAGCCAGGGATATTCTCTTTAAACCCTTTAAGTGGATAATCCTTTCCACTCAAAGAACCGTCGATGTTTTTGGGGAGTGAACTAGTAGCAGCCATGGATGTGGTAGCCAAGGAAGTTTCTGTCATTGCTATCTTCTGATCCCCTACAAAATTCCTTTCAGATCTGGAAGCCAAGGCCCGAAGATTCACCGGAAGATCTGATCTGATAATTCTCTCCAAGAAAATGGCAGGAAAGTTGAATCTTGGTATCACATTTAGCTCATATGATAAAATTGTTGATGATGACCTGCAAACATCAGTGAGAAAATACGAAATTAGAAAATAAAACACAACTTCAATAGCTGAGAAGATAAAACAGAAAAAGGCTTCTGTTAAACCAAAGCAGGCAAAATGCAAGCACATTGTAAAACCACGTTATCTTAAAAACCGAGTACTTCTATCCTTACCTTGTCCCGCATCTAACGGCCCATTTGCCTTCGAACTTTTTGAAGTCTCCATCAACCATGGAAAAGTGGAGCTCACGATCATTATGACTCTGAAAAATGAACAACTTCAAATTACAAGGTGCAACAAAACAAAAGATGCAAACATAAGAACTTTAAAGCAACCCACATTGCATATTAAACAACACCATCAAACCCACATAACCATAAATTGAACCAAATGGTAATCATTTTATCTTGGTCAAGGCGATATTCTAAACTACTCTATCGGGACGGGTTCAAACTTGGGTGCAATGGCGCCAGTTAGCCTAACCCACATTTCGAACCAAATAGTAAGCGTTAAGAAACAACAATTGGGTTTCAATTTAGACACACTCACTAAGTTAGGAAATTCTTGAAGGTCCAAAACAACCCGAGCTTCGATATGCCAATACAACGCCCTCTGCAAGCCTCTCTGCTCCAACCATATACGCCCCGGATGCGGACACGGAATTCTCCCACTAATCTCAAACATTAAGCAAAAGGATTATTCACTCATATCTTTAAAACAAATATAAACAAAATTGAAAATTTTGAAGGCAGTAGTACCTGAAAACAAGATTGGGGATGAAGTCAGCGAGACGCTCGTAATCTGTGAGAGAGTTCCAGACCGAATCGATATCGGCATTGACCGAAATCTCGGCCTTGATTCGGCGCTCCCTCCACGAAATCAACTCCACTTCGCACTGCACCTTCCTCTCTCCTCCTCCTACTCCTCCTTCCTCATCCGCCTCTTCCGCGTTTCTGTGTTTCTTGTAAACGGTGCTGCTGCCGTTCTTGCTGCCGCCGTTCGTGAATTGGTGGTACTGATTCCATCTGGGTCCGTCTGCAAGGGACGAAAATACCACGCACAAATTGTTCTTCGTGTTGTTGTGGGGAGTGTGGCATGTTGTGTAAATTGGGGCGTGTTTGAGGGGTCTTTTGGGAGGGTAGAGTGGAGAGAGAGCTGCATGGTTAGGGTTTGAAGCTTTGCAGGCGATCATGGAGGTTGTGAGTGGGAGTGAGGAAGCAGAGAGAGAGAGATAGTGAGAGAGTGGAAGTGTTTTTTATGGATTTTCGACCGTTAATTGGTAACCACCAGTTTTCGGGTGGTGTCGTTTTTAGTGGACTTGAAATTGTGTGGTGGGGAAATAGTAGCGCCAAACAAAACCCAAACCTTTGATCCATTTGGTTTATTTATTTATTTTTATTTCAAAAAATGAAAAAGATTAATTTTTTTTGGAGGAAAAAGTAAATTAAATTGCAAAGCCACAAGGGCAACCAGTACAAAACAGTCTTAGTATAAGGCTTGTCTTAGATAAGATGCGTACGGATGATATAAACACGATCAAAAACTTATTTATTTTTGAAATTAGCTAAGACATCATTAACAAAATTAGCGTCTTGAAAGATTTTTCAACTAAAATATTCATGTGGCGTCCCGCATTTGATATGAAAATTTTATTATTAAAGTAAAAACTTCAATAAAGAGCACCTTGACAAGTACAAGAGGTTTATATTTTTAGTACCACAAAGGAAGTAGAAGGTACAATATAAAAGTAAAGGTTAACTACACCCTCAAGATTTGAGATGATTTTCAAAAATGAGTCACGATGTTTCAATTTTTTCATATTGCCCCTATGGTGTTTGAAATTGTATCAATTTACACATTTTGTTTAATAGATTATTTGAATTTTTATTATTGATGACATAGGAGCATGAAATTCGTAACTGGGTTGACATGTACACCACATTTGTACTGTGACGACCCGTCCCTAAGTTTTTTTGTATTTTAGTTTCCTGAAGTTGTAAATTGACGAAAATGCCCTTGGTTGGCTATGTGGAAGTCCTACGTGGACATTTGAGTTCTTTTTCAATTTTGACTTCTCACTTACTGTATTCTCGTAGTATTCGTCACTACGAGTGCGTGAGCGCGAACGGGACGAAAATCCGACGTGTAACGGAGACGTTACGTATGTTTAAATATTTGTTTCCTGTTATGGAATTATAATGGTACGTGTACCCTGCGGGATCTAGTTACCCGGTTTATTTTGGGAAAATCTCTCTTCTTTTCCCCCTTCTCTCTTTCCCCCTTACTCTCTTTCTTTTCTGCCATTTTCTTCTCTCTGTTGAAAATTGCACAGTCAAACAGTGACCTTGCCAATTCTTTTGAACCGAGCCAAAAAAATACCACCATCTTGTTCGTTGTAACTCACTGAGTTCAACGGTGCAAGCCGATTGCCCAAACTCCCCACCGTTTGACAGGAATCGGACACGGAAGAACCGGACCTTTTCGGCAAGTTTCTCGAAAATCCCGACGAAGGTGAGGTTCCTAACCACCACCATTAGCTTCCTTTCATTGAGTAGATGAATTTTCATACTAAATTCGTGCTATTTGGTTGAGTTTTGAAGGAGATTGGACCTCGGGTTGTATATCGTGGCTTTTCGGCCATTTCCGACCAATTTTTGGACTCCAAATGGGTAAAATCGTGTTCTCCTTCTCTCTAGCTTCATTTTGATATGTGGATCGTGTAAAATGGTTGAGAATTGAAGAAGTTAGGAAGTTTAGAAAATTTTCCTAGTTTCCGGCGAGTTTTGGCCGGAGGCGGCGCCAGTCGCCGGAAAAAGTTGCAGTGGCGACCGGTCGGACTGGGCGGTGACGTCAGCAGTGACGTCAACAGCGGTCAAGACTGGAGAATATTTTGGGAATATTCCTTCTGACGCCATTAGGAATATTCCGTTAGATCTAACGGAGATGCTGGAATATTCCGTTAGATCTAACGGAGATGCTGGAATATTCCGTTAGATCTAACAGCGTCAGTTGACCGCGCGTGAGCCTCGCGTGTGGGCGCGTGGGACCATATTTTCAAATTCCGTCAATTCGAGGCGACTCGTGACAATGCGTACTACCTTTGGGCAGTACGTATGGTATTTTTTGGGGTGTTTTGGACCTCCGTTTTAAGCAAACCAAGGGTTAATGTAGTTTATTAAATTAATTAATAACCTTTATGAGTTTAATCATTATAATAATGATACCTCATATAGGTGAGGCTTACCACGAGGAGTACAGGGGTCATACAAGGCGAGGCTATTGCGACCTAGCTATGTATTTGTGAGTGGGCTTTGTTTTGAATAACGAATATTATTTATATGTTTTTCCACTATGTTTTTATAATTGATTTTCTCCATCATGCCATGATTTTACTTATGATTTAAGTATAAAGAAATATTATTATGTTGAGGTTTGTGAAACTACAATGGCATGATTATGTATATTTGTATATGCTCTTCATACATGCATTCACCGGTGTCTAGTACTCGTCCGGGCTAGGACCAGCCTTCACATGCATGTTCACACCACACTGTATGCTCACATTGAATCCATTGTAGGTGCCAGCCTGTACTAGTCTGCATTAGGCAGCTAGGACTCATATGTGATGCGCTTAGCGCCAGCTTCACGTGATCGTAGAACAGAGCATATATTATTTTACACCCAGCCTGTTCCATGTAGCTACTTTCTACATGGGCTTGTGTGTCTGCATACGTTGATGAGCATATTATATATGTTGTTGGGCATACTTTATGTTAAGATATTGATATTTACTCATACTTTTGGCATGGATGCCTTTATACAGTTTTATCGATGAGTATACAATGTAATTGTTGAGGTGTTGGTATTACTCATATTTTGGCAGCGGTGCCTTACTAACGTTTTGACGTTAAATATTATATGTTATTCGAGATAAAGGTATTTATCTATATTTTTGGAAAGTTCCATACTATACGTAGTATGATTTTGGGAAAAACTATACTTGCGTTTTCATAGAAGGGTTACTATGTTCAGAAGACAAAGGTTTTTCTAAATGTTTATTTTTGCCCACTCACATTTTCTGTTTTGCGCCCCTCCAAGTTTTAGAGGGCTGATTCGATGGCAAGTGAAGTTATCATTGATGGTTCTGACACCTTCTACAGCTATTGTACGGAAGTATGTTCATAATAGTTGTATTCTGTCTATCCTTTGCTTAGCTGTGCTCTGAAACTGATTATTGTTTATTGGGCCTTGCATTTCACACACTATTTTGAAATAAGTTTCAAAATAGACTTTCGTTTTAATTTATATGTACTTTTACACAACACTTACACTTTGGCTTTCGTCATCCCTTCTGGGATGTCAGCCAACATATCTCGATCCGATTTTGACACGTGGATATCCGAGTCGGGGTGTGTCATGTACCATATAGCTTAAAAAACTTATCAATTTAATAGATAATTAGACATTCGAATATACAAAAGGTGTAAATTGATACAATTTTAAAATCTTAGGGAGCAATGTGAGAAAATTGGAACCTCATGACCCAATTTAAAAATCACCTCAAACCTTGAAGTGTAAAATGTAGTTAGTCCTAAATGTAATATTCCAATACTTGACAAGTCGAAAAAAGACAAAATAGATGACAAAAAAAAAAAAGAAAAGAAAAAAGACAAAATAGAAAACGAAAACAAAATGAAAAATGAAGTGAAAAGAAATTGAATATTTAGAGGGTTCGCACAAATTGTTTGCTGATTTCCGTGAAAATGACAATGATTTAGTGAAGATGAATTTTTATAAAATCAAATTGTCATTGAACTATAGATATGTTTGAGGTTTACAAGAGAGACATAAATGTTGAAGATAGTGAAATATAAAGTAAGTGGTTTATGTTATTACGATGTATTCTTGTTACACTTTAACGGTCACTATTGTCGTTATTGAATGGAAAAAGAAGAAGAACTCTCTATAAATGATTATAACGATAAGTCTCGTTAACTTTATGTGGTGGATTATTTGGCCTATTTCAGTGTACTATCGAGTTCCGAAACAGATATAAACAGTACATAACATAAACACACTTATACAATAAATCTCAAAAATAGTTAAACAATGAAATAAGTGTCTCACAAACACTTATGAGATATGATTCTTTTCAAAAAGGGAAGCATCTATAATTGGAATTGTACCCATATCAGTTAACAACCACCTGCATAATCAAAAGTCCAATTCCATTGTACACAATATTCATCCTTAATAACATCGTCTTTTTTGGTTGATATCCCTCATCACTTGGCCTAATAACCCCTCACAAGTTCATTCAAGGTTGTACAAATTTAAACTTTCAATTGGCAAAAGAATGGAAGAAATGGTTTGCTGATTTCTGTAAAGACTATAACGGTTTGGTGAAGATGTTTAAAAAAAAAAAATCAAATTGTCATTGAATTCTACATTTGAGGTTAAAAAAAGAAAGACAAAAATGTTTATGATTCATAAAAATTGGGTGTGAACTATTGTAGCTTAAGAAAAAACAGTGGAATACAAGTTTAGTAAGGAGTTTATGTTATTTTCATGCGTTGTTGTTACGCTATAAAGATCACTCTTCTCGTTATGGAAAGAAAAAATAAGACAAACTCTCAACAAGTGACAATAATAACAAGTATTGTTTGACATTAAGTTTTGGATTATTTGTGCTATTTTATTGTATTCCCATGCTTCATGATAGATATAAGCGGCGTTTATTATAAATGCGATCTAACACATAACTTAGATACACTTTCGCACTGAATCTCGAAAGTAGTTAGACAACATAACAAGTATTTCACAAACAATTAATTGTGAGATATGATTTGAAAACAAAAAAGGAAAACATCTATAATTGGATTTGTATCCATATCAGTAAACAGACGCATGCATAGCATATTTGAAAGTCCAATTCCATTGGACACTATATTCATCCCTAAACTTGTCTTTGTTGGTTTATATCCCTTATCACTTGGCCTGACCCTTACAATGTCCTTCAACGGTTGTAAAAACTTAAAATTTCAATTGGAAAAATAAGGAAGAAATAGTTTAATGCTTTTTCTATAAAAATGACAATGATTTGGTGAAGATGAATTTCTATAAATTAATTGTCGTTGAAATTCTATTTATATTTGAGGTTTAAAAGAAAGACAAAAATGTTTAAGATAATGACAAGAATTAGATATGATATATTGTAATTTAAGAAAAATAGTGAAATGCAAATTTAGTAAGTAGTTTCTCTTCATACTATGCGTTTATGTTACGCTATAACAATCGCTCTTGTTGTTATAGAAAAAAAAAAAGAATACTTAACTCCACAATTACGACAAGTCTTGTTCACATTAGGTTTTGAATTATTCACGCTCTTTCAGTGTACTTTCGCACTCCTAAACATATATAAGCAGCACACATCATAAATATGATCTAAAGCATAACGTAAATGTAATTCTATACCGAATCTCAAAAGTAGTTAGACAACAAAACAAGTGTCTCACAAACACTTAATTGTGAGATGTGATTTGAAAACTAAAAAGGAAAGTATCTATAATTGGATTTGTATCCATATCAGTAAACAACCACCAGCATAGCATATTTGACAGTCCAATTCCATTGGATACAATATTCATCCCTAAACTTGTCTTTTTTAGTTGATATCCCTCCTCATTTGCCCTAACCCTTATTGCCCTTCACAGGTTGTAACAACTTAAATTTTCAATTGGAAAAATAAAGAAAAATAGTTTAATGATTTTCTATAACAATGACAATGGTTTGGTGAAGATGAATTTTAATAAATCAAATTGTCTTTGAATTCTACCTATGCTTGAGGTTTAAAAGAGAGCCACAAATGTTTAAGACAAATAACACGAATTAGGTATATGTGATCTATTCTATTGTAGCTCAAGAAAAGATAGTCATGCATTTAGTAAGTAGTTTCTGTTATTACGATGCGTTTTTGTTATGCTATAACAATTGATTTTGTCGTTATAAAAAGAAAAAAGAAGACGAACTCTCAACAAATGACAATAACAATAAGTCTCGCTAACTATAAGTTTTGAATTATTCGCGCTCTTTCAGTGTACTCCCGCGCTCCGAAACATATATAAGTGACGCACATCATAAATACGATCTAACGCATAGCGTAGACGCACTTCAATACCGAATCTTAAAAGTAGTTTGAACAGCGTAACAAGTCTATAATTGTAAGATGTGATTTGAAAACAAAAAAGGAAAGAATCTGTAATTGGATTAGTACCCAAATCAGTAAACAACCACCTGCCTAATATATTTCAAAGTCCAATTACATTGTACACAATATTCATCCCTAAAACTTGTCTATTTTGGTGCAATATCCCTAATAGTGTTTTTAGCTCCTCAAACAAGCACAACCAAATCCTAGTTATGAAACTTGTTAAGATTTCGTTGAAAAATATAGTAAACAAAAGCTGAGCAAAAAAGATAAAGTAGGAAAGAGAAAACTGCAAATGAAGGAAGAAAAAGGAAGTTTGAGAGACAAAAAAACACAGACACACTCCATTCGAAAACCAGCTAGCAATTGATCAGAATAGCATAGAGAGAGGGTGAAAGACATCCCTCTCTCTCTCTCTAAGCACTTTCTCTCTCTAAAATCTATTACATTAACACAAAAGAGAGTTTGAGTTGTGGAGGTGGAATGGAAGAGAAGGAAAAAAGCAGAGAGATGACGAGGGAAAGAAAGAGAAAAAGCGAAGAATATGGGCACTGAGAGAGTGCTGAAGAGTCTCTGGATCCGCCGCGTGGCGAGTTTTGAGTGGTACTGAGCTTTCAACAACATCACCAAACCAAAAACAAGAACAAGAAGCGAAGAGAGAGAAAGAACCCACCACTACTTCCTCTCTCTAACTCTCAATCTCTCTCCTGCCATGTCAGAGTGTAACCCCGTCCCTATGACCCCGGCGAATCCGTATTTGTATGCTTTCTCTCTCTACACACTTTCTCTCTCTAGAAAAAAAAATTTAAAAAGGAAAAATAAATAAGATTGGAAAAACCAAAAACTCTCTCTTTCCTCTCTCCCTATTTATTTCCTTTGTCTCCCATTCTCTTTCTCTCTCCTTCTCGTATCTCCCCACAGCCTGCCTCCATGCCCTAAACCTCTCCCCCCTCCCACCTCCCCCAGCTCTTCATCCCAATCCATCTGCCTCATACCGCTGCTCTGTTTCGTGGGTTTTTGATCCATTACTTGATTGGTAAGCTTCTCAATTCATCTGGGCAGTCTTTATTTCTCTGTTTTTTGCTCATTTCTTGGTTGTTTTTTTTTCTGGATTTTTTGAATTCGTGCGAGTTGAAACTTACCCATGTGTGTTTTTGTGCTGGTTTTGATGTGGGTTTTGTTTGATTGTTGAAAGATTGTGTCTTTTGAGCTTTGATTGTGGTGGAAAATGGTGGGATGTTCTTGTTTAGTGGAATCTTGGTTTTTGTAGAATCTGAATTGTGTAATAAGTTATTAATTGGTGTTGATATGGGGTTTTGTGTTTAGCTGCAGCTGAATGTGTTTGCATGTTTCAGTTTTTGTTGATTTGATTGTTAATTTTATACTTGCTTTGGTAGATTGCATTGGGCATTTTTAAGTGGCAGATTGGAAAAGATGGTTGAATTGTTCGATTGTCGGGTCTATAGTGTGTTGGTTTTGCGGTAATGTTGCAGTATATATGCAAGTTTTTTTTGTCGTGTTTAGATTATCTTGTTATCCAATGCTGCTACAGAGTTGGCGTTCGGCAATGTACCTTATAAACTGTTAATCCAATTTCATATTCAAGTGAGTTATGCTTTTTGTAGCAGGTGCTGAGGTTGAGTTATTTGGGAGCTGTCACTATGGCCCGTGGTAGCTGATAAAGAATTCATTTTTAAGAATTCAAATTTGCTTATCTCAGCTTTATCTAACTTTTACTCTGGTAAGTCACCTGCATCCACTATCCTTGATAAATTTGCTGTAGTTTATATAAACCTTTTCTCTTTATGTTAACGTTTTTTGTTTGCGTTTCTGCTAATCTTATGCTTTTTGCTTCAAACACCTTAATAAATTGAAGTTGTGTGACGGTTGTTTTTTCTAGAAACTGCAGTGCCTAAGTATGCATGTAGACGCTCTAATGTGTTGACTAATTCATCGTTCCTGACGTGCTTGCTGTCATTGTTGACTACGTATGTAAGACCCAGGTCTAAAAGATGAAGGAAGACAGTTCGTCACCTAGTAAAATGATAAACAGAAATTGGGTCTTGAAACGAAAACGTAGAAAGCTTCCTCATGGACCTGATCAATCTAATGGCAAAGAAGATGCTTCAGCGGCCTCAGAATCTCCAGGGAAGACTCCTTCTTCAGCTAAGCGCAAGCTGAAAAATGAATTAATTTCTGAGCGGTTTCAATCCAAGAAGAAAGGAAATGACGGGGTTAGTTTTTGCATAATTTAATTACTCAACCGATTTCTTTAACCTGAAGAGTTCATGAAGCAAATCTTCATTGGAATAACTTTATCATTGGAGGGAATTTGTTTTCCATTTTGTTTATTTTATATTATCCTTCAGTCACTCTAGCATGAGCTTTGTTTGCGATGGTGGTGCTGGTGTTTTGATTCATGTTTTTTTCAACCTGTGGTTTGTAGTTCTCCATACAAAAGTTATTCTGCAGCCTACTCAAGTCCTTTGTGATTTGAAACGCTATACTTGTTTCACATACGAAGCTTTTAAATGGAATAGTAGCTCAACAATTTCAATATTCTCAAGTCTGTTCAATTGAAATCTAGAGATAGGTATATACAGTTAAATTGATAATCATAGGAGGTTTGATTGACTGAAGAGTCAGTTAATTTTTGACAGAAACGGGAACTTTTATTTCAGAACACGTAACTGAGAAGTTCAGTTTAGGTTCTGAACTGTGAGTTCCTGGTCTGTAAAGAATGGGCTCTTATTTTTTAGGTTCTGTATTCCTCTTGAGTTTGTTGGCACAACATGTGGTGGTAATACAGATTAGTTTATTAAACATTAACTGCAAGTTATCTCAGATACAGTAACAGGATGAATACTGCAGTTTATCGCGTCTGCATGGAACATAATATTGTGCACATTAGCAGTCCGATGTTAGTTTTAGCTTTAGGGCGATAAGTAGCTTATGTTTTATGCCTATTCTGTAATATTAGTTTCTTTTAATTTCTCTCTGACTTATTTTTGTCTAATCTAATTTTCTCTCACCCAGTATTTCTACGAGTGCGTGGTCTGTGATCTTGGCGGTAACTTGTTATGTTGTGATAGCTGTCCCCGAACCTATCATCTCCAGTGTCTTAATCCACCTCTTAAGGTAGATATTTTGATTGTACTACGATAGCTTGTTTTTCATGATCCGTTTTCTTTTTATATGATCAATCATTGTTTTCCCTTTGTTGTAAAATCTTTAATTGTTAAATTCATCACGTGAAGCGCATTCCGAATGGGAAGTGGCAATGTCCAACTTGCTGTCAGAAAAGTGATCAGAAAAGTAATCTGCTTGAACCCAGAAACTTTTTGACGGATACCATTTCAAAACGAGCCAGAACAAAACTTGTCACTACTAAGTCCAAAACTGGAATGAAGTCATTTGACAGGGAGAAAGTATCACCGATTTTTGGAAACTCCATTGTTGCAAAGAAAAGATCCTCAAGCAAAGGAAAAACTGTCTTAACCCATGGAGTCAAATCCTTAGAGAAGAACTCCCAGATAGATATGTCTTGTAGCACCAAGCCGAGTCATTCAACAGTTGGTGGTTCTGCAGACGGCATTTCATCATGTGTGAATGCTGACGATGTAAAAAGATCCAACATTGTCCCAGAAGAGGATTCCCCAGACAGAAAGTCGAGCCCTCCTGCTAAAGAAGTTTCATCTCATTCTAAAGTAACAGCGTCAGAGACAAATGAAGAAGCTCCTGAAGCATCTGCCTCTCCTGATGTGAAGCCTGATCTGTCTTGTACTGATGGATCTTCCCGTAAGACCATTGTTCTTGCGATCAGTGCTACCACTGACAAGCCCAAAAAAAGAAAACACAAAGGCAATAATGATAAGAATAAAAAGAAGCGCAGGACTGATAAGGGAAAGCCTGTTAGTGTTTCCAAAAAATCTGGATCTAAAGCAAATACTGCAAAATTGAGGATTGGTAAAGCACCTCGTAAGCATAAATCTATCAACCATGGGGTTTCTGCATCTTTGTCAAGAGAAGAAATTGGAACCAAGAAGTCAGATGTCCAAAGCAAAGACGAGGTATCATTAAATTTTCTGATTTTTATATTGGACCCATGTTTATATGTATGAATCGTCTATAGGCTTTTGATGACTTCTTAATAGTTTTCTGAATCATGCTGGTTTTTTATACTGTTATCACAGTTATTTCCATCAAATAATTTCATGTTCTTGATGTCGATAGGCTGTTGCTATTGGGGTAAGTCATTTGTTATGTTTAGTTATACGCAATAAATATCATTGATCTGTTTCAGGAGCTTCCTGAGGGAGCAAAAGACTCATCCCATAATGCAGATAAAGCTGGAAGTCATGTAGTTGAAGCACCAATTTGTAGAGATAGTTTTACTGCTCAACCTCTGCAGGTAAATGAGTTTTCTAGAATGTCAGAATGTTTTTATTACTGGATATATAGAAAATATGCTCTCTTGTTTTGGTTACTTGACGTCGCCATACAGATTAATTTGTTTCTTGAATGCCCATGTCACAGGTTGATCGGGTTTTGGGATGTCGAGTTCAAGGTTATAATGCTGAATCTTTTCGTCAGTTATGTGTTACAGCTGCTCCTGACCTGTGTCCTGATGATTTGCAAGTTTCTGAGACTCAGAACAGACTATCAGATGGAAATTCTGCTTGTGATAATGACATGGATGTCGGAGCTGCTGACAATGTTGTCAATGGTGCTGATGGGGATGAAAGCATGAAGGATGAAAATCTTACTGAGGGTTGTGAAAATGTTGTCAATGGTGCTGATGGGGATGAAAGCATGAAGGATGAAAATCTCACTGAGGGTTGCGAAAATGTTGTCAATGGTGCTGATGGGGATGAAAGCACAAAGGATGATGCTAGAGTGGACAAACTACATGTGTACAGAAGATCTGTGAACAAAGAAGGTAAAAAAGCTAATTCCATGGATGTGTTGGGGACTGGTACTAAGGATTCGAGTCCTGCTAACATAATTTGTAAAGATCAAGATGAATCTGCTGTAACTGCAGATGATTCAGGAAAAACCCCTGAAAAAATAGTGACTCTGGAGAACACCGAAGTTAGTTTGAAAAGTCATGATAATGATGAGGTTCCTGAAATTGAAATGCATGCATCTCCTGACACCGAAGACAAAAAAGATGTAGATACAGAAACTGGAATCAGTAGCAGCCCTCAAACCAAAATTCAGGAGCCCTCACTGGCTGATCCTGCGGGTGGTAGTGATGGGACAGTATCGTATGAATTTTTAGTGAAGTGGGTGGGTAAGTCTCATATTCATAATAGTTGGATTTCTGAATCTGAGCTAAAAGTCTTGGCCAAGAGAAAATTAGAAAATTACAAGGCAAAGTATGGAACTGCTGTTATAAATATCTGTGAGGAACGGTGGAAGCAACCACAGCGGGTGATTGGTCTCCGCGGTGTTGAAAATGGATCAGGTGAAGCTTTCATAAAGTGGACTGGTCTCCCTTACGTTGAATGCACTTGGGAAAGATTGGATGAGCCTGTCATTAAAAATTGTCAGAATCTGATCGATCAATTTAATCAGTTTGAGCGCCAAACACTGGAAAACAATGCTTCTAAGGATGATTCATCAAAGGGGAAAGTTAGTTGTCAGCAAAGTGAAATAGTTACTCTGACAGAGCAGCCTAAGGAACTGAAGGGTATATTGTTTCCTCATCAGCTTGAAGCACTCAATTGGTTGCGGAAATGCTGGCATAAATCCAAGAATGTAATACTAGCCGATGAGATGGGGCTTGGTAAAACTGTGTCAGCTTGTGCTTTTATTTCATCATTATACGTTGAGTTCAAAGCCACTCTGCCTTGTTTAGTCTTGGTTCCACTTTCCACAATGCCTAATTGGCTTGCTGAGTTTGCATTATGGGCACCCGAATTGAATGTTGTGGAATATCATGGGTGTGCTAAAGCACGAACCATAATTCGCCAGCATGAATGGCATGCTAGTGATCCAAATTCGTTGAATAAGAAAACATCTGCGTATAAATTTAATGTTCTTTTAACTACATATGAAATGGTTCTTGCTGATTCCTCACATCTCCGCGGGGTTCCTTGGGAAGTTCTCATAGTTGATGAGGGTCATCGTTTGAAAAATTCAGGAAGTAAGCTTTTCAGCTTGCTTAACTCATTGTCTTTCCAACATCGTGTACTGTTGACTGGTACCCCTCTTCAGAACAACATCGGTGAAATGTATAACTTACTTAACTTCTTGCAGCCGGCATCATTCCCTTCACTTTCTGCATTTGAGGAAAGGTTTAATGATCTTACAACTGCAGAAAAAGTGGATGAATTGAAAAAACTTGTTGCTCCACATATGCTTCGGAGGCTTAAAAAGGACGCAATGCAAAATATCCCCCCCAAGACTGAACGGATGGTTCCTGTTGAGCTGTCCTCTATCCAAGCTGAATACTACCGCGCAATGCTAACAAAGAATTATCAGATATTGCGGAATATTGGGAAAGGGGTGGCACAGCAATCAATGCTGAACATCGTAATGCAGTTAAGGAAAGTCTGCAATCATCCGTATCTCATACCAGGCACTGAACCCGACTCTGGGTCTGCTGAGTTCCTTCATGAAATGCGGATTAAAGCTTCAGCCAAGTTGACTCTGTTGCATTCTATGCTTAAGATTTTGCACAAAGAGGGTCACAGAGTTCTCATCTTTTCTCAGATGACCAAGCTGCTAGATATCCTTGAGGATTATTTGGCCATAGAATTTGGACCTAAAACATATGAGAGAGTAGACGGCTCTGTTTCAGTGACTGATCGTCAATCTGCAATTGCGCGTTTTAACCAAGATCAAAGCCGATTTGTCTTTTTGTTATCAACACGCTCTTGCGGCCTTGGTATCAATTTGGCAACAGCTGACACTGTCATTATCTATGATTCCGATTTTAACCCACATGCTGATATTCAAGCTATGAATCGAGCACATCGAATTGGACAGTCAAAACGACTTTTGGTGTATAGGCTTGTTGTTCGTGCTAGTGTTGAAGAGCGCATCTTGCAGCTTGCAAAGAAGAAACTTATGCTTGATCAGCTTTTTGTGAATAAGTCGGGATCCCAAAAAGAAGTGGAGGATATTATAAAATGGGGAACAGAGGAGCTTTTTATTGATTCTCCAAGCATTGATGGAAAAGATACCGATGAAAATAACATTAACAAAGATGAGGCAGTGGCAGATGTAGAACATAAGCATAAGAAGCGGACTGGTGGCTTGGGGGATGTGTATACGGATAAATGTACAGATAGCAGCAACAAGATTGTATGGGATGAAATTGCAATTTCAAAGTTGCTTGACCGTTCAGACCTTCAGTCTGGTTCAACTGATATTGCTGAAGGAGAAATGGAAAATGATATGCTTGGCTCAGTAAAGGTAAACTATTAAACTTATCTAATGCATTTATTAAGTTGTTTTCCCGATTAGAAGTCTTTATGGTGATTTTATATCCAATGCCACTTGAAAGCATGACTGATAAGCCTCCCTCTCTCTCTCTCTCTCACACACACACTCTTTCGAATTAAAGCTAAAACTACAATTCTTCGACCTGGATTGATTTTATTTGGCCATTTTTCCTTCCTTGGGTCAGTATTAATTAGTTGAGTGGTTTTTTTTTTATTTTTTATTTTTATAGTTTTTGGGTCAGATTAGATTTGATGTTTATCACTCTAGTCTGCAAACAGTTTTCATTTATCCATTTTCCTTTCTCTCAATTTGCTATGTGACCTTTGAACTTTTTTCATGGAGACCCTATTTTGGTTTGATGCTTCTCATAGTTGTGAAAGAAAGCAACATAGATTCTGACAGTTCATTCTATTCATGTTTTGTTGCGTACATAATGATCTTGTTATCCTACTTTATGCTGTTTTTATCTTGCATGAAAATTGCCCATAAGGACTGATAGTCAACAAATCCAAAAATTCCAATTTCGCCTGTGTCGTTGTTTATCTCATAAAGTTTCTAACTTATATTTTAATCAGGCCACCGAATGGAATGAGGAACCAGCAGAAGAACAGGGAGTTGAATCACCCCAAGGTCCAAGTGATGATACTGGGGTACAAAATACTGAAAGGAAAGAGGATAGCATGGTTGCGGAAGAAAATGAATGGGACAGACTTTTGCGTCTTAGGTAACAAATTCTTCTGTAACCCATGTTCACTGTTCCATGTGTTATCACTGCTTAATCAGCTAATTCATATGTCTGCATTCAAACTTTAATGTTTCTGATGAGGTTTTACTGAGGACCTTTTGCTTTCCATCTCCCATTTTCTTGATTTATCATTTTGTTGGATTTGTAGATGGGAGAAATATCAAAGTGAGGAGGAAGCAGCTCTTGGTCGTGGGAAGCGCCTGCGGAAAGCTGTTTCTTACAGGGAAGCATATGCTGCACACCCAACTGAAACATTGAGTGAGGTACTAAAGTTAGATATATGCTTGAATGTAGCATATGCTGCACTTTCACATTGCTGCTGAAAATGTCGCTAAGAAAAAATTTTCGTTTTCTTTTTCAATTGTAGATACACTTTCCTGAAAATTACTAAACTCCTATATGTGAATTCTATGTGGTTGTAGATTGGCTGAACTTGTTTCAGGCCTTCCGCTTCTAACTTGTCTTCTGACTTGCATGAATTCATATATACTGCAGATAATTTTTTTCCTTAAGCTCCGGGACCATCTGGGCAAGAATTTACTGCATAGTTACTTTGGGTTAAGTTTCTTATCCGCAATGGTCTAATTGGTTGCATGTAAGCAGGGTGCTGATGAGGAGCATGAGCCCGAACCAGAGCCGGAGAGGGAGTACACTCCTGCTGGACGAGCTTTAAAGGAAAAGTTGTAAGTTCAGATTTCCTTCAAGTAGTTCTACCGTCATTGCTTTAGTTCAGCAGCGTACCTAGTTGTGTTCTGTAAAAGGGATATACATGTGTAACTTTCACATTTTCGAAAGCTGCACTATTCATTTGAGTCAAGCATCCTCTGCTACGTGGATCAGGCTTTGATTTTAGTTTAAATGATTTTAGAACTGGAGCCTTAATATATGGATTATCAAATTTGAACTTAATCTGTATAAACAATTTCTATAAACAATTTGGTGGATTTTGAAGTAGAAATTATTTCGGTGGTCACCAAATTATTGAGTTGTAGGCATTTCGATTTGGTGGTAAGTCTTGAATTAAATGGTTCGAGTATAATAGTGATAAGTTTTTTACTTTTTAATGCATTGTCTAAACTTTTGATTGTGGATGTCATTAATTACTTTTACTTTCTAACAGTGCTAAGCTCCGAGCTAGGCAAAAGGAGCGGCTTGCTCAGAGGAATGCAGTTGAAGAACCTCAACCTAGTGAGGGACCACCTGCTGAGTCACTTCCTTTGGGTCCCACCAACACTTCCAAAGATGGGGATCAAGCGACTGAATTAGTTCAGTTTTTCAGAGAGAGGCCTTCAGTAATCGACTTGGAGGACGATAAGTTAGATGCTCCTAAGGCCAAGACTGATTCTCCCTTGCAATTGGGCCGGCTATCGAAACATAAAAGCAGTCACCTTGATCTTTCTGTTAATTCTCTTGACTACATGTCACCTGACATTTTCCTTCCCAATCACCAGATTCCGGGAACAAGCTCAGTGCCCTCAAATAATTTATTACCTGTTCTGGGACTCTGTGCTCCC
This sequence comes from Gillenia trifoliata, assembly GCA_018257905.1. Taxonomy (NCBI): domain Eukaryota; kingdom Viridiplantae; phylum Streptophyta; class Magnoliopsida; order Rosales; family Rosaceae; genus Gillenia; species Gillenia trifoliata. The sequence goes on along the minus strand of CM031080.1, from coordinate 38,013,772 downwards.
AATGTTAGTCAAATAGGATCATCAAATAAGAAATTCTCAAGGTCAAACGGCAGACAAAAAGGAGCTCGGCCAGAGTTTCCATTTAGTCTGGCTCCTCAGTCTGGGACTTTGAATGAGACAGAAGTCAATGGTGATGACATGAAACTATCAGATGCACCAGCTGAAGTATCACGTTTCAAGAATAAGTTGAATAACATCCCAAATGGTGGTTTTCCATTTAGGCCGGTACAAACTCTCTCTCTCTCGCTCTCTCCATATATATATATGTATATATATCTGCGTGTCTGAAAATTTTGTTGATACATGATCACAATGCTTGGTCTGTTTGCAGTATCCTCCGCTTAATCAAGGAAGCGGTCATGATCATCCAGAAAGTTCTGGTGCTTCCTTTTCTGATTTCCAGGAAAGGATGGCACTGCCTAACTTACCATTCGATGAGAAATTGCTACCAAGATTCCCACTTGGAGCAAAGAGCATGCCGAGTCCACATCTCGACTTCTTACCTAACTTGTCACTGGGTAGCAGACTCGAATCTGCTAGTGGCTCCTTGCAAGAACTTCCAACAATGTCATTGTTTCCGAATTTAAAATTGCCGCCAGATGCACCCAGATATAATCAGCAAGACAGAGATGTGCCTGCCTCCTTGGGTTTGGGACATATGCCAACTAATTTTCCATCTTTTCCTGATAACCACCGGAAGGTACTCGAAAACATAATGATGAGGACTGGTTCTGGATCGGGCAACTTATTCAAAAAGAAATTTAAAGCCGATGTCTGGACGGAAGATGAACTTGATTTTCTATGGATTGGTGTTCGTAGACATGGAAGGGGCAATTGGGATGCAATGCTGAGAGACCCGAGGTTGAAGTTCTCAAAGTTTAAAACTTCAGAAGATTTGTCAGCTAGGTGGGAGGAGGAGCAACTCAAGATTTTAGATGGGTCAGCTTTTGCAGGGACAAAGTCAACCAAAAAGACTGCCAAATCCTCACAGTTTCCAAGCATATCTGATGGAATGATGGCACGGGCACTGCATGGAAGTAGACTTGTTACACCACCAAAGTTTCAATCCCATTTGACAGATATAAAGCTGGGTTTTACTGATCTTTCATCTGGCTTTTCGCATTTTGAATCATCAGATAGACTCGGTTTGCAAAATGAGCAATATCCCCCTATTCCATCTTGGTTTCATGATAAATTCAGGACTAATTTTTCCGGAGATTCTGCTGCCGGAGCTTCTGACAGAGCAGGGACGTCTTCCAGTGTTCCCCCTGAGCAGCCATTTGTTGTCACTTCTTTTGGTACCAGTTGCTTGGGTTCCTTAGGCTTGAATTCCTCTAGCAGCTATGATGTACAGAAGAAGGAAGATGAACAGGGTGCTCATAGGTACGGCAAGTTGCCTTGCCTGCTCGATAGATCACTGAATGCTTTACGTGATATGAATGATAATTTGGGAAGAGGTGAACCCTCCAGTTCAGGATTTCTGCCTAATCTCAAGAGAGGAATTTTAAAGGGAGAAGATGTTGCTGGAAGTAGCTCTTCGAAGGACAAGCTACCCCATTGGCTACGGGAAGCTGTTAGTGTTACTGCCAAACCCCCAGTACCTGACTTGCCACCCACAGTGTCGGCAATAGCTCAATCTGTCCGGTTGTTATATGGGGAGGAGAAGCGAACTATTCCTCCATTTGTGATTCCCGGACCGCCTCCTTCGCTACCAAAGGATCCAAGGCGGAGTCTAAAGAAGAAAAGGAAGCAGAAATCACGTCTATTTAAGCGGGTTAGACTAGACATTGCTGGAAGCGGTCAGGAATTTCAGAACAGGCACTCTGGCGACAATGCTTCAAGCTCCATTCCTATGGCCCCATCATTTCCATTGCTTTCACAAGCAATGGCTGCAACTTCAGGCCTTTCGCTGATTGAATCCGACCTAAGTGCGCCTCTGAGTTTAAATATGATTAACCCATCATCCTCAGCGCCACATCTGAATCAGCAGAAGAAAACAACCATGGGATTGTCGCCTTCCCCTGAAGTGCTTCAATTGGTAGCATCCTGCGTTGCTCCAGATCCACATTTGTCAGCAGCTTCCTGCATGGCAAGCTCAAGCTTCCGTGATACAAAGCCCTCATTGCCAAACTCCGTTGATCAAGTAGAACTCTTGGACTCGCAAACTGCAACTGCTGTGGTAAGAACGGAGGCTAAGCAGTGCTCGCCTCTTAGAACATGTGATACTCAAAGTGGGGATTCCAGCAAGACACAGTCAGATCCCTCTAGGACAGAACGACCCGATGCAGAGGAAATTTCTTCTGAGGGCACTGTCTCGGATCATCCCGTGAGTGATCGGGAATCATAGCCGTAATATGCGGAGCGAAGATTAGAACATAGTTATTCTTTTGTGTTATTCAAGGCTCCGTAGTGCTTAAATTTTTGTAGGTTTCGTGTAGTGCATGATAAACTAGCCGAAATAGGGTTGTTTAGGATATATTGTGTAAAGCTTATGTAAGAGAATGAAAGTATAGTGTTGTTGCCTTCTCATTTTGCCATGTAATGTATGCATGGAGCTTTCTTCCTCCGTGTGGTCTCATCAATGAAGTCTGATTAGTGACGCCGAATCGGTTGGTTTTACTGAAAAAATGGCTGGTTTTGGACTTGGAATTTTCCGGTGGCCGTTTCCATGTGGCGGTCTTGTGAACTGTTGATTTGTTTTATAGTTGAAAGAGAGGAGTTGCTGCTTTGAGCAACCAAATCTCCACTGGTTTGTGTAAATTTTGTTAGATTTGGTTGGTTAAGTTATTAAGGTTCATGCAGAAGAAATTGGGAAATTTGGTCCAACCAGAAAGTTAAGGCCATAAATTGGAGCCTCTTTTGTTTTTTTTTTTCACTTTCTTTAGCAGATGGTAACCACACCATTTTTTTCTTTCTCTTACACACTTTTATTTCTGGTCATCCAATGTAATAAATTAAACCAAAACAACGGACAAAATTAAACAAAGACGTGTGAGGAGAAATACGATGTGTGGTTATCATTTTTCTTCTTTTATCATGACTGATTGTGGAAAGAGAAGTGATTTCTGCACTTCCTTTTGAACATTTTGCATTCATCTGTTAGTTCTTTTTTGATTTCCAAAAATTTGATGGTGGTAGGGCTTCCTCATCTACTAAACTGTATGGGCAAGCAAAAGAAAAATGAAAATTCCTATTTTTTTCCCCCTACGCTCTCATGCATCAAATCAGAATCACAAATTTTGTCAATTGCTTTGTTTGGGGGTAAAAATTTTCATGTGGGCTGTTATATTTCCAGTTATCCTGCCTTTTACTGATAGTGAACCTAGCAATGGGACCAGGATAAAATTTTAATTTGGAACCTTGCTATCTTTTGTCCTTGTAAATATGATATTCTGACATCAGCAAGATATCACTAAAAATAACAAATATATCTTTTTTTTTGAAGCAAAAATGACAAATATATCTGAAATCAAAGAAAATATAGAACGAACATAAAAAGAACAAAAAAAATATGAAGAAGAAAATTGGAGTCAAACTTGCATAGTACGTACTATTTAATGATCCGATTATTGAATGATTCAAGATTCAAGCTTATCACAAATTAATCTAAGACTATTTTATAGCCGAATCATTTAATGTTACTGCCATCCAAAAATTTTCCGAAAAATTGATCTTCAAACTATTATCTACTAGTCGGCACAATAATTAACTAACTACTACTACTACTACCAATTAGCTACCCCATCATCAACAACCCCTCTCTCTCTCTCTCTAGAAATCTCAGATGCCAACCTCTACCAATATACAAAATACCCATTAATTACATCCAAGTCAAAGATTACAAGCTCAACACCATTACATTTGATACATATATATATATATATATATACATATATGCGTGTGTGTGTTTCTAGTGAGGAGTGGTGGTGATCAGTCTTGGGGTACTAGCTGAGTTTCCGGATGGGTGGCCACAAACCTGGAGGAAAATGCACAGAACTTGAAGTAATCTTGGTCATCCAACAAGTTCCCACATCCACTGGCATCAAAGTTGAGAGAATAGCTCAATGGATCATAGTGGCACTGCAATGAACTTTGCCTACTAGCTGCAGCCCTTACCCTTCTCCTATGTTTCCTTAGCTTCCTCACCAGTTTGGTTAGACAAGTGCAGTGGGATGATGAACCATTGATACACGTACTGGCGGCGGCGGCGGTTGTGGTGGTGGTGACACCTTCATGGCCACCGGTCTTGGTGGGGCAAGTGGTCTTGGGCCAAGAAATAAGCCACATTGTGAAAATATGCAACTTCTCTATTTCTTTTTTGAGATTTTTGGAGCGAGTGAATTGAAAATGATTACAGCAAATGATGTGGTGATGGAAGTGAGTTCGGATATATATGTGTATATATAGGAAGTGGAGGGGTGAGAGGGAGGTGTTATCTCACTTTTAAAAGTAAAAAAAATAAGATAAATTAAATTAAAAGTTGCATGCAATGCCAAATTTTTGAATGGTTTTGTTGTACTTTTCAATGTATAAATAATGTATCATCCACATGACAGAAAGCCAATGTGAACCTTTTTAATTTGGTTTCAAATGGAGAAATTATTCAGTATTTCTCGAGCACTACACCATCTAAATCAGAATTAAATTATTAATGTTAATATTTTTTTTTGGTATAAAATGAAAGTTCATAAGTGCATATTCGGTGCAAATTTCATTTAACAGTAATACCATTTAATTGAAAAAATGCGTCAATTTATTGATTATAAATTTGTTTATATGAAATATGTCGTAATGTTTATTTTTATACAGAATGATGAATTCGACCATCTAATGACTACAACGCGTTCATATAAAATGTGTGGTAGAGAATCCGAGTTAATTATATATGTGAATGTGATTATGAGATTAGGGAGAAATTACTGTCGTTAAGTTGAAACTGAGGGTTTGGCAAACGGCATTTGAGCGTAGAAGCAAGGTTAACTTAAGTAGATCACTAATAACCACCATGATTAAGAGAAAATGATTAAAGCAAGTGTAGGAAGTGACGCAGTGAGGCAGTGGCATCCCAATCTAGTCTTTGTCAGAGAGCAGAGAAATAATTTGACTGAAAAGACCCAAGTGGGCAGCCTCGGTTGGTATAATATTCTTTGCATAGGTCCCGCCTATCAACGAAACTGTCAACGATCAAAGATCTGAATCTGCATTTTTATAATGTTAGCAGAAAAAAATAAGTTATAATTATCAGAATTGTGAGTTAAACTTCAATAAAATGAACTATTTAATAATTTGATTGTTAAATAGTTCAAGATTTATTTGAAATTCATTACAAATTAATTTAAGACTACTCAATGGCCAATGATTCGTACCATGTAAGATTTTTTCCAGAATTGTATCTGTTTGATTTTACACATGAAAACTCTCTTTAACAGCTTGAAGAACAAATTGTTATTCATGCTCTCAATAATTAATTACAATCCCATCGGGAGAGAGCTAAAAAAAAAAGATATTATTAATTTATTAATATCAGTATGTAAAATAAGCATGTAGGTCATGAAAAATTTACATGAATCATTGTATATAAATTTGCAACAAATGTTATACATGCAATGCATATAAGTTTGCGACAAATGTTATATGCAATGTGTGCATGTAAGTTTTTTTTTCTATGTCTCTGTCTCATATATAAGTGCCCTATTATGATTCTCATCATTCTCTTTTCTCTCTTTCTGATCTCTTCTTAAAGAACAATGGGAAAGAATCACGTTACCAATTCATTAATTAGATTCTCTGATTTTTCTTTTGTTCTTGGAAAATTCTATTGCCGAATTAATGTTAACTCAAATCTCTCTCTTCAAATATTACTACAAAGCACAAAAATCCAAAAATCCATGTCATATCCAAATGTTTTTATTTTTTCGGTAGAGTAGACAACAAAATCCACATGTCAGAAAATCAAAGCATCTACTGTTTGTTTGTTTTTGTTTGATCGAAAATTCTCGGGTATTGAAGGAGTGTTTTAACCGTTAAATCTTTATTTTTATATTGTTATATAAAAATAATTAAAACATCTAAATATCAATTGTTCTGGAGTACCCAAAAAAATCCCTTGTTTAATCGGGAGCTTTTAGTGTTTTAGGGTTTTGAATTGAAGAAAGCATGCAAGTCAATGTGCATGTGTGTAAAGACTAAGACCAAAGAAGATGGGTGACTTGAGAGAGAGAGAGAGAGGAGAGAGAGAGAGAGAGAGAGAGAGAGAGAGAGAGAGAGAGAGAGGAGCTAGGGCGTCGTCTATCACGTGGTGGCCCTGATCAACTATCGGTTTATACAGAAAAAGAGAGAAAAAAGTCGAAGAGCATGCAAAGCTGCACATGGCCTCTCCTTTCATTCATGGGGTACTTGGATCTTACATATATATGAGACGATATTTACATATATATGTCCTCTGAGTCTCTCTGTGTTTCTATGGTTCCAATGATCTATGCCAAAGACATTCATATATTGCGCGGTCACATTTACCAGAAGTAATGTGAAGTAAAAAGGCCAAATGCCAAAGATCGTTGCTTTCTTTTTTTAACTCATTTTTTTCTGCTTTTTCATGCATTATGAACCCTATTTCCCTGCCGCTCTCTGAGATCTGAGAGAGAACTCTGATCACTTGGCCACTTGGGCACGGTAAGATTTGTGCTGTATCAAATCTAAGTGTACTTTCTGACCTCTATTATGGACCTTATTACCCGGGCATTGTGGTGTCCTGAGCATTTCTTAACCTAATAAGATTTTGAGATCAATGGGAATCGTCTAAGTGCAAGAGAAGTGAATTGTGCAATGGATTTGTAGGTAAAGAAAACTTATTAGGGTTTCGTGTTCTTGACCTTTACATTCTCAAATATGGCTTACAAATTTATATACAGAGTTATTTTACATAGCAGTTAAATTCTCTTTGCAGATAAAATATCGACCACATATTGACAATTGTAGGTTCGTAATATCAACAATACCGACAAATATTTACTACCTATCGACAATATATCTGCATTTTAACTGAACATAGAAATACTTTAGATATAACGTATAAACTATAGTGTAAGAGGTGGAATTTATCATAACACTTTTGAGTGAGTATATGAACACAAGACATGACCAATCAATGGAATAAGGGTTTATATCACAAATGGTCTTGATATGGCATGATGTGAGGACCACAAAATCACTCATTAAACAAAAAAAATCAATGTTTATTAATTTTAAAATTTAAAAACTAATGAATTGATGGTTATTTTAGTATCCATGTGTCATCTTATTATTGATTTTGTGGGCTCTATGTGTGCCGTGTCAACACTCTAACGAAAAATTTAACAAAATTGGACGGCATTGACTAAATTGATGAGTTTGATCAATTTTACAGACTATTTACGAAAAAAATCTATGAAATAATAGTCTAGGTATAACGTACTCGTCATTGTAGAACAAGGGCTGAAGTTCTTGGTTTTTTTTTTAATTTTTGGTCAAAGCTGAAGTTCTTGTTTTGTTAACTTTTACAGCAATTTCTTGAATTTTTTAGAGTGGTGCTATACACACATTTCTTTTTATTTTTCACGTACTTTTTTAAATTTTTGGTAATCGGATTGAATGAATTGAAGAAAATTATAAAATAGAAATTAACATAGGTGTGTGGGAGGTAAAAAATGATGTGTGGATAGCACAACACATATTTTATATTTCTTTTGTAAGATTGATTATTTTACATGGTTTGACAGTTTGACTGTTCAGGTCCAGTAAACCCTCTGATCTTAGGCATACTTTATTAAGTCTTAACAAAAGTATATAATTTATGTATGTACAAAACTAAAAACCTAAAGAATTCGCAATTGAATCCTAAGTTGCATTACTGTCTCATAGATTGTTTTCATTGATAAAATAATGGTGGTGGGATAACCAAATTCTCCAACTTCAATCATAGGTTGTGAAACTTGAAATAACCTAAGGAATGAATAATGACAAGAGTTTCTCTTTATACATGTGGATCGCATATAATTCTAGAGTTTTATCTATCCTAATCATACTCAAAGTATGACTTCTTGTGTTGTTTACCATTTGCTGAAATTTATTTACATTAAAATGCACATAATTTCCCTTTCTCTCGAGCATATTGTATATTAGTATCAAATGTGAAAGAATTAGGGTTACTATTAAACTGACCATCAAGAGTTTTATAACATATATTCTTCCAACATGTGAAAGCATGAATAACATATTCACGTATATGATGTGTTTAAGAAAAAAAAGCGCAAAATCATGATGAGATCAAAAGTATATATATATATATAGTCTTCCTCCTAACCAAAAGTTAGCATTCATATATATTTTACAGTTAGGAACTTAGGATCCCCCATGACAACTAATTTATAATGTTTTGTTAGCTCTTACATTTTATTTTCATTCAAGGGCTGAGGTTTCATTATAATTTATACTAATAGTTCGGAATGACATCGAAATTAAAATATAAACTTAAAAACTTTTTTTTTTCAATGATATATAAGACATGGGCTCCCATTCTTCTTTTGTCGCTGTACTCTACTGCCACGCTCGTCTTTGAGTCGCTATAGTGATCTCCATCAATCCAAATAAATCATGAAAATAGACTAAGTTCTTGGGTTTAACTTCAGTGGTACGTACCATTTAATGGTACGTACTGTTGAATGATTTAAGATTCATTTGGGACCCACTGCAAATTAATCTGGACCATTCAATGGCCGTACCATTGAATGGTACGTACCACTGAAGAATTTTCCCAAGTTGTTTCTTTTTGTTGTTGGAAGATAGATCATGCCCAGATACTAAAAAATAATTCTCATGGAGATACAACCATAGAGATGAACAGATTCTATATTCAATGAGGAGGAGATATCAAAAAAGACGTATTGGATACGGTTACCACATGCACATCAACTCACTCTTTACAGAGAAGTGAGACCTACAAACACGAGTCTCACTTCCTAAAAAATGAGGTGCCATGAGGCAACCCTAACAAAGACTTATATGCCTAAATTTGCAAGAGATAATATATGCTATGCTATCAACAAACTTGCATCCCAATTAATTTGGGACAAAATAAGAAACAATGGGACAAAAATGCTGTGAATACAGGTTACAGTTACAATTTCTCTCAAACACTTTTTGACACACCCCGACCCGGATATCCACGTGGACACCGGATCTCGAGGCGTGCTGACCGACCACTCCGTAGGAGTGACGAAGTCATAAGAAGATTAAATAAGGAATTAAAATGATAAGCAAGATTAAATCAGAGTTTAACGAAGATACGGAAGTGTAATGTGGGTAGAACCCATTATTACATAGTGTCAGAGCTAGGTGCAGTAAAGAAAATTATTCCCATCCGAAGGATGGATAATTAACAGAACAGTAGAGAGTACTTAAACATACACTGCAGAAAAGAAATAAAGCTACCAGCAGCTGCCACCACCGAATCGTCGCCAACTAAAGTCTAAGTCCTGGAGGGGCGAAAAACAAGGGTGAGTGGGCCAATAACAATTTTTAAGTAAAACGTTTCCAAAACCTTGGTATAACCCCTCACTGTAAAACCCGTAGATTTAACAAAATATTTGCTACTAAAATAAGTATCGAGCACAGGTAAACGGGCCAACGCCCACAAGGATACGGGTATAAAACATTTATCACAGTGAAAATCAATCATTACTTATCGCATAGAACATGCACACAAGTCATGCAGAAAGTAGCTACATGACAGGCTGGGTGTTAAAATAATACGCTCTAGCACTATATGCACGTGAAGCTGGCACAAAATGTGCGTCACAACGAGTCTAGTCGCCGAGGCGACATAGACAGGCTGGCACCTACAATGGATCCAAGGTGAGCGTGTCAGTGCGTGTGAACATACACGTGAAGCTGGTCCTGGCCCGGACAGTGCTAACACCGTGCATTATGCGTGATAAGTAATACAGTTAAAATCATGTGTATGCATGCCAAGTTTCATCATAAAACCCAAATCATAAACCAATAGTCAATATGTAAGAGTTATCACAAAATATTCTAATTTCATAAAGTAGGCATGCCACTCATATATTTCATAAAACACCATAAAACATATAATAATAATATAAAAAGGTTAAGTACTAGGCCCACTCACTGATACGTGGTCGGATCGTAGCCTTCGTAGCGTGCCTGAGCTCGTTGTTCCTCCGGATAGGTCTCACCTATATGAGAGTTTACTAAACTAATCATTTTACAAGTCTATTCCAATTAAAAGTAATGAAAAAGACTTGAAATCGCCTTTGTTTGCTCGATTCGGGACTTGAAATAGTAGGAGAATGGGTTCACGCGCCGCCACGCGCCGCCGCGGGGCTTCACGCGCCGCCACAAGGCGGCACGCGCCGTCACGCGCGCCCACGCGCCGTCACGCGCGCCCACGCGCCGTCACGCGCCATCACGCGCCCACACGCGTGCTCACGCGCGCTCACGCGCTGACATGCGCTCGCACGCGCTCACACGCGCTCGCACGCGCGCCCATGCGCTCACACGCGCGCCACGCGCCGACTGTGCACTCGCCGTTAAAGTTAACGGCGTGCCGTTAACTTTAACAGAATATTCTGTTTAGTTAACGGAATATTCTCTAACGGCGTTACGGAATATTCCGTCACCGTTAGGGAATATTCCTTGACGGCGTCAAAGAATAACGGAATATACCTCGGGTATATTCCCCGGTTCGGATCGGGTTGGACCGGGGCTTGCTGACGTCAGACCGCAGCAACTCCGGCCGCCGATCGCCGCCGCCGTCCGCCGCTTGCCGGTGCCGGAATCTGGAAATCTTCGCCGGGATCTGGAATTTTTCACAGAAGGCTTAATCCTTCACCAATTTTCACAAATCATATGTCAAATTGAAGCTGGAGTTGAGAGGAGTTGATTTTTACCAAGAGTGGGCCAAACTATGGCCGGAGTTGGCCGGAAATGATCTCGAAGTTCTCGGCCAAAACTGAACTCGTTGATTCTCGACTCGATTCTCACATGCAAGGCCTGGGTTCGAGTCCTAGAGCTCCAAGGAGGTCGAAAGTGATGATTTGAAGTTGATTTGAGGTCTGGGTGGCCGTGGCTGGCCACTGGAAGTTCGCCGGAGAAAATGGCCGACTCAGCGTTCTTCTCGATTCGAGGTTTCCTGGGTTCGAAAACAGCCCAGAATTGATGAAGGTGACAATGGTGATGCCCAGGAGTTGATTCGAGTTGAATGGGAGCCACGGGATCAATGATAGAGATCGTGGGTGTCCAGAGGAAATTTCTGGGTTTCTGGTTTCTCAGTTTGGCTGGGTTCCAGGAGGCTTGAGGATGAAGAAGATGATGATGAGAGTGCACAGGGGTGATGAGTGAACCAAGGAAGGTCAAGAAATTGCTGGTGAGTGGCCTCGGGTGCCCTAAGTAATTTGGGAGGTTGAGTTTGCAGGGAGGAAATTGGCATGCAAAGTACTGTGTGTGTGTGTGTGTGGCTCGGGAAAGAATGGCAGAGTGGTGAGGATGGTTGCAGTGTGAAGCAATGCACACTGGGTGCATAATTTAAAGCCAAAGATCAGTCAAACTTAGTTTCTCTAAATCAAAATTGCCCAATGCATGTCAACCTTGGTTTACAAAAATTCAGATATTGTCCAATGCATGCCAACGTGCATGCAAGAAAGGCTGTGGTGATTCAATCTGAAAGATGCAGGCCACTGGCCTTGCAAAACCATGGGCAGTCCACGGTTTCAAAATACTGCTCGTGGCAAATTACCATTTTGCCCTTATTCGTAACTTGTCCGTTACAAGTCCGAATCGGGTGCCGTTTGCGTCTACGGGTTCGTATCGAAGTGTACAATACGAAAAATACGTCGAAAGTACGGAAATAAGTGAATGGAAAATAATTGTCCACGTAGGACTCAATAAGCCACTAGGGGCATTTTCGTCATTTCACACTGTCGGGGAATAAAATACATTAAAATTAGGGACGGGATGTAACACTTTTCACGCTCACATTTTCCTAGAGCACGTAGCATAATTGTCACGGTTTTAATTAGCACTTCCTCTTAATTTTGTCTACTAACTTAAATTGGTTAAACTTTAATGGTACATACTATTTAATGATACATACTATGAAATATTTTAAGAATAATTAAATGGTACGTATCACCCAAGATTTTTCCTACTTAAATGGAGGATTTTGGTTCCACTTTTTCAAGTCAAAACGATAGTGATGATTATGTAATTAAGGTTTCGATATCAAATATATAATAAGCCTTGACTAGTGATCAGCTGCTCACGAAGAGTTATTTTGATTGATGATTAATTAATTAGGGATTCTAACTAGCTAGGTAGTGGCTAAAGCTAATTATTATTCTAATCTCGTTCTTTCTCTCTGCATGTGGTTAGAACATGCTCTTTGCAAGCACATAATAAGTTTTATACAAGAAACACATATATTTGTGGATACATATACATATACAATAACATTGGTAGCCATGAGTCAAGTAGCTATATATGTCTAGGGTTTCTCAAAGTTTATGTGGCTGCATATATTGTAAACTTCTCCACATGACTTGGGGTACGCCAGCTGCATATATTATATATATAGTAGTACCAAATTCAAATGGGAGCATACTTGTTATATAAACTACAGGGAAAATTTCAAATATTCACATTCCAAGCACCGACCACTGTTGTGTAGGGTATATTTAAATATTGACCCTTAAGACCATCTCCAATAGCTAGGTTAAAGTTCAAATTTTAAAACTTAAACCCCCCAAACCTCTTCTAACAATTGGGCTAAAATTTGGGTTTGAGATAAATTCTAAAATTGGACCAAATTCCCACCAAATTTCCCACTAGGTTAAGACTGGTGGCCCACTATGCGCGTACACACGCCCAAAAAACAGAAGGAAACATAGGCGTTGACGCGCCCACGCAGCACCACGCGACAGGCTGTCAGCCGTGAGTCCCCACGCTGCAGACTTGTTGGCCACCGATTTCCAGAAAGCCCAACGACTTTATTCAACGAACGGCCAAGATTGTTGGACCATTGGTTGATCCAACGATCCAGATGCAATTTTATTAAAAAAAAATCTAATTTATAAATATATTAAATCCAATGGCTGAGATCGAATATGATCAATTCTAATGGTAAAAAAAACAGATCTAACGGCTCAAAATTAAATCCAACGGCTAAAACAATTAAAAAAAATTTATTTAAATCAAAATTCACCCAAAAAGTCTATAAATACCTATGTATTTGTTCAATCATTCACACAAAATTCACTTTCCTCATACAATTCTTCAAATTTTTCTTTCCACCCACTTCCAAAATAATTTCTTCCCATTTCCAAATTGTTCAAGATGGCAACTTCTCATGTTAGAGGACCTAATTGGTCAAATGATGAAGATGTTGCTTTGAGCTTGGCATGGGTGTCAATTAGCGAAGATGGTGCTGTTGGCACAAACTAAAAAATAAATGGTCTTGTGGGGTAAAATCCTTGACAAGTTCCGTTCCAACTCCATCACCAACCGAAGGGAGGCAAACGACATTTACGAGCAGTAGAAGATTATCAACAAAACGTGCACTTTGTGGCAGAGAAGCTTGGATAGAGCCGTAGTTGGCATGGCTAGTGGAAGGAGTATGGAAGAAGAGGTGAGTGACTCGCTTCATAGTTTTTTTTTTCATGTGTATTATCTTATTTTGCAACTAATTGATCTTTTATTTATTGCATAGGGTGAGAAAGAAATGACGATTTGTAAGACAAGAATTACGCCCAAAAACCAAACATTTAAATTGCATCATGCTTGGGATGTACTCAAGGATTCTCTGAAGTGGCATTCCAATGCGAACCAACAATGGGCAAAAACATTTACTCATGAAGCCTTAAGCGTAAATCTTGGTGATGATATTGACGAATTGGTGACCCCATCTTCTTCTCCTTCTATTTCAAGGCCACTGGGACGAGATAAGCAAAAGGAAGTAAAGAGCAAAGGGAAGACCCCGACAAATCTGGTTGTGAGACGCTTTCTTCCGGAGTTGAAAAATTGGTTGAAGGACAAGGGGAAACCACGAAAGAAATAGTCCGAATGCGCAAGCTCTTTGAGAAGCAAGCGGAAAAGGAAGATGCAAGAGACCGTTTAGCCAACAAAGGTTCAATTTTGATGTAATGAGGGATGACCTCAACAAATACACTCTAATTAGAAATAAGTTTTTCCGTAATGAGCAAGCGAAATTTATTAGAAGGCATGCCGCAAGGAATATCTTTGAGGATAATGATCCATCTAATGTGTATATCCCAAGTCCACCAAGCTAAGGACCAAGTAAAGGACCAAGTCAAGCAAATGATGATGAATTTTATTTGTATTAGTAATTGTTGTAATTTTTTTATTTAGTGTTTTAATTATTGTTTATTAATCTTCATGTAGTGTTTTAATTATCGTTTATTAATACTCATGTAGTGTTTTAATTATCGTTTATTAATATTCATGTAATTTTTTATTTAGCGGTTTCAAATTTTAAATCTTTATCTTTATAAAAAGGAAAGACCAACACATTAACACACAAGTGTTAAATTTTTATATATAATATGAAACAGTTACACACCAACACACTAGCACACTTTATTACAAGGAAATGCAAACACACTAGCACACTTCATTAAAGACCAACACACTAGCACACTTCATTTTATTACAAAGAAAGACCAACACACTGACATACTTCAATTTCTTGCCCTTGCTCCTTCTCGGTTCCATAGATGGTCAACCAAATCATTTTGGAGTATGTCATGGTCTTGTGGAGCTTGAATCCTATTAAGACGTCTCATGTACTCACTAAGTGTTACCTTATTCTGTCTAGTTTCGTATGTGGTTGCATCTAGATAGTCAATGTTTCTTGCTATTGCTCTCACAGATGTTGGTTGGTTGCCATCTATTTATTCATCAGAATCTTCTTCAAATTCAATGTTCTCATCTTCAACAATCATATTGTGCAAAATTATGCACGTCATCGTGATTGAATTTAGGTCTTCCATATTCCACATTCGTGAAGACTTTTTAACAATGGCTCATCGAGCTTGTAGGATCCCAAATGCTCTCTCCACATCCTTCCTGTATGACTCTTGTTTCTGCAAAAATAATTTATTCTTTGCACTATTAGGATGAGAATAACTTTTCACAACAGTGGACCAACTAGGGTAAATACCATCAGTTAAGTAGTAACCTAGGTCATGTCTATTATCATTTATTTTGTACCTATATTTGGGTGCCCATCCATTGACGACGTGATCGAACAGAGGAGAAGACCAAAGAACATTGATATCAATGTTTGATCCATAACTGTCGAAGAATGCATGCCAAATCCAAGTGTTGTAAGACGCCACAACCTTGAGAACGATGCTTGACTTGTTATGCCAACCCTTAAATTGGCCATCCCAAGCAATAGGACAATTCTTCCACTCCCAATGCATACAATCTAGGCTTCCTATCATGCCAGGGAAGCCTTTTTTGTCTGTCTTATGTAGAAGCCTCTTCAAGTCTTCACGATTAGGTTGTCGGAGATATGTCTGCCCATATAAGGCTACAATTGTCTTACAACAGTGCTTGAGGTTAATAGTAATGCTCTATACAATTCTACAATATTCGTCAGTTAAGTCCGCAGAGCACTTATTGGCTAGCATCTGAAATGTAGACGTGAGCTTTTGTTGCGGTGATAGGCCCAATCGACCTGTGGCGTTGTGAGTCCTTGCAAAGCAGTTGTCGTGGTGGACAACAACGTTCAAGATGCTTTCGAAAAGCTTTCTCTTCATCCGGTATCGCCTTCGAAAAATCCTGAGGAGGAAATCTTGAACGTTTGATGAAATAGTCGCGCATGATTTGGTCATGACCATCTTCTTATCACATTGCTTGTATTTACGTTCTGAGACCGAACCACGACGGCTAGATTAGCCATGTTGCGCATATTGGATTATAGCATTTCCAAGTGTGTCTTCCTCGTTGTTCATTTATTAGTTCGCTGCAACAAGTGTTTGGTACTGTGCTTGTGCCATTTGCATTGCCAAGCTTCGACTTCTTTTGTTACTCATTGATGAGAGATGGATGATTGAACAATATGATGTGTGTATGTTTAAGTTTCAACCTATGCTTATGTAGAGGAAGATGATGGTGGTAGATGGATGTGTTTCATATTGTTCGAAAGGGTTTTCATATATGCTCCATGAGTTTCATGTTGTTCCATGGATTCCATGTGTTCCATGATTTTCATGACATCCAAGGCTTCTATGTGTTCCATGTTGTTCCATGACATTCATGTGTTCCATGACTTTCATATTTCATATGTGTATAAAGGGTTTTCCATGTTGTTTCATGAATTCCATGTCTTTCATGGAGTAGGTTATGTGATTTTTCATTAATTATCAGGATTTAAGTATTTTTAGGTTAAAATGTTCATAAAAATAAATTAGGATAATCTACATAAATTTTATTTTTAAAATAGTTACCAAAAATAAAAAAAGGCTAAAATCATTCTTTATTAATCTCGGGATAAAATTTTAATTCAAAATCATTGGAGGAGAAAAACTGTCTCTGGGTTAAGTTCTAAATTTTTTGGACTAAAAATTTAGATTTTAACCCTTACCATTAGAGATGGTCTAATGAATGGGTATATAGGTGCAACGTGCATGCCATACTGGCCCTTCCTGAGAGATTTTTGCAATCCATCAACAGGTTTCAGGAAAAATTATGAAACAAATTTTGGATTTTCCTTAGGATTAATGCAGCATTTGTATTTAGAGTTATGTAAAGTTTTAAAAAAGATAATAAGGTTTGTAGTCATGCAACAAGTTCATATACAGACTCTCTTTTGAACAAGTTCTGCTATCATTTCTCATGCTAAATTATGAGTTCTGTTGAATATACGAGATGTTATAATGTTTGTGAAAGTAGCTACTGCATGCCACAAATTGTGGTGGCATATATCTATTGACTCAAAGCATTCCACATTTTGACCCCAAAAAACCATTTCACATGCAAAGAACATTTTGAAGAATTCACTTATCCAATAAGGGGTATTTTGTTGACGAAAAATTCTTCATACTCCACCCAACTGTTCCTAAAAGTGTTAAGAAATATTAGATCACCGTTAAGGCTTAGATCATCTCAGTTAAAAGTGACAAAACGAAATCATTTGTTTTTTCGTATTTACTGTTTACTATGAAAGATAAGAGTCTTGTTTTCTTAGACTCTGAAGTCTAAATAAATCGCGATCACCCTTCAGTCTTAATTTACGATGAAGGAGAGTACATATAATAACAAAAGTTAAATAATCATTTATCGTTGAACTAAGATCGAATGATAGGTGATCACGATTTCATTAGACTTTAGAGTCTAGAAAAACAGGACGGTCAAAGATAAAACAAAGTAAATCATTTTTGTACATAATCATGTTGCCCACTGGAGCAATTCTCTGTACAAATTATTTGTTTATATCACTTATTAAAGTGAATAATACAAGGCAAGCAAAAACATATTATAGTTAAAATGTGATAGTTTCATAAAAGCATGACATAAAAATTACTAGGCAATACCATTTGAGAACCTAGACCATGGTATTACGTTTCAAACCCATAGAAAACGTATCAATCAAACGTTAAAAACTGATAAGACGAGAATAGTATATATATATGAGTGATGGGACAAATATATATTCTTCAACCTAAACAATCTTACAATCTTACTTTATGAAACAGTACATGAACGCCAGCACGTATGATGTATCTTGTTAAGCACTAGACCAGTAGACATATTAATTAAGGGGTTATTTCTAGGGTTTGTAAACCATGTTTATGAAAAACTTGAGATTCTAAAACCATGTTTAATTATGAAAGATATCATCCTAATTAACGGTTAAATTCTTCAATATAATTGGATGCCGGTGGAAAACTTTGAAACCAATGCTTCTACGCAAATACACGTCTTGGTTAAGCTTCACCTTGAAAAGAGATAACAAAACAATCGAACCCCTCTCCCCCTAATTGACTGAAAACTAATAGTTAATTATTTAGGGTTCAATTCACTTGGAAGTTGATTAACCCTCTACAAACATCCATGCAACTGTGCAATGCATATTCATTGATCATGATATTATATAACTCCAATTCAATGAATTTGCTTGAATATGATCTTCAAACACAATGCATTGGTCATGATATTAATCCCAATTAATCAAAGGAAAACTCATGACTCATCACCGGGTTTTACATTGTATTTCTTTGGTTACATGGTGCTATTAATTAATTAACTACTACATGACTCATCCCCCGTTTGCAAAGAATATACGTATACAGTACATAAATATTAATATATGTCAACATCTTGATGGATTTTCTTAATCTTAATTAGTCCACGAAGAAGATAACGAGAGGGGTTACAAAGACTAATGAATGGTATATCACGTTATTGAGAGATTAATTCATATAATAATGATCCGAATACGAAGATCCCTTTTTTTGTGGGCCTCCAAAGCAGGAAAAATCCATGTCCCCAAAATCATGAAAAGTTATATATGGTTAAACATCATCATTTGATAAAACTAATCCACGTGTTATAAGTGAAGAAAGAGATTACTTTGTTTTGTTAATTGTCACGTCATTTAGTATCTATATTATATTAAATAAAATAGATTCAAACCTAATATTGATCAAACAAGGGGGAAAGAGAAATTGAAATGATAAAAAGATATGAATGTAGCTAAATTGACTAGTGCAGTGTGCTCCCTCTTATGTGCTTAAATTCGAATTCTCTATTTAGTTAGATTAAATTAGAAGAGTAAATTGCCAAAATCTCTTTACATTTTCCAATTCGATCCGATCCATTCGTTCGTAGAGCTATTTACTCAATCGCAGACATTTCTGGAACACTTCTAACAGAGGGACAAATAGTCAATTTTGAAAGAACTTCGCGTCTTAAATGAAATGGGCAGAACTTATGCTTGATAGAAATATTAGTATCGTATAGAGTCGATGAATGAGGTGCGTTCATTAAAAATGAAAAAATTCACAGACGAAAAAATAGCAAAAAAGAAAGTATTCATTTCCCTTCTATATCAATTTCATTGCCTTGCGCTAGAAGTTGTGAGAAAGGGGCCCGACCGGCAAGAAGTGATCAATCAAAACCCCTTCCCAAACTCTTTTAGATCAACAATGAATGTCTTGTATCTATAAAGAAAGATTTCTCCCCGGGTTCAGACCCTGAATGCCATACCTTGCTTTTTCTTTTGTTGATTTCTAATCGATTTAATCGGAATAATGAAAAATAGGAAAGGAATAGTAATATTTGAAGATTTAACGAGACGACTTATCGACAAATGTCTCTTCTATTACGAAGACCACCCGGCTGCAAAGCTTGTGGGTGAGTCTCTCGATATTGAGTCGACCCCGCCCCGAGCAAGCATCGCTCGACTTGTACTTGTCTTCTAATTTCTCTCCGAACTTTTCTTTTAGAACATCAATAAGTCAAACTATTTTTTTTAGACAATTTACCCTACGTTTTATTTGCTTTATATTCTATCCAAATTTAGGTTAAATAGAGGCATGCACACTATGTGAACGTAATTTGGTCATTTCGCTCATTAATATGATTAGAAAATTAAAAATGTTGAATTAAACACAAAGAAGATTAGAAAGAAAATGAAGAGAAGGCATGTGCAAACAAGGTAGGAGAGGGTATGGTGTATGGACTAATGATCAAATTGTTCTCAAGACATTCACATGTTATGCACGTGATTATATTTGGCCAAAAATTAGATGAAATGTGGAGAGAGCTGCTCTCTTGAGGACTTCATTTTGAGGACCTGTGAGATCTTTTTTTATGTGAGCCTTCATGACCTATTCGTGTTTATGATCGAAACTTTTTATATTAATCATTATGTAAAGATCATTTCTATAAAAAATCAATTAAATTAAGATCGTTTAGTCTATTAATTGTAGAAAATAGATAAACGGTTCACAATATTTTTACTGAATTTGTCTATTTGTTTTTATACAGTTCGATGACTAAACGATCTTAGTTTAATTTATTTTTTATAGATATGATCAGTAATTAATAATATAAACGGTTTTGATCATAAACACAAAATTTTGTTAATACACTACAAAGACTCACATAAAAGAGAAGCTTATAGGTTCTCAAAATGAGGATGAGCAAATCTGATGTGAAGAATAGACAATAGAGCGAAAATTGGCTAAACAAGTTAGTTGGACTCAGTTTTGTAAAAAATTGTTTTAGATAAAAGTCTAAATTTACTCGATCAAATAAGTAAACATAAGAGAGTTAACATATAATATAAAGTTTATAGGGGTTAATAGTTGTGAGATTTTTTACAGTATCTTGGAGTATGAAATATTTTGAATGTTTTAATTGCTAGATTTTTATTTAAAAATATAAAAATTAAAACCTAATTGTTAAAATATCTCATACTTTCGGCATCATAAAATTAAGAACAGTAAAAACATATGAGGTGATTAAAGATAGAATGATGCTATCCACACATTATTTTTTACCTTCTACACATCTCTTGTTAATTTATATTCTTTGATCATTTCTAATTCTTTTGACTCGACGGCTAAAAATCGAAAACAGTGAAAAAAGAGTGAATAACACTACCTAAAGATAAAGTTACTAATATAGGAGACGATCAAAATCCTCTTTTGGAAATTTTAGGTGGGTCCCACGTGAAATGGAAGAAGAGCGAGTATAGCAAAATGGAAATGCGAGTACGGGAGTCGCAACTCGCAACTGAAGCCCTAACCTTCATAGTCCGAAGCTTTTCCTACTCGCGGCCCCCGATTGATCTCTCCTACTCTCCGGACCCTGGCGATTCACTTCAGGTAATTCCAATTCTCCTTTCCTTATTACTATCAACCAAAAGTTTCAATTTTATTTATTTATATGTTATTTTTGTGATTTTTAATTTATTACTTATTAGCTCTGCACTTCAGTGATTGCTTGCAGCTTTATTTTCGTAATTTGCTTCTAAGTATTTTGAATTTTGTTTTATCTTCCCATTTTAGCTGTTGTGAAGACTTGGTTACTCTTTCTGGGTTCATTTTTGTTATTTTTTGGTTAATTAATGTTGAATTACTGTTCTAATTAATGATCAGTAGTATTATTAATATTATGCTCTCTTACTTGCTCACAAGTAGGATTTTTGTGTGAAATTTTTTATTTTTTGACTGCCATTTGTTTGTTTTTTGTGTTCTTCAATTGGGTATTTGGCATTATGCTGAATTTATGATGTTTTATGGTGAATTTTTAATTTTTTGTTTTGGTGGGTGAAATCTTCTGCCTTGAGTGTTATATGTAATTGTGAAGTAGATAAAAAGCAATTAATCAATTTTTCTCTCTGTATAATTTTCTTTTTTGTGTGTGTATCTTGGTATTTCAGTTAAATGCTGTTTTAACTTTTAAGTAATCGGAAGATTTTATTTTGATTGGTGTCTATTGTATTGCTATCAAGTAATTACTTGGCATTTCATTCTCCTGGGGTACTGCAGTGAGATGCTGTTGTTCCAGTTTTTGACTTGTGATCTTGTAACTTTTGGTACTGCAGTACGTTGTTCCGGTTTCCGGTTGTACTAAATTTAACCTGTTTTTGCTGTCGGGCGCATATCTGAACAGTTTGCTTTAAGAAAATTTAGATTCTTTCCATGGAGATAGATCTTGAACGGCCTTCAGGAGAATGCCGTAAGGAAGTTAATAGAGACCAAGCCATTGTGAATGCAACTAATGGTCCTGCAAATGATAAAGAGGATACAGGACAGAATGAAAACAAGGCGGTTGCCAGAAATGAAATCAATTTGAATTCTACAAAAGATTTAGAACCTCATGATGGAATGGAGTTTGAATCAAAGGAAGACGCATTTTCGTTCTATAGAGAATATGCCAAGTCTGTGGGGTTCTCTGCTGTAATAAAGGCCAGTCGTCGATCGAGAGCATCTGGAAATTTTATTGATGCAAAATTTGCATGCACTAGACATGGGAGCAAACGAGAATCTAATACAGCTGAAGCACCAGAGTCTGTTTCAACCCCCAGAGAATCTAGTATCTGTGACTCTGTAAAGAGAAAGCGAGGTCGCTCTAACCGATCTTGGGAGAAAACAGATTGTAAAGCCAGCATGCATGTTAAGAGGCAAGATGGTAGATGGATTATTCGTAGTTTCATAAAAGAGCATAATCATGAAATTTTTCCTGATGAAGCCTATTATTTTCGGGGGCATAGGGATTTAGATCTAGGTAGATGTGATGTTGATGGCTTACTTGCTATCCGGAGAAGAACAAAGAAGATATATGTTGATATGGCCAAACAGTCCGGTGGCTTCAAGAAGTTAGATAATCAAAAAGGCGGTGGGACAAATCAATCACTGAGCAGGAAGCATTTATCTTTAGAGGAAGGAGATGCTCAAGTTGTGCTTGACCATTTTCTGTATATGCAAGATGAGAATCCTAACTTTTTTTATGCAATTGATCTGAATGAGGAGCAGCGTTTGAAGAATGTTTTCTGGGTTGATGCCAAAGGTAGACTTGATTATGGAAATTTTAGCGATGTAGTATTTCTTGATACCGCATACATCAAGAATGAATACAAATTGCCGTTTGTTCCCTTTATTGGTGTGAACCACCACTTTCAGTTCATTTTGCTTGGATGTGCTTTACTTGCTGATGAGAGTAAATCATCCTATGTCTGGCTGATACGGGCATGGCTAAAAGCAATGGGTGGACGTGCTCCAAGAGTAATACTTAGTAACCAGGATAAAGTTCTGAAAGAAGCGATTACAGAGGTCCTTCCTGATTCTCGTCATTGTTTTTGTTTGTGGCACATATTGGGCAAGATTCCTGATAAGCTTGGTTATGTGATTAGGCAACACGACAATTTTATGGTTAAATTTAACAAATGCATTTTCAAGTCTTGGACAAATGAACAGTTTGAAAAAAGATGGTGGAAAATGGTTGACAGATTCAATTTAAGGGATGATGCATGGTTCCAATCATTGTATGAAGATCGTGAACAATGGATACCAACATACATGAGAGACATTTTCCTGGCAGGTATGTCTACAACCCAGCGGTTAGAAGGTATAAATTGTTTCTTTGACAAATTCATGCAGAGGAAAACTCCGTTGAAAGAATTTTTGGAACAATACAAAACGATCCTTCGAGAGAAGTATGAAGAGGAAGTAAAAGCTGATTTTGAAACATGGCATAAGCAACCAGCATTGAGATCTCCATCACCGTATGGTAAACAAATGGCAACTATGTATACTCATGCAATATTTAAGAAATTCCAAGTTGAGGTTTTGGGAGTAGTTGCTTGTCATCCAAGGAAAGAAACTGAAGACGGAGCAATCAAAACTTTCAGAGTTCAAGATTTTGAAGAGAGTCAAGATTTCATTGTGGAGTGGAATGAAATGACATCAAATGTATCCTGTTTATGCCATTTATTTGAGTTCAAGGGTTTTCTTTGTAGACATGTGTTGATTGTACTGCAGATGTCTGGTGTACACAGTATTCCATCTCAGTATATATTAAAGCGTTGGACGAAAGATGCAAAGAATAGGCAAACAACGAGAGAAGGGTCTGGTGCAGCTGAGTCTAGATTTCAACGTTACAATGATCTATGCCGACGAGCCTTTAAATTGAGTGATGAAGGTTCTTTATCCCAAGAAAGTTACAATATTGCATTTAGTGCATTGGAAGAAGCTTTGAGAAGTTGTGAGAGTATAAATAACTCAATCCAGAATGTAACAGCGCCAATCTCACCAAAGACTCGTGGTCCTCAAGGCTCCGAAGGAGAGAACCAAGGTAGCAACAATGTCAAGACAAATAAAAAAAATGGTGCATCCAAGAAAGGACAGGTTAGTTGAATTTGTGGTGATTATTATGCTTATATTCCTGTTTTTTTTTTTTTTGGAAAATTTGAATGGTCATTTGTTTTGGTATGTCTTTTGAATTTCTTAGGTGCATTCGGAGTCAGAGGCCATAACCATTGGGATGCAAGAAAGCTGGCAACAAGTGGTCAGTAATGCTATGTTATTGTTTAAGCCTTACCCATGTTATAGTACAAAAGGAATTTCTTTATGTGGGTTCCACACTTGTTGTCGGGGCACTTAAAATTACGAATTCCAGCCCTTGATTGTTTTTATAAGTTGCAAGAGAGCATGCAAGGGATGGTACAGTATAGTTTAGCGGCAATCATAATGTTTTGAAAAAGCAACACACTTCTTATTCACGTTGCTGTTTATTCACAGTTTACGATTTCCTAAAATTTTAGAGTGGCATGTTTATTCTTAGGAAGAACTCACCTCAAGAGCTCCAAACCTCGATGGCTATTATGGCAGTCAACAAATTGTTCAAGGAATGGTAAGATATTCTTCTCATCACGAAAGTACAATGCTGCAATTCTGTTGAGGGACAAGGATCACCGTGCAACAATTTATCCCTCTGCTTAAAATTGATTTGACCTGTGTCCCTTGGATCTTCTTGTAGGGGCAGCTAAACACGATACCCTCCAGCCGTGAAGAATATCATAGCAATCAGCATATGCCAAGGCTGGTAGTGTATATTTCGTATTTGTATAATAAACTTAATTTTATGGATATTTTTCTTTAGTGTTGATTATAAATTTTTTAATTATTTATAAAAAAGTACAGTACAACTTCTTAACCAAGGCCTTTGTTTCTGCCATAGGGTCTAATAAACTCGATCGCACCCATCCACGATGCTCACTACATGACTCAGCAAAGACTGCATGGGGTGGTACAAAATTCTGCTGTTTTTTTTATCTGAAGTTCACGGATTTTTCTTGTTTAATCATGAACGAAAGGAGAGTCCATTCCTTCGAGGGTTGACATCATTTGTTACTGTTAGTGCTATTTCTGCTTGCATTTCTTGGTATAGTAACGACACCCTGTTGCTTGTGTGTAGACGCAGTTGCATGTCAAACCACAATCTATTCCGAGTTATTTTGACATCCAGGATGGTTTGCAAGATATGGTATGCAAATACTAACCGAGGTTATCTGGCTTTTTCTTGGTGTGATTCTTGACATCGGTCTTCATTCTTCTTCCAGGACCAGTCTACAGTGGGCACCCCACAGCAGCCGCATGGCTTGTCGTCAAAACATTTGCATTCTAAACACCCGTCTCATCAGTAGCGAAGCATTAGTACCTGTCTATCAAAGGTGAGTTATGGATTTTCTGCCTGGTCCCAAACGTTTCAAAACCAACCTTCGCTGGCCTATATTCCATCACAGTTTAATCGTATACCAACCTCGGTTCCTAGTCCAATCATAAGATTATAATGCAAAGCAAATCAATTATTTCACAGGTAAAGAATCTGGAGATGAAGCAACGTGCTGTAGTACAGCAACGGTGAAATCCAAACTGAAGGAGTCGACAACGTTGTTCTTTCAGAGAACAGGGAGAGATCCGATCTTGATCATGAAGACGGAAACATCGTTGGTATTTGTCCCTGTTGCGAGTCCAAGAACTAATATAATCCGATTCTTCTCTTTTTAGCTACAGCTATTCTGTATAGGTGGTTCTCTCTCCTTTGTCAAATACAAATGTACAATTTTTTAAGTTAATCCAAATTCCAAGTTCTACTAATTAGCCAAGTTCATAATTTCTCATTCCATTTAATAATTTAGATTTCTAATTAGTATTGACCAATAAATCTAAATTCAAAACATGTGACTAGGCACTATCAAGGGTTGAGAGAAGTGATTTCCGCACTCCCTTTTCTACCCACGCACGCCCTTTTTATCTAGTTGAATTGATCAAATCAAAGTAAGATCAAGGAGGAGTGCAAAAGGATAAAAAAGGGAACTGCGGAAATAATTTCCCAAATTATAAATGCTAGAATGGCAGGCACAGGCTAACATATAAATGATCAATATTCAAGAAACTAAACAAAGGTCCAAGAATTATGGAAAGCCGCCTTCGTCCGTCGGCCATTCTTAATCAAAATCTCAGCTTTACCAGCATAGATATCAATACAGTAAAGAAATCAATCGTGGGCAAATTTCTCAACTTAAAACAGTTGGAGGATATCTGAGATGTGATTCATAAGGATTGATAAAACTCTGAAAAGCTGGTGACCTGGTGTTCCCAAGGAAACATTGACTAATCTCGCAATATCTCGAAGAGGAGTTCATCTGGATCGTCTTTTTTATTTCATTCAAGAGAAACTTTTGCGCCAAGAGCTTTCAGCTTCTCTATCAGTTGCTCTCCTTCTTCCTTTGACACTCCTGTCTTTAGCACTGATGGCGCCTTCTCCACTAAATCCTTTGCTTCTTTGAGTCCTAAGTCGGTGAAGCTCCTTACCTCCTTGATCAGTTTTATTTTAGAAGCTGCCTCAAATGACTCCAATTTCAATTCGAATACAGTCTTTTCTGGTTTCTTCTCCTCCTTAGCCGCCGACGGTCCCTTCATTGCCAATCCTAATCCAGCAGCTCCCGGCTTCATAACTCCCACAACTGGTGGTTCCGTCATTCCCTTTTTTCTCATCAAAATGGAACCCAGCTCAGCAACTTCAACCAGTGTGAGTGATGATATTTCATCTACGAGCCTAAAAACACGATCTGTTGGAGGGCTGCGATGCTCTGTAGGATCAAATGTTGCTGGATCATAATCTGCAGGGAGTCTCCTTTGGTCAATCTCAACTTCTTCCTCCTCTTCCTCTTCCTGCCTTGCAGGTTGACCAAAGTTTCGACAAAACCCACTTAAGCTACCAGGATTCAGTGTTCTGAGCGGAGAAATAAGGGGTCTTCTGCAAAGTCCATTAGGCAAATGATTCCGTAATCTTAAGATCAAACTCATCTTTTCAAGGTTTGCACAAGAGTCGGTTCTCTAACAAATGGAAATCAACCTATGACGAACCCATTTCACTTCTCACAATCGCTTATCTGGATCCGGAATCCACACAAAACCTGTCAGATGCATTTGTTAAGGTTAATAGAGTTTCTAATGCTAATATAATCGAACGTTAAAGCTAAGAAAACAAAAAGGCTTGAATCAATACACTTTCGGAAACAAACAAGAACTATCATTCCTCTACTTGCACATCATTTCCTATAAAAAAAAAAGATCTCTGCCGACTTGTAATTTTCTATCATTGGGAGGTAATGATATCCAAAAATTTTGTCTTCAACGAAAAGAGGGGGGGGGTGGCAGTGCTTGGTTTCTGAGGGTAGGGGCGGAATTCGAATCCCCGAATTCCATCATTTGGATTCCGAGATTGGTTTTGTGTTTTTCGGGTACGTTTTAATCACAAGATTCAGACTTTGTCTTCAACAATCAAAAGCAGAACAGACAGGAAGCAAGAAATCATTAAAGTTTCGAACTTACGATTGAAATTTTCTGATCCCATTTTCTCAGCAACCAAACAGAAGGTAAATCAAACTAATAAACAAAGAAGAACCCACTTTCAGAGCTCGACGGAAACCCAATCAGGCAAACAAAAAACATCCATTTCTGTATCATAAGTCCAAAATCAATCATTAGAGAGATAGAGTACCTTGTGAGTTCTGAGCTTGTGATAGCTTGAGGTAGAACCCTAGAGAGACTGAGCGAGAAAGAAGGGTTTTTGTTTTATGTTTTTTAAAGAAAAAAGAAAATTGTTTAAAATACGGGAAAATTTCGACCCGGATGTAATCACGGGTTTAAACCGGTACGTAAGACCCGACCCAATTTGTGAACACGTGCTCCCTATTCAAGCCTTTGTTTGTATACAGGCTATATATATATATATAGAGAGAGAGAGAGAGAGAGAGAGAGATGGAGAAAGAGGGAAGGGTGGAGGTTGAAAAAGTGGGAGGAAGGTCAACAGTGACAAGATGCTTCTCAAAGTATCCTCTCAAGTTCATCATTCCCAGAAAGGTCTCATCTTTTTTCTCCATTTCATATATTTTTTAGTCTGTTTTTAGTCAAAATTTTCAGCTCAAATTTCATGTTTTGATGAAAATATTGTGAAATGATCCAACTGGGATGTTAATTTTGATGTTTCCTCAGGTGGGTCCCTCCAAAACTGATGCTGTTTGGGTTTACAACCTCACCTATGGTGGTGGCATTGTTTCTGTATGTATCTTTTCTGGTGATCAATCTGTATATGCTTGTGAATTGTAATCTGTTTGTTTATTTAATTTTTTTGGGTTAATTTTGTTTGAACTTGTTCTCTTGTTTTAGGGAGATTCTATTTCATGTGAGTTTAACATTGGAGATGGTTGCACCACTGTCTTAACAACCCAAGCTTCCACTAAGGTTATTTGACAAAAACGAAATATCTTTCTCGGATTTTAGGGAATTGTTATTAGCACTCCACAGAAGTCGTTGTGCGCTTCTTTCTTCCTTATTGTTTTCCATTAAGGAGGAGTGCAAGATGACTGTTTTGGAGTGCCCTTAATGGCTCGCCGATTTTATTATTAAAAGTCACTATCTTTCATTACCTTTTTCCTGTTTGGAAGATTGACTTCAATGAAATGTATTGTGTCTGGATTTTAGGTCTACAAGTCTGTGGGATCGAAGTGCTGTGAACAAGTTTTGGAGGTAACAATCTGGCCTAACCAAAACAGATAGCAATTCAATGCTGCACATTTTAGGGACGTTATTAATACGCTGTTAAAGCTAAATATGTGTGCTTCTGATTAGTTCATGCTTTCTTTCTGTCAATGGATACATTACATGTGAATCCTGGAAATCACATTTTTGTGCAGTAGGCAAGAGTCGGGAGCAATGCCCTTTTGGCGGTCATTCCTGATCCTGTGACGTGTTTTTCCACGGCAAGGTACTCTCAGAAACAAGTCTTTAGGGTAGTCTCTGATTCGAGTTTGGTCATTGTTGATTGGATTACCAGTGGGCGTCATGAAAGTGGAGAAAAATGGGATTTTGATCTTTACAAGAGCATCAACCACATATTTATGGAAGATGACAAGCCTTTGTTTCTTGACGCGGTAATCTTTTTCTTTTCATTTCATTTTTTATTTGTTTCCAGTCTAAACATCCTAATGCTTAGTTCTTAGTGATGGTAATTCTACCAATAAGTTCTCTTTCCCTAAAGGGAATTTGGTAGCTGCGTATTTTTGTTTTTAATATGTTTGAGGACTATAGATTTGAAGACGGTATGGGCTGTTTTAACCTCTAATACCCATATACGTATATGCATATGTATCTCCTGTTCCAGTTTATTTAGAATCAAATGTATTTTTATGCTTGCTCTAGGATATTGAGAAATGAGCGCTTTCCTGAATCCTGTTGTCTTCCCTTCCTCTTTTTCTCAGATGGTTCATTGTTTTTATGACAGGTGCACCTCGAGCGTGGACATATATCTTCAATTGAAGAACGAATGCAGGACTACCAAGTAATTGCAATGGTTGTACTCTTGGGGTGAGTATTTCATGATTCATAGATCATTTGCATCTTCTCCTAAACCTTTATCAAATATTTTACAGTGGTTTTAATTTACTCATTTTAAGACGGAATGGAAGTAATTATATAAATAAATCAATGTTACACCTTGCGGTTGCTTCATTATAGGCCAAAGATCAAGCATATTCAGAACCTAGTTCAAGAAAACGTGAAGAGGATCATGTCTGACCAATTGCACATTCCTTCCACCGCGTCAGGTCACCAAATAAAAACACATTCCGATAATCGCTTCACCAAACCAAGCTTTATTGCTTCTTCGAGTGTTTTTGGTCCAAAGGTATATTGGTCAGGTCCTGCTGCTAAGGGCCTGTTCATGTTGTGGTGTAAAACCAATGCTTGCCACATATCGTGCATTTCATTTTTCCTCAATAGGATAAGTCTAGTAATTTCTATTACGCTATTCATGACCCACATTTAATTCTCCTTTCATGTTCTTGCTTCAAATCTGTTTTCAATTTTTAGAACATTGGAGTGATCATATGATGCTTCATGATTCTCTACTGTATTTCGCAACCATCTGAGCTAAATGCGAGCTAATGGTTCTTTATTTCGGCAGGGAATAGGGGTGGTTGTTCGTATAGCTGCCACAACAACTGAATCAGTTTATAAGTTCCTGCAGCATCAATTGGCTGGCATGGAGCCACTGCTTGGGGTATCGCCATATCACTGAACCTGCGTGAGAATACAAAACTTCAAACACTTGGTTTTGGCCTTTTGCGCCACGACCTTTGGCGGAATCTAGCTCTTGCTTTCCTTGCCCAACCTTTTCAAATGATTCAGTGGCTCGACGGAGATGGTTTAACCGGACGATAAGCTTCTCGGAGTAGCTGGACAAAAAGGCATTGCAACCTGCACGGTTTCTTCCATTCCACGAGTGGATTACATTATTGGTTACAATCGTTGTGCGTTCGAGTGAATATTGGCTGATTATCTTTGATTTTTTTGATAAAAATTTGTTATGCTAGATATCCCACATTGGAAATTAATTAGATGATACAAAGGCATATATGGACTTACACCAAACTTTGTAATTGCCGAGCCGTGGGATTGTAACTAAGCAGGGCAATAAAATAGTTGGATCTATGATGGAGAATAGCTCAAGTGGGTGGGCTCCTCATCTTTTGTTGATGTCAAATTAAGCAGGCCCTAAACTCATCGTCTTGTCTTTGAAAGCTTAATTCAAGAGTCGTGTTGATCAATTTTAAGGGACTGGCAACAGTGCTCGCAAGCATTGAATGCTCACACTGATCTCACTCTTCTTTTCTCCCTCTCTCCTCCCTCCTCCCTCTTTTTAACGGTGAGATCGGTGTGAGCATCAAATACTTGTGAGCACCGTAGCCTACTCCCAGTTTTAAATTGAAAAACTCAAATCAACTATTTGTGGTGATAATTGGATTACAACAATTTGGGATAAAAGTGATTGATGGCAAGGTAATTATTCGTATGCGGAACTTGGGATACAAGTAACCCTTTTTTTTTTTTATCAATTGAAATTAGTATATTTAAAGCATTTAACCATTTCAGTTATGTGTATATTGAAGATTACAAAAATAAAGAATCGGTTTATTGGAACCTTGTGCTAGTTAGACGCTTGAGATTGCAGTCAATTTGTCAATAAGTAAAACGTCTTCTACTTCTTCTAGGAGAGGGAAGAGAACGATCCTATGTGATGCATATTTGTTTCGCAATAATCCCACATCGGCAATAGATTGGACGACACAAATACTTATAAGGGTTTACATCAGACATTACAATTGTCGAGCCTGGTAGCATAGGCTTGTGAGTAAGCAAGGCATTAAAGTGATTGGTTGCATGATGGATAATGAGTCAAGTGGGTGAGTGATGATTCATCTTCATCTCATATTGAGGTCAAATTAAACACGCCTTCAGCCCTCAGGTTAGTAGGGCATATGCCCCATCCCCAACGGGTGGGTAGCAAATCACCTTGAATACAAAAAAAATCTTAAGCCCCATCCCCAACGGGTGGGTAGCAAATCACCTTGATTAACAATAAAAATCTTAAGCCAACAAAGATGATGATAACTCACCTAGCACCTAGCACCTAGCACCTAGCGTGCTGCCTGACTCAACTCCTCAGCGCACAAGTTTTAGTTTTTGTTGTGCTGCTCATTACAGGAATATTTCATGTCTAACATATATGAAGGTGTGCCAAGATTTTACCTTCCAGTGGATTTTGAAATTCAAAAACTCTGATCAACTATTTGTGGCCATAACTGGATTTTATTAGTTCTACTTCAATACCTGATGAATCTCCATACTGATCGATTGGAATATTTCAAAAGGGATTCTACAATAACTAATCATCAACCTCCATGAATTAATGATGAGTCTCTTGTTGTGCCTGAATACAAAAATCTGCTATCCTTGGAATACAATTCTTTTGGTTGGCAAGTGGTTTCCGCACTTTGCTTTTCTTGCTGCACTCTACTTTTTCTTTATAGCCCTTGAATTAAATCAAATAAAATCAACTGACAGAAACAAAGGAAGGTGTTCAGAAGGAGAAAATGAGAGTGTGAAAATCACTACGTACCCTTAACTTATATTTATTGAAATTATTATAAGAACAAAAGGAGAAGTCCAGAAGGAGTAAGCGAGAGTGAAAATCACGACATACCCTTAATTTTTCTTAACTGAAATTATTATACGACTTTAACGCATATTTTTATTAAAGATCAGAAAACCAAAAGATCAGTTTTTCCTGTAAATTCGTTGCCATATACTTTGACATTGGAAACTTGTGCTAGTAACAGCTATGCAATCATCAGATCATTCAACCATGCAAGTTCACTAAAAGCTCGGAAATTTTGTGGCATGCTAATTCGACAAAAGTCAGCCATTAATTGCAAGAACTTCCATGTTTAACACATATGAGGCTGTGCAGAGATTTTTCCTTTTTGTATAAGTACTTATTTTCTTGCAAAATCACGGATGATCCAGTTAAACATAATTAGTTCAAAAGCAGAAACAAAGGGTAGGAATTGTAAAACTAACAACTGATTGTGAGATAAGGAGTTGAGTCAAGCAGCACGCTAGGTGAGTTATCATCAACTTTGGCTTCATTCTTGTCATTCACAATCAAGGTGATTTGCTACCCACCTATTAAAGGTGGGGTATGTCCCATGCTAACCCGAGCTTGGGGCGGGGTAGGGTGTAAGGCTAAAGAGAGTGATTGTGAGATGGGGATTGGAATCAAACAGCACGCTAGGGTGAGTTATCATCATCTTTGGCTTCCATTCTTTGTCATTCACAATCAAGGTGATTTGCTACCCACCTATTAAGGTGGGGTATGTCATACTAACTTGAGAACTTAGGGCGTGCTTAATTTGACCTCCTCATTCTTTGTCATTCACAATCAAGGTGATTTGCTACCCACCTAACAAGGTGGGAGTCACATCTGCTAACCCGAGAGGAGCTTAGGGCGTGCTTAATTTGACACTCCACATGAGGTGGCAATGAATCACTTACGCTCGACTCATTCATCGTACAATGATCCTTTAATGCGCAGTTACAAGCCCACGCTGCTAGGCTCGGCAATTGTAATGTCACGATGTAAGTCCTTATAAATATTTATATTGTCTAATCTATTGTCGATGTGCAAGTTCTTGCGTAACAATTATTTATCACATAGGCTCGTTTCCTCCTTCCTCTAGGAACTCTTTAAGTGCAATTCAACTGAAAAGGGTTTGTTGACAAAAGGAGTCCAGCTTATATAAATTACGAAAAGAACTTGATATACGCATGGAGCTTGTAAGATGGGAAATAATTTGATAAATACGAAAGAACTTGTAAGATGGAAATAATTTGATATATACGGAAATAACTTGTAAGATGGGGAGATAATTTGTTATTCTATGCATGGAGCTTATAAATTTTCTGACATTTTAATTTCGTTAAAACCAATGAAATTTATAAATGTTAGGATTTTTTAAATGATAGAATTTAAATTTTGTAGTTTTAAAATTCTTATTGGTTGCAATTATTTCGTCCATACACAGTGTTAATAATACAATATTAGTTTTGTCATATACTTTTTTGTTTTTACAGTAATCTTCTTTTTTCAATAGTTTTGTATTCTATTATCTGCGTTATACAAATTAGTGGATTGAGTAATCACTTGAAAATTTGGTATTATGAATATTGAACACGTTTCTTGATTTAAGCTTTCAAACGAGAAATTTGTACTGGACGACTATATTCATGAGTTGTATTCATCAGAAAAATCAAGAGGCTGGCGTCCCACATGGGAAAATTTTGATTGGCACTAATGTTTACA
This sequence comes from Gillenia trifoliata, assembly GCA_018257905.1. NCBI lineage: Eukaryota > Viridiplantae > Streptophyta > Magnoliopsida > Rosales > Rosaceae > Gillenia > Gillenia trifoliata. Next base: position 37,979,974 of record CM031080.1, on the reverse strand, counting down.
ATTATTTTTCGGGTTTTCTCGCGTATGAACAAAGATGCTGACATCTCTACACATGCATTCAACGTAATTGAGGTGTGGAAATTAAACACACCTAAATCTTAAAGTTAGTGCTTGGTAGGCGTGTCCCACCCTAACGGGTGGGTGGCAAATCACCTTGTGAAATCACGAAACGACTTTGAATGAGTTTGAAGGGTACCAGATGATGATAGACTCACACCCTAGTACTAACTTGACTCAACTCCTCAGCACACAAATCAATCGCTTTTTGGTTCTATAACTCGATGTATACCATGGACTCACTAGAGTGCTGCTCATTTCATGTCTAACAGCATATACGAATCGTGTGCGGAGATTTTACCTCTCATTGGATTTTGAAATTCAGAACTCACGATCAACTATTTGTGGTGATAATTAAGATTATTAGTTCTAATTTAATTCGTAGTCATCCTTCACATAAGATCACAGATGAACTGAGTAAAACTCCATCTCAATTGAAACGGGGATTCTACAATAATTAATCATCTGCCTGCATGGATAATGAGTCTCTTGGTGCCTGAATACAAATCTCTGCTATCCTTGGAATACAATTCTTTTTTTTATATAGCCTTTGAATTAGATAAACAAATAAAATCAATGGATAGGGAAACAAGGAAGGAGTCAGGAAGGAGAGAAACGAGAGTGTAAAAGAAATCATCAGGTACTCTTAACTTATCTTCATTGAAATTATTATAAGAACAAAGGGACAAGTCCAGGAAGGAGAAAATGAGAATGTGAAAGTCACCACGTAACCTTAGCAAACATAGGGACAAGTCCACAAGAGAAAACGAGAGTGTGAAAATCGCAGCGTATCGCTTTATTTTTAAGTGAAACTAGTATAAGACTTTAAAGCATATATTAAAAATTACAAAACCCAGTCAAGTTTTTTTCCTATAAATTTGTTACCATATTCTTTGACATTGGAAACTTGTGCTATTAATCAACTACAAAAAACCTCCAGAATTTTGGCATGCTAATTTGACAAAAGTTACGTTCGACTAAGTTTCATGTTTAACATTTACCAGGTTGTGCAGAGATTTTTCCCTTTCGTACAAAGGAATCTGAAATTTATTTAGTACTTATTTTCTTTCAAAATCACGGATGATCATATTAAATATATTAATTCAAAAGCAGAAGAAAAGGGTAGAATTATAAAACAAAAGTATGAGGGTTAAACAAAAGTGATTGTGAGATGAGGAGTTGAGTCAAGCAGCACGCTAGGGGTGAGTTATCATCATCTCTTTGGCTTCATTCTTTGTCTGATTCACAATCCAAGGTGATTTGCTACCCACCTATTAAGGTGGGGTCTATCTGTAACCTTGAGAACTTAGGGCGTGCTTAATTTGACCTCACATGAGGTGACAAGGAATCGCTTACCCACTCGACTCATCCATCATACAATCAGCTCCTTTAATGCATAACTTGAATTCTGAAGCTATATTTCTTAGGCTCGGCAATTGTAATGCTGATGTAAGTCCTTATAAATATTTATATTGTCTAATCTGTTGTCGATGTGGGATTCTTGCGTAACAATTATTTATCACATAGGCTCGTTTCCTCCTTCCCCTAGGAACTCTTTAAGTGCAATTCAACTGAAAAGGGTTTGAAACAAATTATCTCATGTCTTTTGTTGACAAAAGGAGTCCAACTTATGTAAATTACGAAAAGAACTTGACAAAAGTATCCAGTTTTTTTTTTTTTTTTGGTTTTTCAATATATAGTGTTTTTGTAATCTATTATCTCCAGTCTACTAATTACCGGATTTAGTATATATCATCCTTGAAAATTTGGTATTGTGAGGATTGAACACGTTTATGGCACCCCAATGTTGATAAGGAGTTGCGCTGAACCTTGCTATTGCCGAGCCTAGTAGTGTGGGCTTATAACTAAGCAAGGCATTAAAGTGATTGATTGCATGGAGAGTGAGTCAAAGTGGGTGAATGATTCATTATCCTCATGCAAGGTCAAATTAAGCACGCCCTAAGCCTTCGGGTTAGCAGGGAAACCCCACCCCCAATAGGTGAGTAGCCAATTCAAACCTTGCCAAAGCAAGCAAACAAAGGTGGCCGCCAAGGACGATGATAACTCACCGTCGCGTGCTGCTTGACTCGACTCACCATCACACAATTTGATAGAATTGAAGCATGACCAAAATATATATATATCTCATAGACCTTCATTTTATACACTGCAAATCATCCACTAATCTTATCACAAAACGTTAAAGATATAGAAGAACCTAACTCACACTCTAGTTTTTAGTAAAATACAGCCGCACAAATTAAGGGAAAAAAAAACGATTCTGTCAACTGATTAGAATGTAATCTCGCAAGGGGCATGGAAGGTTCTTCCGCGGCAAATAGCTTCGAGGTTTTCTCCAACGTATGAACAAAGAGGTGACACCTCTACACCTGCATTCAACATCAAATGTGTCAGTGCGACTTTCCCTTGTTTTTGTTTCCTTCCCCTACGTTTATGCACATACTAGAAGGCAAGTCAAAGCAAAGTGCATGAGTTACCAGTTGCATATAAAGGCACTGAATGTGTTAAGAATCCACCAGCAGCAACTACCCAACGAGTGTGAAGTCGGAGAACAAGAAGCCTGGCACTATCTGGAGTGTCAAAATTTGACCCGTTTGCATTTTTTACTGGTGCAAACTCTTCTTCACGCAATACCTGAATATTTGGCAAACAAATGCAATCCTTAGCACCACAAAGTAAAGAAAGGGAATTGCTGGGGTTTAGAGTAAAAACAGGGGGAAATGAAGTCACCTCAAAAAGCGCGGTTGAGGGTGCATAGGGAAATGCATCAAATATGAATTGCTCTAGTTTGAATCCCATCGACTGTCCATGGATAGAAGGAATTTTCTTCTCAGCAAGATGGTAACTGCATTCACAACAGCATGTTTACCACGATATTGTTAGAATAGCCAAAACTATTGATGAGAAATTGTAAACGCCCCTTAGAGAGATAGAGAGAGACTGACATGCTATCCTTCTCAAGGCCATTGGCCACTTGGTTTAGAAAATCCAGGGTAAACATGTGCAAACACACCTGAAAAGCACAATGTCGCAAGAGTTGCTGACGCATAACTTAGAAAGCATGAAGATGTCATAACTCATAATTGAAACTATAAGCTAAAGGGACGTGAATTCTCGTCCTCAGGCAATTGGACCTCAATCCAGTATAAAAAGCATAGAACTTACAACAAGACAGTATTTATTTCAAAAGAAATAAATAGTAGATCAGAGGTAACAATAGACATTACATTACTCCAACAGAAACGAAGACGTCCAGTTTCTTGATTGATTGCAGATGCCAGAGATGAGTCCATCTCACTGTATTCAACCACAGTAAGAGGTCCCCCTTTTCCTCGACGTACAAACACACCAACCTTTTCTTGTGGGTATGCCTGTAACCAAAAACCCCAAATAACTCAAAATGTGGTATATCATAATAGTTCTAAAGTTCAATATGTATGGAATGATACAAACTTTCAGAACTCATGTGTAACAACCAAAGGTGAAAAACTGATATATCAGTAAAATAGTTATGCAGAAAAAAGTATATTCTTCCAAAATATCGTCCATCTTTTTCTGGCAGTACCAATATAGCCATATTCATATGGATGGAGATGAGCTAGTTCTGAGGAGTTCTCCCCTACAGATGCATAGGCCGCACAATGCATTTTTCGAACTATGAAAGACTATGACGCATACATTAAAATCCACTATAAAAGGGTAATATATCTTTAACCCGAGCAAGCACTGTAGCTCGTATTGAATCTTTTGAGTTCTATCAGCCTATCACTATCCATACTCTAAGTTGTTTCAAGATTTTTCACTATGTCTCTGAAGACTTTTACATGGTTCAGATAAAAGAGCAGGAGCAAGTTGTGTGTGTGTGTGTCACAGAGAGAGAGAGAGAGTCTCTGAAGACTTTTACATGGTTCAGATAAAAGAGCAGGAGCAAGTATGTGTGCGTGTGTGTGACACAGAGAGAGAGATTCTTATCAATTACCTTACGTACAACTTTTGCAGCAGCTGAAACACCTTTATCAATGAAATATCCCAAGAACGTTGGATCAGCTACACGAACCTGCTTTCAATAACCTAATCATTATAACTCTAAAATAAGACAAACTTCCAATTCTTTCTGAAAAAGAACATTTTACACTCCAGTAGATTTAGTTTCTGGTGGAAAAGAGAAGAAGAAATTTTATTCTCTCTTTGTTTGTTTGATGTAGAACAAAAACAAAAACAAAATCAAAATCACAACTTGGTAGGTTTCGTTCCTTCTACCCAACTTCCCACTATGCATCACCTATTTCAGAGGACACTTTAGGAGGGACTGAGAGGAGAAAAAGATGAGTCATTTCTTCCTTGACCAGCCAAATAATGGAAGAGAAGGAATTTCAATTGCTCCCCTTCTTTTTCTCCTCCTTGCAGACTACACAAGCCATTCAGAAAGGAAGAAATCTCACCAGTGCATTGTCAACTCCATAGCAATCCACATATTTAATTCCTCTTGTAGCCATATCTTCTAATAATCTTGATGATTTTAAAGCTGATAAAATATATGGGACCAATTTATTAAGGAATGTCTTATCAGCAGTTAAGGAAAATTGAGGAAATTAAGCTTAGCCAAATCTTAAGAGAAAATACCTGAATATACTCCTCCATTCCCATCTGGAGCCTTAGCTACCTGGCTTAGAAGAATAAACTGGCATTAATCATAGGCCCTTTTTGCTGGTGGCAGTATATCATAATGTTTATGGAATGGGCAATACAGTGGCTGTGTCGCTGTGCACACACACACGCGCGCACACACCCACACACCCACACATGCACACATATATGCATATATTGTAAAACATAAATATCCTTTTGGTATATTCCAAGCATATCTAAGGTAAGTAAGATATTCTATAAAGCCTTGAAAAAAAAAGGAGGTAATACAAAATGAGGTTTCTGAATAAGTGACAGTTCAAATAGAAGCCTTACTCTGTATGGAGTTTCCATGATAAATCTGCCATCCTTTGAAACACAAGGTATGGTTCCTTGCTGAAAGAAGGTTACCTGCATCAAGGAAGTTTGAACTTAAGAAAAGTAAGCAAAAATTCTGTTTCCTACAGAGTAAGCAAAAGCACCTCGGATTATTCACAAAATATTAAGAATAAAGAATCTGAAAAATTCTTACCTGGTCAGCTTCGAGACCAAAGAATTTATGACTTTCAAAAAATTTCCGTGTGGATTCATCAGTAAATGGACTGGTCATGATATACCAATGTATTTGCAGTGGAGCAGCGGAACCTGAATACTATAGTAATTAGTATGAAAACCCAAATTCCTTAAAGACCATAAAGAACCTCTCGCAATGAACAATACCCTCATTTGTAGCTTGAGCAGCCAGTCTTTGGACACACAAAATCCGCTCAGCTTGGAGTTGAAAGAGTGACTTTCCAGATGGAAGCCCAATGTCTAAAATATAAGTACAAAAATACACATAAGGATAAACATGTCAGGTAAAAGTAAACATAAAGGTATGATACAGACAATGGTTCACAATCAGGTGAAGAAATGAAAAGAAGAAAAGACTACTACTCACTGAAGCATCCCTTCGGGTCTGAACTTCCGAGCCGGGTTCCCTGCAGAATTAGCCAAGCTCACACTTGAAAAAAAATGATGGAGTAGAATTGAAACAACTCAATAAGTTCTGGAGAAAATGTGCAGAAAGAAACTCAACCGGAAGCAGTGTAACAGATTTATTCGTGACGACATTGCCTCAACGACATATCTTGATAGCCTCAAACCACAAACAGGGTCAAATGGGTATAATCATTTTATTCATAACAAAAACTTCTAGTGGCTTGCATTAGCACAATATGTTATCCAGAGAATTACTAGGCTTGAGTTTACTGTCATTATGACTTGTGCACACAACACTTAAAATGAGATTAAGTGAGTCAGGAAGCTCAGAATGATGGGCCCCTGACATGAGCATCGAATTCTTTAAAAGCAAAAGCATTCACCTAGGTATGGAATCCGAACACATGTTGGTATTTGACGTTCCAAATGTGACCAGAGAATGAACTACAGTGTAAAACATTTTCACTTTGTATGATACATCCCCCATCCCCCCGAAAAACAAAAACCAGAAAAAGAAAAGAAAGAAAGAATAAAGATTTTGGAATCCTAGTAAATGATGATAATACACGGGGAAAACCATATTCCAATGCTTTTTCCATCAATAAGTGCTATCAACTATTGTCCCAAATGGACATTTAGAATATAACATCCTACCAACCAGAGAGAGGGGGAAAGACATTATTCGTAAAACTACCAATAATTCCTTAAAGCAACATCATAGCAAAATAATAGTTAGAGAGAGAGAGAGAGAGAAGGTTAAGACCATTATGGACTAAAAAAGTTTGCTTTAAACACTAAGTGGACAAACCCTATCTGTAATCAAGTTGTCTTTATGCACACAAAACCCCGAAAAGCGACTCCATACCGAAAGTCGTAGTTTTAAGGAGAGAGAGGGGTTCAAAATGTAACACCCCACTTACAAAAAAGGCACAATTGAACTAATAATTCTCTTTTGATGCAGTATAAAGTTGAACATTAAGCAAAAGCAATGAGTACTAAGCAATGCCACATTAAGCAAACATATCTATTAAAAGTTACAAAACATGATTGAAAAAAATTGGACCTCACCTGTCCACCGGACAAAAGTAGCACAGCCAACTTTCCCTCATAGATGGCCTTCAACCCCATCTTCCACCACCGCTCTCTGTCTTCGAGCGTCCGCTCCTCCACCGACGACACATTGCTCTCCGGCACCGGCTCAATCGCCGCCGTCGGCAGCCCTGCCAAACCATAAAAATTCATGAGAGCTATTTCATCATATGCTTTAATTATACTGTCTATGTGTGCGCGGCGAGATACTGACCGTGAGATCGAAGCGAACACCGTATGATCCGATCGATTCTTGAAAGATCCAAACTCTAAACAAAAATGAAAAACAAATTGCATCAATCTCCCTATTCGCAAGCAAAATCTACAATGCAATCAATTCAATTGTACCAGATTGGCATTAAAATGCAATGAATTTATGAAAATTCAGCTGAATTATCGTTACTGGTCCTGAATTCGATCAATGCCGAGCTCTGTTTTAAGAATCTTAACTGTTTGGTTGCCGAGAAAATTAAAGCCAGAGGGGGAGAGAGAGAGAGATCTAGAGCAAAAAAAAAAGACCTCAATTTCATTGACGAGATGCTGGCGTTCGTCCGGGGAGAGCTCGTCCCAGAGGGCAAAGGCGTCTTCTTGGCCGTAATCCTTGAGCCTCTCCAGCAACGCCTGGGGCGGCGGTGGCGCTGACGACACGTCGTTCGCTGGCTCCCTCATTTTCTCTCTCTAAAATTCTGAACCTCTCTCACTCTCTAGATCTCTCTCTCTCTCTCTATCTCTCTCTCTCTCTGCAAGCTTAATAGAGAAAACGAGGGAGAGAGCATCAGCAGACAGCTAACAGTAGTAGTGGCGAGGAAGACAAGAATCAATTATCAGTGGGCAGAGTAACCACCTACTGTACTGGATTGACGAAAATGCCCTCAATCCGGGAAGTTCCAGTTGGGTCGTGGCCCATGGGTACTTGCAACTGTGTTCAGATTTGGGTTGTGGGGCCCGGTCGGGTGGGTCCCATTGGGTGTATGTGTCACTCTTCAACTACCAGTTTGGTCACTCTGCCGATTTTGCCCCTGTGAGCGGGTGGAGACCGGGTGGGTGCGATCCGAACCAACCCTTTCCTGAAATGGGTCGGTCTTTTGGAAAGAAAGAATCTCTTGGTTTAAACAATAGAATAGAGATCTGTTTTTTCAAGGATCATAAAAGAAATTATTGGTTTTTGATAAGCCAATGAATGGGGATGATGAATGATTGTAATCTAGACAACAATATCATTATTCAATTAGGAGTCCTACATGACATAGATCGATCTCCAAGACATGTTTGATCCAATCTCATATAGTTTTTTTTTTCTTATTTTTAACTGTGCAAAAGAATTTTTGATTTCAAGTGTATCTGCTATTCTTTAAAGCATGTGATACTCTAAACTAAAGTAAAGTATAAAAAAACTGACTGACACACTGCTTTGACCAAATTAGGCCAAATTTGAACATGTGTACCCTCTCACGTTACGTTTTTTAAAATAGTATGATGTGTATGTAGATCAAACTCATGGAGCCCTATTAACTAGAGACTCTAGTATTACATAGACCAAAGATTTATGCAAGAAGCTTGCGTACCAACCTTGCCAAATTTTGATGGAAAGTTAGGGGGATAGACAAACGAATTCATAGCTATCATGGCAAAAGTTTTGTACAGCAAATGAAATGGGAAAATTTGGCTTTCGTGACATGGAAGCATTTAACCAGGCATTAAATGCCAACACTAGAGTGGAGAATCCTCTAATGTTTAGAATTTTCAAGTCACATCACATGCCATTACTTGTTATTCTCTAATTTGGTAGCAAGGATCATTTTCAATTTCAATGTTGAAAAGTAAAGATTGTTGAATTCTACGATATGGGTGAGTTTTTCAATCCATTAACATAATGTGAGTAATATCATTTGACACATTTGTTGATTACTTATATATATGGATCATATATACAATAGTAGGACACATGGTAGTGGATTTGTTGCCCCTAATTTAGTGCCTTCTTCATGTTTTCTCTTTTGAAAAGTCAACGGTGTTAACTCTAAGATGAAGTGAATGAATAAGTGTCAAACACATAGAAACGAGATACCAAATTAGGGACAATAGATCTACAATCAAGACTCACCTTTATTAAAAAGTGTGTGTGTGATGTTTACAATAGTAACTCTAATGATGGTATACTCGTCATAATAAAAAATGTATCCAAGTCAAGTGTTACTAGCAAGACCATGATAAAAAGTTGGACACTTGCACATTATTTCCTTTGTTTTCAAACAGTGAGAGATATAAATATCTCCATCTCCATTGTCCCTATCGTTTTAAGTTGTGGTTGACATTTCATGGGAGGTACAACAATCAAATAATTGTTGGGGTGGCCAATGCCTTAGTCCCCAAGTGTATTGTTTTCGTTTCTTTTTATGTATTTTGATAACCTTTGCTTTGATTTCTAAAAACTATTCGGGTTTGGTATTATTTGTCCAAGTTTTGATTTTTTTTTTCTATACAATAATATATTACGAAATTAAAATTTAAGGTTTATTTCTTACAAATGATGAGAAATATCTTGGCCGGAATACTAATCGGCAATTATTGATTTTGATAACATAAAAGAATAAAAAAAATGGTAAGGAATAGGATCATCTTGATAAGGCCATAATTTGAGCCACATCTACTTTTCAACCCAAAAAGAAAAATGCAACAAAAAATGATTATGCTGCTTTCGTTTGGCTCTCATTACCTAATCATAATAACAATAATTTAAATAGTTTAAATAGTAATAAATAATTATAATAACAAACAATTTTTTTCATTACAAACGATATTACTATTTCAAGATGCACTAAGAGAAGAGGAAAAATTTAAACTCGAGACGCAATAGGTTAAAAATGATGGAGACTTTATTTTTAATAAAAAGATAATTAAGTGTAGAGATAGAGCCTAAAAATACAATATATCTACCCTTAATTATAAATGCCTGCCTTAGTAATCAAATAGATCTACCACCTAGTCACTCACCTTATACTAAACCAGCTGCATCAACAAAGTTTTCTTGCTAGTTTAGCATAAGCATAAGGTGACTAGGTGGTTGGGAAAATAACATCCGACTGAACATCAATGCCTGCCTTAAGAATAACACATTACCAATCAACTCAGGGGTATTTTATTACTGTCTATCTTAAGAATTTTTTAAGTGATAAAATCATTAGTTGTTATTGGCCAAGGTTCTTCTTAAGGCTTACACACGCAATGAAACGAAATGACATCATAACAAATTTCAATCAAGGACATGAGCCTAGTCCAATCTAATCTCAACTTTATTCATTTAAAGTCAAGCATATGCCCTTTTCAAATCGACATATACCATCATTCACAAACAACCAGTCTTAAATTTTCATTGGCACTATTTGTTTAGTGTTACCCACTACTTTTTAGTTTAATTGTAATTGTTTTTTTTTTATCTGGAATAGTAATTGTCTGATTGAAAGAAATTTCATATTTGTCTCACACAAATTCTTAAGTATGAAGACTATAAAAAACGAGTTACAAATTACAGTTCACTTTTTATCACCCTTACTTTATTTTCCGTCTTGAAATTTTGCCATATTTGTGAGTGAACCCCGCCAATATTGGAATTGCTAAAGTGTACGGTTTAGAAATCACTTTGTTCTTTAAAATCACAATTCCGGCCGCTTAGTAAAATCTAGTGGTATTTCTCTTCACCTTTAAGTGAGAAATCTTAAGTTCACATCTCGTGGATGATAAGTCCGAAATCAATTTATTTCTCCACTCCATAGTGTAAATATATAGTTTATATATAAAAAAAAATAGCCATTCCGTATTGGTGTGATTCAATGGTTGGGGCTCGAAATATTTGGATACTACAGTCCTATATAAAGTACTACCTAGTTTTGTTTTTGGTTTTTGCTTCAACTCTAGAGACAAGGAGAGAGAAAGAGAGAGAAACCCTAAACCGTGTTATCTCTAGGTACCTCAAAATACAGCCGTGAGCATTTTAGGGTTTGATCGCGGGTATGGGTATTTTTGTTTCCTTTATGATTTAGGATTTTCAATTCCTTGTTATTTTGGACTTACCTTTTATGTTTCGTGGTAGGATTAGGGTATGGTGGCTATATGAAGTTATGAACCCTAGTTTTCGTTTGTAGCATTCCACTTCGCATTCGGCTGCATATTTTCTCCAGACTCTCCGCAGATCAAGAGCCTCTCAAGCAGAGATGAAGGTGGTAGCTGCATACTTGTTGGCCATGTTGGGGGGCAAGACCTCCCCTTCTGCCGAAGATCTCGAGGACATTCTTGGCTCTGTCGGAGCTGAGGCCGATGATGACAGGATTCAACTTCTTCTTTCCGAAGTCGAGGGTAAAGACATCACAGAGCTAATTGCGTCTGGGAGGGAAAGGTTGGCCTCCTCCGTACCATCTGGTGGTGATGATGCTATTGCAGTTGTTAGAACTGGTGACGGCTGCAGTGGTATCGTTGCTCCTGATGCCGCTGGGGCAAACGATGAGGCAAACGAGTCATTTCCCTTCTCCGATAGTGATCCCAACAGTTTCACTGTGGATCCCAAAGAAGCCAGCAACCTACCGATGTCACTCTCAAAATTACTAAGCATCTGCTCGTAACAGAAGGCAAATCGAAGAACATTGTGTACTCGCCGTTATCCATCCAGGTCTCATTGTGGCTGTTAACGGCAGGGTCAAAGGGTCCCACCCAAGACCAGTTGCTCTCTTTCCTCAAGTCCAACTCCACTGACCAACTCAACTCCCTCGCCTCCCATCTTGTCCATCTGGTCTTCGCAGACGGATCTGCCAGAGGCGGTCCCTGCCTATGTTTTGCCAATGGCCTTTGGGTTAAGAAGTCTCTCCCCATCAAACCTGCTTTCAAACAGGTTGTGGACACTGCTTACAAGGCAACTATAAAACATGTTAGTTTTCAGAACCCTAAAGAAGTGAGAAGTGAAGTGAATTTATGGGTTGAAAGGGCGACGAAAGGCCTTATCACTGAGGCTCTTCCTCCTGAGTCAATTGACAAGAACACCATGCTTATATTTTCAAATGCCTTATACTTCAAAGGCCTTTGGAGGGACAAGTTCAAAGCATCGAAAACAAAAGAGTACGACTTCCTGTTAGACCGAGTCTTCCGTCCGTTTGAATATTTGTATTTGGATAATTATTTGTTCGTTATCAACTGATGTCTTTGGATAGGCTTAGGACTTTATCCTCGTCCTTATGTTTTCTGTTATGTACATTTGAATTCAAACCTTCCCATGTAAATAGGGTTTTCAAACCCTGATTGTAATCTGCACACTGACTATAAATATATGCAACCCTAGTTTGTTTGGGTATGCAAAGTTGATGCAAACACAGCCCTTTGTTTAAACACACGATATCTCTAGTGCTTGAGTTTGTTTATGGTACTCAGAGCCTTTTGAGTCCAACGACAACGATCAATTTTTTTTTTTTTTCGAAGCATCTTTCATCATGTCGACAGAAGTCAACACCAACAATTCCAGCCCCTCCCACCCCAGTTCCACCCCACTATCAACCATCCATTCCTTGTCCTCTGCCATGACTACCGTCGTTAACATTAAGCTGGATCGAACCAACTATCCTTTATGGTTGGCACAGATTCTTCCTATTCTGAAGAGTCGTGATTTGATGGGATACGTGGATGGCTCTTGTGTTTGTCCTCCAAAACATCTTCCTGCAAACACATCAGTCAATCCAGCGTATACTACCTGGGTGCAACAGGACCAGATGATCCTGAGTTGGATCAATGGTTCTCTCACAGCCTCTGTGTTGTCTACAGTGGCAAGCAAACGTACTTCGCGTGCAACCTGGGAGGCCCTCGAACAACGCTATGCGTCGTCCTCCCAAAACCGAATCCTGTTCCTGCGTAATGAGCTGCTACAAACCAAGAAAGGTGATCTTTCTATTGCTGATTTCCTTGATAAAATGAATTCTATTTCTGATAATCTTGCCCTAGCTGGCAAGCCTGTTGATGATGATGAGTTAGTTCAGATTATTCTCAATAATCTGGGACCAGCCTATGAAATGACTGTCAATGCTGCCCAAGCACGTGATACTCCTATCACGTACCCTACCTTGGAGGCACTTCTTCTCACTACTGAGAGAAGAATGATGGAGCAGAATGTTCCCTTGGTTGAAGCTGCTCCAGTGAATGCGTATGTCGCTACCCGAGGACGTGGTGGACGTTCTCGAGGCACCGGACGTGGTGGTGGTCCGTCCAACCGTGGTTCGTCTATGTCTCAGCGAGGAGGTGCTCCTCGCAATGGAAACAACAGTCCCAACAGTCACCGTGTGCAGTCTGCCGATCGGTTTGGCAGTGGCAGTGGGCGTATTACGTGCCAGATTTGTGGCAGTCCAGGGCATCCAGCTCTTGACTGTTACCACAGAATGAATGTTGCGTACGAGGGTCGCATTCCAGCCAAGCGACTCAGTGCCATGGCCTCATCCCCTATTCCACTCAATCGTCAACAAAATGGGTCCTGGTTACTTGACACTGGGGCAAATGCTCATGTCACTCCTGATCTTCAGAATCTGGTGAATCCAAAGGAGTATACTGGTAATGAAAACATTGGTGGTGTAGGTAATGATTCTGGACTATCCATTGCACATTCTGGTTCCAACATACTTAAGACTGATTCTTGCTCATTTAACCTAAATAATATACTACACTGTCCTTCCGCTTCCACTAGCCTCGTTTCTGCTCATCGTTTTACACTTGATAACCATTGCTATATACTTATCTTTCCCAATTTTTTTCTCATTAAGGACCTCAAGACCAAGAGGACGCTTTTCCAAGGGAGGTGTGAGAATGGGTTATACCCATTTCCAAATGGCGGTGGCTTGTCCAAACATTCCTTGTCTGCATGTTTTGGAGTTAGAGTGTCTGCACAGAAGTGGCATGATCGTCTTGGCCATACTGCTTCTCCAATAATCCAGTTTTTGATTTCAAATAAACAGGTGCCAATTAGTGGCCCTTCGCATGTACGGTTTTGTCACTCTTGCCCGTTAGGCAAGACTACCAAATTGTCGTTCACATCCTCAGATATCTCTAGTGCTTGAGTTTGTTTACTTCCACCTTATCAACGGTACTTTTGTTAAGGCACAGTTCATGACAAGCAACCAGGACCAGTTTGTAAAAGCCTTTGACGGCTTCAAAGTCTTGAAGCTTCGTTATGCACGAGGCAAAGACAGGAGGCGGAACTTTTCAATGTACTGGTTGCTTCCAAATGCAAGAGATGGGCTCCCAGGTTTGGTTGAGAGAGTTTGTACGGAGCCCAATTTCTTAGATGGCTATCGCCCCGAAACACAAGTGGAAGTTGGTGCCTTCAAAGTCCCAAGGTTTAAGTTTACCTCTTCCTTTAAAGCATCTGATATCCTCAAGGATTTAGGACTGGTGTTGCCTTTCAATGGTGAAGGTGATTTAACAGAGATGGTGGAGTCATGTACAGATGGGGCCACCATGTTTCATAAATCCTTCACTGAAGTTAATGAAGAAGGAACAGAAGCTGCGGCTGTTTCTAGTTATGTAGGTTGGTATCTCAGTGATGGTCCTCTAAGTCCTCGCAAAAAGATAGACTTTGTGGCAGATCACCCATTCATGTTCTTTATCAGGGAGGAAATGACTGGAACGGTTTTGTTCACTGGTCACGTTCTCAATCCGCTCGAAGAATGAGTTATCATTAGGGCAACTCTTTTCTTCGTTTGTTTCTCTGCATGCTAGAGTATGTTTTCTTTTTTAACTATTACACTGTTGATTATTGCGTTTGGGGAGGACTTATATTTCTTGTATCAAACAGTTGAGGTTCAGTCAGTGCTTCTTTCTTTTTGGAATTGAGGTTCACTGGCTGTTTCCAACATAAAAGAAAATACGGAAATTAGCTATAATAATCAAATTGCAAATGTTGGTTGTTAGAATAGAAGGAACTACATGAACGATGCGAATGATAAGGAACGGAAGTAGTGAAGTTTCTAAATTACCCCTGCATATATACTGAATTGAGATAGCGTCGATATTGTTGATACGATGTCTATATAGTATTGAGAAAGTATCGATATATATTGTTGATACAATGCCTATATAGTGTATATATTATTGATACGATTTTTATATAGTATTGAGATAGTGTAGATAGTTGTCAATACGAAATTGTTATGTCATTGATATGTCTTGGATAATTTTCTTTCGGTCGAGGCACTGCCAAATCCGGTCGCATAAGGTGGTGAAGTCGCCTGATCTGGTAGCACAAGGTAACAAAGTCGTCCGATTTGGTAGCACAAGGCATAAGGTCACCGGATTTGAGCGTACAAGGCAATGCAGCCACCAAAACGGTCCATGAGAGCATCTCCGCCTTGTAAACAAACTGACATGGATCTGGAAGAAACCTCTATAGGCTTACAGATCTTGAATATGATTATATTCCTTACCCTAACCACGAATCAAACCCCAAATCAAGGAAGAAACCTCGATCGAGAGAGACATGGCACACATCTAGAAGGTATAGCAGAAAATTAGGAGGGGAGAGAGGCTAGGAAGGTATATATAACAGAGGTGGCAAAGTTGGCTAGGAGGCTAGGAGAATGGGAGGAGGATGTCGGGGAGAGAGATAGATTTTTGCAAAGTGAGCTGCTGAATTTTCTTTTATTAGAGGGGTATTTTAGTTTTTTCAATGTCTACAATTGATTATATTAGCAATGAGCCTAATGGTTGTTTCTTTTGACGCTCCCGGTTTGAAATCTGACTATTTTGGCTAAATTTCCAAGAAAATATTGGTTTTGGTAACACATGAATGAGCATGAAAACATATATATATATGGATCTTCAAGACAAGTTGATCCAATCCAATCTCATCTGGTTTTTGTTTTTTCATTTTATATTCATTGTGCAAACAAATTAAAGGGTTTCTGACTAAAGTACCAAATCTAGAGAGTTTGGTAATAACTGGACCAAACCTTTTATACAGAAGCTTGTATACCAACCTTGCCAGTTCATTGGCTATCATGTTAAATTTATAAAATTCTCCACGACAAGATGACTGTGTGAGAACTCTATTTTAAATGTTGTGAACAACATAAACATCATATAGTGTTAAGTTTGTTGTGAACGACATAAACTTCTTACAGTGTTAAGTTTGTTGTGGACCTATCGTTGCCATTTCAAATGATATGATATCAATTACAAACAACCACTTTTGAATCTCAATGTCGTGATTGACACTCCATTAACTTTAATTTTTAAAATTTTAACTGTATCAATGACAAAAAATGACATATTCTTAACGCCTATCACTAACAGTTTTTTTAAGGACCAACACCACACAACATTTTGTATATTTATATTTATATAAATATGCATTTGCTCTCTCCACTCTTTGGGTTAATCATCCACAGCAACCTGTAAGTTTCTATTTCATAAGGGAGCCTAAGTGTTTGATGTGAATTGCTTCAAAGGCAATTATCAAGTGGGTTCTTTGGTTAGAGTCTGAGGTCGAGAAACCGAGATGCCAACGCTGGTGGAAAGGGGCTGAAGAGAAGACAGACGCTAGATAGATGGAGACAGAAGGGAGAGTGATTCACACGGTAAACTTTTGTATCGGGTCTCCAGTTTTATCCGGGTTTTAATTAGG
Organism: Gillenia trifoliata; assembly: GCA_018257905.1. NCBI lineage: Eukaryota > Viridiplantae > Streptophyta > Magnoliopsida > Rosales > Rosaceae > Gillenia > Gillenia trifoliata. Next base: position 37,963,554 of record CM031080.1, on the reverse strand, counting down.
GTTTTTTTCGATCCAGTTGTAATCTTCTATATATAATTATATATAATGAGAGCACTCCAAAATAGTAAAACATTCAAAATACAATAAATTACTCCTCATGAACTCCAAAAATTACAATTGAATTAAAATTTTGAAACTTCAAAAAATAAATAAATAAATAACAAAAACATACACTCCCCACGTTAGTGGGTGGTTTATGGTTCACTTCCATTTTCTTTTCGAATAATTTTGTGATAAAAAAAACTTATTTAATAGACAAAGGCCTCTGCATCTAATCCGTCCATTTAGATCCAACGGTTTTTATTCTCATGTGTATATAAGATGTGTAAATAGGCATGTGCACTAGAAAAAATTGACATATTGGAACTATTGTGCAGAAAATTAAACTTGTTGCAGTTAATATTTAATTAGGAGTGTGATTGTGTAATATCTTAGTAGATTATGTATAGGATTCTATGAGATCTTTTAGATATTTCCTTGTACAACTGGTATTACTTGGAGATCAAGTTTTTCTCATCCTATCACTATAATAAAGGCACCAAGGGGTAACTAAACATCACCACAAAATTCCTCTTTTCTCTCTCTGTCGCCGGCCCTCTCCCTTTCTTTTCCCTGAGTAAAATAGGCCTACAACACGTTATCAGCACGCTCCCGTTGCTACGCTAAAGAACTGAAGGATTTTTCTACTACCGTTCAAAGGCCTAGTTTTCATCAAATCAAGTCCCTTCTAAATTAAATAAGATTGATATTTTTGCAAGCCTTGATAGCATGAAAGCATTCACCATGATGCATGAGTACCCCAATTTTATTTTTCGCATTATATATTGCTTATATTTATCTTGTTCATGCCTATGCAATATTGTTTATTATTTTGTTGATAATTGATGTGCAATATTATTATTATATGTTACATTAATTGCTATGGTGAATTGTATGAGTAACAAAGCAACACAAGAAAATAGAAGCAAAACAATTGGGATTTTTCAAACCTTAATTCTCGTGTGAGCCACGACCTATAGCCACTGAGTCGAGTTGCGCCAAACACAGCATAGAGCCGTTCGCGCCAAGCCGCAAAACTCAAACCCTTTGGATCAAAACGACATTGTTTCACTGGTGTCATCTTTCTCCTTCGATCCCCACAACCATCACATTCTTTGATGATTCTTGCGACCCTCTCAGACGATCTGCAGTCGTCCTCCAATCTTGAGGGATGTTTCTGTAATGGAAACACGAGATTCTCGATGAATTTATACGGGATTTGAGCTTCGGAACCTCTTCGACCCACAGTCGAACCACCACACCAGCATCCGTGCACAACCCCCCCCTTGTCTACTAATTTGCAGACCTTTAACGACATGCACATCGTTGATTTCGATGCCACCATCGTCCAATTTGACGAATTTTGTGAAATTCTTTCAAATTCCACACAATTTTACAACCTCCCCGACGTTGAGAACCTTCTTCGTCGTGATTCGAAGGTTTCTGTCAAACCCCAACTCGCATCCCCGCCTGATAACACTGCCACAATGGCGGCGCCGTCGAGTTATCTCCAGCCAGACCCACATCCAGACTTGCATAAGCCTTGTTCTCACGTTACCTGCAGCCCTAATAAGATTGCTTCTCACACGATCCGCACCTAGTTGCAGCTGGGGTGCCTCTTTTGCACAGCCTAAGCCTAATTGGGGATTCTCTTGTTGTCACGGCTTGCAACCCAACTAATGTCGGGGTTGTTGGCACACCTAATATGTGCCCTTCTTGTGCCTGTTCTCTGTTTAGCCCACAACTAACTCAACCCAATATGGACCTGGACCCTTTTCTTTACTTCCACTGCCAGCCCCTAATTGGGCCCGGCCTATTGGTTTAGTTTAAGTGACCTGTAGTCCATAAATTCTATTAGTAAAACGAATTAACGGCCTGCATTACACTTTTTTCAAATTATGATCCAATATTTTACCCTTTTTACTTTGTACCGTTGACATCCTTTCGTAGTCCCAAAGCTACTCACACTAGGTCCCCGAAGCAACCCCAAAATTCACTATGTCTACTCGCAAATTGTATCTTTGTGTTCTTACAGGTACTCTATGAACTGGAAGGTTCATTTATAAATCGAACCTATAGTTTTGAATTTAGTGCCTTTGAAACCCGAAGTTTTTATAAAACAATACACACATGTTAAACCCGAAGTTTTACATGTTAATTTAAATCGAACATGTCTAAATAGAACTCGAATGTTCTACTTTATGTCTATGGATTTTTTTCCATAGGACTAACCACAAACTTGTTCCTTCTGTCACAACGACATGTCGAATTTGAGCAAACTCGACTTTACCTCTCTAGAAGAAATTACCTCAAGTGGGTTCAAGATGTGAAGCTTCATCTCACCGCCAAAAGTCTAAGAGCTATTATTGAAGAGGCAATTGACAAACCGACTGGTGAAGTTAACAAAGCAACCGCCATGATCTTCATTAGAAGGCATATGCATGATACATTGCAAATCTTGCTCAAGTGGAAAATTTCGAAGATACCACCATGGAGATTTATGATTTTCACGATGCATTTGTACTGATGGAAGATTAGAAGTTTTATTTTAGACATGGGCCTAGTGGCCGAATTCCCCCCTGTGACCGAACCACCTATAATTTTTTTATGGTTTATTTTTTGAACAATTTCCTATGTATTTGAATAATTTGTTTGGTGTTTGTTTTAATTTTTTTTTTTGGATAACTATTTAATGGATATTATTTCTCAAATAAGTGATGAGATCACATAAACTAGATGCAAGCGCACCTGCAAGAATAGATGTACCTAACGTACGTCACAACATCACCCCTGAAGGACGACACGCCCTTAAAGAATGTGTGGCCTAATCTGTTGTACAGCTCGGTACAATGGTTGCTAGCCAATCAACTGCTCCTACCTTGAATCGTGTTTATTTGATTGGTCAGGGATATGTGAATAATGAATTATGCCTCTACGTGTTTATTAAGAAGTCACATTCCGGATTTGCGATAATTGCAGTCTATGTTGATAACATGAATCTCATAAGGACTCCCGAAGAGCTTGAGAAAACTGTCGCGCACCTGAACTAGGAATTTGAGATGAAAGACTTTGAAAAAACTCGATATTGTCTTGGCCTGAAGCTCGAGCATTGTTTGAATGGTATTCTGGTTCATCAATCGAACTACACTTAGAAAGTGTTGCGTCGTTTTAAAGAAGATAAAGCCAAACCTTCGAGTACACCTATGGTCATTCGTTCGCCAAATGCTAAATGAGACCCTTTCCGTCCTAAAGACGATGAGGAAGAGGTTTTGGAGTCTGAAGTTCCATATGTGAGTGTAATCGGCGCTTTATTGTACTTAGGTTAGTGCACTAGATCGGACATCGCCTTCATTGTTAATTGTTTAGCAAGATATAGTAATGCGCCCACATGCTGACACTAGAATGGTGTTAAAGATATTTTTCGTTACCTTAAAGGTACCATGAATTTAGGCTTATTCTATCCCTATGAATCCTCAAATAGAGTCGCCGCCCCCTCAGTTCTCGAGTTGATTCTCGCCTTGTTGGTTATGCTGATGCAAGTTATTTATCTGACTTGCACAAGGCACGTTCTCAAACAGGTTATGTCTTTAGCGTTGGAAGCACCGCAATATCTTAGAGGTCAACCAAACAAACCTTAGTTGATATCTCTTCGAACCACACTGAAATTCTCGCCCTTCACGAAGCTACTCGTGAGTGTTTTTTACTGAGAGTTGTTGTTGAGCATATTCGAAGCACTTGCAAACTTTCTTCCATCGTTGACATCCCTACAATGATCTTTGAAGATAACGCAACATGTATCGACCAGATTAAGAAGGGATACATCAAGGGAGACAACACCAAACATATATCGCCAAAGTTTTTCTATTCACATCAGCAACAAGAGCATTAGAAGATTGAAGTCAAGCATATCCGTTCTTAAGACAATTTAGCCGACCTCTTCACCAAGTCATTACCGAAGTCTATTTTTTAGAAGCTTGTTCAAGGAATTGGTATGCGTAAATTGTTTGATTTGCAACACTGTTAGTTTCTCATTTGGAATTTTGTCAAACTCAGGAGGGAGTATCCATAAGTATACTCACTTAACCTTAATGTACTTTTTTCCCTACGATCAGAATCATTTTGTCCCATATGAATTTTTGTTGCCTGACGAGGTTTTGATGAAGCACCTATCCCGGGTTGGTCATACCCTTATGTGTGTCCTATTGATGTCTTGTAGATGTTTAATTTTCACTTATTGCATTAACTCACTTTTCTTCTTAGACTGTGGGTTTTGTTCCGCCTTGGATTTTACCATAGCCAAGTTTTGTGAGATTTACTTCTATATGCAAGTTCCTTATTTGAGACTAGCATGTTCTCTATCAGTGCCTACGAGACGACTTCATCAACCACTTCTACGTCATCGCCAAAGATCTAATGCGCCATCTACTTGAATATTAACACACTCAGTGAAGAGTGTTGTAGGTAAGGTTAATTACACTAACACTCCATGAGGTTTATCGAGTTTTCACAAAACCCCCTCACGTTTGAGACATTACACTAACACCTCTTCAGGTTTTAATTCACTTTCAAATAACTCCTTGAGTAAAAAAATCTGATAAAAATAGACAATTTTACCCTTATTAATTACTTAAAACTAATAAAAAAAACCTTATGATTATATATAAACAAAAATTATAAAACATTAAACACTAAAAAAAAGGACAAGAAGAAGACCATACCATCTTCTTCTAATAATTTGATTTTCATTTTTTTTTTAATATTTAATGTTTTAATTTGATATTCGTTTTCTATATATTTATAAAGATTTTCTTATTTAACAAAAAATAGAACTTTTCTTTAGGGTGAATTAGTAAATTTATAAGCAGGTTCTTGACTCAAGGGGTTATATGAAAGAGAATTAAAATCTTAGGGGGTGTTAGTATAATGTCTCAAACGTGAGGGAGTTTTGTGAAAACTCGATAAACCTCAGGGAGTGTTAGTGTAATTAATCCGTTGTAGTTAATATTTAAAAAGGAGTGTGATTGTGTAATATTTTAGTAAATTATGTATAGGATTCTATGAGATCTTTTAGATATTTTTTCTATACAACTGGTATTATTTGAAGAACAAGTTTCTCTCGTGCTATCCTTATAAATAAAGAGACAAAGAGGTGACTAAACCTCTCCCTTTTCGGGAAATTTGGAAAAATAACCAAAATTTGAACCTTATAGAGAGTTATAGCCACTTTTTTTAGTTTATGATAATTATAACCAAAAGTTGATATAAAAGTATTGAAATACTCTTAATGATTAAAAACTTGGATAAACTGCTATTTACACTACAAGGTTTGAAGGTGATTTGCAAAAATGAGCCACAAAGTTTCAATTTTTGCATTTTACACTACGTAGTTTCTGAATTGTACCGATTTAACGTCTCCGTCAATTTCACCGTCTAATTAGACGTTAAGTGATGACGTGACATAGACTTGGGCCACACATTTTAAGCACTCGTTGACCATCAATTTCTTAAAATGATTAAAAAAGTAAAGTACTAAATATTGAAATTGACGGTCAACAAGTGCTTAAAATGTGGGTCAAGTCTATGCCACGTCACCACTTAACGTCTAATTAGATGGTGAAATTGACGGAGAGATGTTAAATTGATGCAATTCAAAAACCACGTGGTGTAAAATGCAAAAATTAAAACCTTGTGGCTCATTTTGCAAATCACCCCCAAACCTTGTGGGTGATTTGTAAAATGCAAAAACACCAAATTCTCATTTTAATTTTGTTTTTTGGCTTTATTGAGAAAACCTCATTTTAAGGGTATATTAGTACTTTTATATTAATTTTTGGTTATAATTATCATAAACTTAAAAAAGTGGCTATAATTCTATACGGGGTTCAAATTTGGGTTATTTTTCTAAATTTCCCTCTCTTTTCTCTCTCTCCCGCCGGTCCTCTCCCTTTCTTTTCCCTGTTTACACCAAGAAATACCTACTGGGCTAGAATGGAGTTATGGGCAAATGGGTTGAGCATAAGAAGAAAGGCCCAGCCCAGTCCAAAAAGTGATGAAGGATAAAAGGCTGCATCTACCCCACTAGAGCATTCAATGCCTGCACATACCCCCACTAGAGCATTAAATACAAATATCTCTACAATATGGGGAAAACAAATCAGATCTTCAGAGAACAGCTAAAGTTTCCAAGTGACGGTTTTTGAGCAAGGTGATAGCGATCACGTGAAGCACCCAGTGGTCTATATGAACTTTGGGCCTAAAAAGAGGAAAGGCCCAACCCAGGCCAGTAGACGAAAAGGGAGTAAGTTTGAATAGTCCTCCACTGACTACATTTAATGCAAAGCACTGGACATTTTGGAGGGAATCAAACTACGAATAAAAGAACTTTTCTCAGTAAGAGTAGGCTGATCAGAGATATTATCTATGCCTCACCGATTAAGCCTTACCTCACTGAAGTCTCCGATGACAGCTGTGACGTAGGGCTCCCTAATGGTCTATATAAACGAAGGAAGAAGCTGAAGAAGAGACTCAACCAAATCAAAAACAGAACTCACACGTTCAGAAAGAAACCTTTGAGGAAATCCCTCGAAGCCCTTTCACAGATAAAGATTTTCGTCTCTATATGCTGCTCTTATTCGCACTACTTGTGTAGTCAGCGACTTTGAGAAGCCAAAGACCAGTAACATAAGATCATATATCCTAACTCCCCCGAGGAGTAGTGAATTTAGCTCTGCTATCCAGCCAAACCGGCGATAGTATCGATTGAGAATCTTAGGCCAGAGAGTCTTTGATTGTTTTCCCTTAAGAAACCAGCTTTAAAACCATCCCGATAGAACAGAAAACCATCCCGATGGAACAAAAGCCAATCCGATGGACATTTGTTCAGTCTATGACGAACTTAAAATGTAATAACATTGATCTTTTTGCTTAAAGTCTTTCGTTATCAGCTCTTACTTACTGTTCTTTACTTACAAGTCTTTACTTTCAAGCACTTCAATTACAGTATTTACATTCCGTCTTTAATTATCGTCTTTACCTTTGTGTATGAGCGAGCGTGGAGTATTTTGGCTATAACCAGTTTATAACAAAATCCCATCTCAAGCGATCTCTGGTATAAACATCGAGAGAGAATAAAGTCCTTAACAAGCAAGGCAATAAAAAAGAACCTAACTGCACTTATTTAACTAAGTCGCCCAATCCGATGAACGGAAGTTATATTACTTGTGGCGCAAGTACCTAATACATATTACATCTTTCTATTGGCAGAAGCCAATAGTGGCACGCCTGACAACACTTATACAACAAAAGGTCTCACGAGCATCCCTCCGAAGGGATAAGAGTGAAGCCTGTTGGAGCAAACGTCAATAGAAAAGCTCGGACCAGCGGATGGGCCGACCCGTGTGCTCCTGGCCTGCTTCTTGCGAAAGGCCTGCGAACATTCCCTGAGTAAAATAGGCCTACAACAAAACCAAAATTCTACACCGTTTTGATCATAGATTTGGTGCTTTTTTTACTTCAAAACCCTGCGTGGTTGGCAAAACGTCGAACAGCTTAGCCACACCACTCTCCCTCTCTACATTCAACAGCCAGAGACGATGTTCCGAGATCAATCTTCGTCGACCCCAGCCTTCGGGCCACCGTCTTCAACCCCAGCCTTCGGGACGCCGTCTTCCACCCCAGCCTTCGGGACGCCGTCTTCAACCCCAGCCTTCGGGACGCCGTCTTCCACCCCAGCCTTCGGGACGCCGTCTTCCACCCCAGCCTTCGGGACGCCGTCTTCCACCCCAGCCTTCGGGACGCCATCGTCGACTCCAGCCTTCGGACCGCCGTCTTGGAACCCAGCCTTCGGGCCGCCGTCGTCGACCCCAGCCTGCGGGACGCCGTCTTGGAACCCATCCTTCTTCACTCCTTGGACCCCGCCCTTTGGAACTCCGTCGACATTTCAGCAGCAGACGCCGTTGTTTCAATTTCAGCAGCCTCATTCTCCTGGCGCCTTTGAATTTCAGAGTCCGTTCTGTATGCCGTCGTTTGAACACCCAACGCCCTTCCCTGACTTGGAATTGATGACTGAGATGGATTTTGTTGCTCCTCTCCCCTTCTCTCTCCCCAATCACGATATTCAAGTAAGTTTTCCCTTTTATTTTTTAATTCTAATTTTTAAAATTTTGAATATTAAGCCCCTTACCATTTATAGGTTTCGATTTGAACTTTTGATTCCAAAAATTGCATGCCTTTTTCACCGCTGGTCTATCTGTTGTTTTTCCATATGGGATTTAGGGTTTCTCAATGTTAGTTTAATTATTCTTGTAATCATGCTGGATGTGAATAAATTTGTGTAGGGTGTTTTTGAATACCTGTGATTTTTGTTTGATTTTTGTTCCCTATTTTGTTTGATTTCCTTGTAAATGAAGGTTTCTTGTTTGTTTGTATCTCAGTCGACCAAAGAATCCATCAGCAACCTAACCGATGTCTCACTCAAAATTACTAAGCATCTGCTCACGACTGAAGGCAAAGAGAACAACATGGTGTATTCACCGTTGTCCATCCAGGTCGTGCTGTGGCTGTTAACGGCTGGCTCAAAGGGTCCCACAAAGGAGCAGTTGCTCTCTTTCCTCAAGTCCAAGTCCGTCGACGAACTCAGCACCCTCGCCACCCATCTTGTTCCTCTGGTCTTCGCAGATGGATCCGATAGAGGCGGTCCCTGCCTATCCTTTGCCAATGGCCTTTGGGTTAAGGAGTCTCTCTCCATCAAACCTTCTTTCAAAGAGGTTGTGGACACTGCTTATAAGGCGGATATAAAACATGTTAGTTTCGAGAACCCTGAAAAAGTGAGGCTTGAAGTGAATTTATGGGCAGAAAAGGCCACGAAAGGCCTTATCACTGAGGCTCTTCCTCCAGGGTTTGTTCAAGAGAGCGCCATTCTTATATTTTCAAATGCCTTATATTTCAAAGGCCTTTGGAGCAACAAGTTCAATGCATCGAATACAAAAAAGGACTTTTTCCACCTTCTCAATGGTACTTATGTTAAGGCACTATTCATGAGAAGCTACGATAACCAGTTTGTAGAAGCTTTTGACAGCTTCAAAGTCGCAAAGCTTGGCTACAAACAAGGCAAAGACAAGGAGAGGCAGTTTTCTATGTACTTCTTACTTCCTCATGCAAGAAATGGGCTGCCAGCTTTGGTTGAGAGAGTTTGTTCCGAGCCTGGTTTCTTAGATCGCCATCGCCCAGAAAGACAAGTCCCAGTTGGTGCCTTCAAAATCCCCAGGTTTAAGATTACCTCCGGCTTCAAAGCTTCAGAAATTTTGAAGGATTTAGGACTTGTGCTGCCTTTCAAAGGTGGTGATTTGACAGAGATGGTGGAATCAAATATACATGAGGGAAAAATATTTCATACATCCTTCATTGAAGTTGAAGAAGAAGGCACAAAAGCTGCAGCTGTTTCTACTTTTGCCGGTTCTTTTGGATCATTAGGTGGACCGGTTGTACCGATTAAAAAGATAGACTTCGTGGCTGATCACCCGTTCCTCTTTATGATTAAAGAGGAAAGGACTGGAACGGTTATGTTTATTGGTCACGTGCTCAATCCCCTCAAAGAATGATTTTATCATAGATAGGATCAGAAAATCTCTCTTCCAGGTTTGTTTATCTCTGCATGTTAGTATATCCCGCGCGTAGTACATTGTGATTAAGAATTTTTACTCTTTTTTTGAACGGGAACAACTAGTGCTCTATATGTTATATATTTTATTATTTAATTTTCTTTGGAGCAATATTTTTACATTGGAGGTTCAGTGATTGCTTTGTGTTTCCCAGAAAATTATTGGTTTTTGATAGGCAATGAACGAACACGATGATGGGATGTATTATGATCTGAACCACAGTATCCTATTCAATTAGGAGTAAAAAAGGACATTGATTCCTCGACAATGGGAGATTTTTTCAAGTATCTGGTTTTCAAATAGTACTTCATATGTCATAATACAAGTAAAAGAAATAATGTATTTTTTCATGTCCAAACACTTGTATTATGACATGTGGAGTACCCGATTAAAAACCGGATACTTGAAAAAAAATTTCGTCGAGAAGTTGATCCAATCTCTTCTCGTTTGTTTTTTGTATATTTAATTGTGCAAACTTTCTCTCTGAACTCTCTCAAGTCTCCACCCCCACCCACCCAAGGTCTTTTAGTACTTTTTTGAGTTCTTCATTTAACCTAAGTGAGGATGGTTAGGCTGTAAAAATGAACAAAAAACGGTCTTTGGTCTTCTTCTTTTTCTATGGCCATCCTCTCTTTTTTGTTCTTTAATTTTCTTTTTTTCCAAAAAAATTAAAACTGTAAATGCCTTGCAAGCAGTGAGGGATGGTTGCCGAGATGCGAGAGATGGTCGCCGGAGTCAGAGCCCGAAAGAATGCCATTTGGGCGGTATGAGTTTTGTGGGTGTGGATAAAAGTGTGGATGTTATTAAACAGAGTTTAGTTTTAATTAAAAAGTTGCATGGATAAAAATGTTGGTGAACTCAAATAATATAGGTGGTGTGTATCTTAACCAATAACCAGTATTTTTTTTTAAGGACACCACACACAATTTTGTTTATATACATACAAGTGATATTGCCGGATAGAGTCGAACACTAGCTCTTAATAGAAGTATAGTTTACATGTTATGACGATTGACAGAAAGTAATCAGCCAGTACACCAAAAGTGACATTTTATGGCACGGGCGTAACGTTGTGCATTAATTTGATACGAGTTGCAAATATATTTCATTTAAATTGTCATTAATGAGGTGCGCTATACAAAATAATTGTATTTAGGATGGTTAAAAGTACTTTCACAGTTAAAAACACTTGTGACTGCTTTTGTAGAAAACTTAAATTTTTAATGACAATTCCAAACGTGTTTTGACTAAAACACTAGACAATATTAACATATGGAAAATTCTGTTTACACCCAACATTCATCTCTGGACACCCAATTTTTATGGACACCCATTTCCAAATATACCCCAGAAAATTAATATTTTAATTTTTTTTGCTCTCTTTATATAGTTTTATCTAAAACAAAGAAAACAACCAAGTGGCGGCAAACCACCACAATCATCGGCGCCAATTAGCTCTTTGTTGGAGACATTTTGTAGCATGTGGGTTATGTTTATGATGAGAATGAAAGATTGCTTCAAGGCGCGTAGTAAATACTCTATCTTACAGACTCTAGTCGCCGCATCTCGTGTGCAAAGAGAAGTATGCTAATGAGCCATGTGGATATAATGAAGCATAGCAACTTGCTATTGTTGATATACGTCTTGCACTTACGAAAATCAACTCAACACTGAAAGAAGACTTTCAAAAGACTCAAGGATTCTAGAAAATAATTCTGCAGATTATTAGTTTGTAGGTTTTTGTATGAAAATAATAATAATGGAGACTTGTGAATTCGAGAGGGAGAAATAGAATATTTTTGGTTATTTCGAAGAGTAATGCTAGAGAGACCAAGTTTTTTAAAACGTGGGCAGTAAACAGTTGGTATTTCTAAAGTCATTAAATTATGAAGTCTTTTACTTATTACCACACATCATTTGGTTTATAAATTTAGTTTAAAATTTGATCTCCCCTAGTATTACCTCTATTTCGAAAATGCGTGAATGAATCTCTATCTTCAAAGATTCTTGTGTCCCCTTCGTGTGGTGCAATACCTTTCGAAAGCAATCCTGCTAGCCACAACTGTGGATCGCTATAGTGTCGCAAGCATCGGATGCTCACACCGATCTCACCCTCCTTCCTCCCCCTCTCTCCTCCCTCTCCCTCCCTCCTCAAGTTAATTCACAGATCGGGAAGCGAGCATTCACCGCCATGGAAGATCGTAGCCTACTCCCACAACTTTGGGACGAAGAGTTGTAATGTTCTCACAAAATATATTAGACGAGCAAACATATATGCGCTAAAACACTCATGCAAACGCATCCCACAAATAGGCCCTATTTGGGCCCAATCACAACAACGGCGTCCAAGTTTTTCACGCCCCTTCTAATATTTTTCTATGATTAAAAAGAAAATCTCTACCCCGTTCCAGAAAATAAAGTTTACTTTAAACGCCTCTTCCTTCCCCACCTGTTCAAAATCTACTTCAAAACCCTAGCGTGACTGGCAAAATTGTTTCTTACAACATAGTCAGTACTCTTCATTATTCTTCCTTCAAAACCCTAGCTCTGTAGCTGCTTGAAATCTTAATTTCTTTGAAATTTTGAAGTTTTTTCATATTAAGCACCTTACTATTTAATTAGGCTTTGATTCCAAAAATTGCATGCCTTTTTCACCGCTGGGCAATTAGTTGTTTCTCTATATGGGGTTTAGGGTTTAATGTATGTTAATCTGTTCTTTCCCCCTAAACTATATGGGTCGATCCGTCGTTAGTTTAATTGTTCTTGTAATCTTGATGGATGATAATAATTAAATTTGTGTAGACTTGTTTATATTTGACTGTTGCAGTTTGGCATTGCTGGTTCATTTGAGGTTTTTGAACATCTGTGATTTCTGGTTGATTTTTGTACCCAATTTATTGTGTTTGATTTTGTAACTAGAGGTTTTTTGTTTCCTTGTGTCTCAGTTGACCAAAGCATCCATTAGCAACCTAACTGATGTCTCACCAAAGTCACTAAATCAACTGCTCACGACTAAAGGCAAAGAGAAGAACATGGTGTGCCTCATGCCATATCTATCCAGGTCGTGTTGTGGCTGTTAACGGCCTGGTCGTTGTCTCACAAAGGAGTAGCTGCTCTCTTCCTCAAGTCCAAGTCCGTCGACGAACTCAACTCGCTCGCCACCATCTTGTCCTCTGATATTTGCAGACGGATCCGCTAGTGGCGGTCCCTGCCTGAACTTTGCCAATGGCCTTTGTTGAGAGGTCTCACCCCATCAAATCTTCTTTCAAAGAGGTTGTGGACACTGTTCACAAGGCGGCTACAAAACAAGTTAGTTTCCAGACCAGCCCTGAAGAAGCGAGAGCTGGCGTGAACTTATGGGCCGAAAGTGCTGGTGACAAAGGGTCCTATCAATGAGGTTCTTGGTCTTGGGACAGTTATCAACGACACCACGCTTATAATTGCAAATGCAATATACTTCAAAGGAGTTTGGAGCAACCAGGCTTTATGCATCGAAGACAAAAGATCATTTTCGCCTTTCTCTCGACGGGTACATCAGTTAAGGCACAGTTCATGAGAAGCTACGAGGACCAGTTTGTAAAAGCCTTTGATGGCTTCAAAGTCGCAAAGCTTCTTACAAACAAGCCAAAGACAAGGAGAGACAGTTTTCATGTATACTTCTTCCTTTTCCTATGCAAGAAACGGGCTCCCAGCTTAAGGAGAGAATTTGTTCCGAGCCTGGTTTAGATTGTTATATCGCCCGGAAACACGAGTCGGAGTTAATGCCTTCGAAGTCCCAAAGCTTAAGATTGCCTATGGCTTTATAGCTTCTGTGAAATTCCAAGCGATTTAGGACTGGTACGTGTTGCCTTTCAGTGGTGATATGGTGAATTGACAGAGATGGTGGAGTCACCCCTAGGTGAGGCCAGGATAATTCATACGTCTTTCATCGAAGCGGATAGTGATGATGAACCGTTTTTACCGAAAAAGATGGACTTCAGGCTGATCACCATTCATGTTTTTGACCAGAGGAATCGACCGGAACGGCCTTCGTTTATCGGCCACGCGCCAACCTAGAAGAATGCAGAAGACGGAGAATGCAATTAATATCTCTACTCTTATGTTTTGTTTTTTTAACTATTGCATTGTGGATGATTGCCTTCGGGAATGGTTTTTAATTTCTTGTTTTTCTTGCAATGTAACAGTTGAGGTTCAGTGATCGTTTTGTCCCTTCGCAGTTGAATTCATCCCTCCCTCTAATTTGTGCACTCTTTTGTTCTTTATGGTGCTGAGGTTCACTGATTGTTTATTTCCAAACTTAAAAATAAAATAAAAAAGTATTCGTTTTGATATCCAATGAATGCTATATGATGATTTTTTTTTGGGTCGAAGAATATGAGCATATGATGATGAATTGTAAATCTCATCTGCCTTTTAGTTTGAACCTCTAGTTGTGCAAACAAAATGGTCTCTCGCTTACTCTTTCCAAGTCTATTCAGAAAGTACGACCCAGAGTCTAGCTATATTAAGTTAGTTAACTTGATACCAACTGAGGGCAACGAAGCCACTAATACTACGGTCAGACAATTTTAGTCTACAATTTTTACTAACGCTTTAATCTCTACTGAAGTTTAACAGTCCCCAGTCTAAATTCCTGGATCACAGATGTATTTTAGCAAGCTAAAAGTGCAAATGTAATATCATGGCACTTGGTGAAATCGTAGTGTATGAATATGCAAATTCATATATTCCACATATGCCTTTTATTTATAAGAATATAAAGATAAACATAACAGATACTAATCCCTTACGTAATCCAACAGCCTAATCCATATCTACCTAGGATTTACACAATCACATTAACAAGACATGTTATAAATTATCTACACACTCCTTTGAGTGTGCAAATACTCACATATCGTGATCGATTTTCAAGATGATGATAGTTGATGAAGTCGCCCTCTCAGAGGCACAAAAGAGAGAACACTCGAACTCATATAGGAACTTGCATATAAAAAGAATAAAACTCTCACAAAACCCTGCCATGGTAAACCCAAGACTGACAAAACCCATAGTTCAGAGAAAAGTGAGTTAATGCAATGTCGATACTTAACATCTTCACATTTAAGTAAAAAGAAAACACACAAGAGTATACTGTTCTGCACGCGTGCCTCGCTAAAACCTATCGTGCAACGTTAAACCTAAATTTTAAAAATGATCCCCGATCGTGAAAAGCAGCACAAGGTCAAGTGAGTATGTACTTCTCAGATACTCCCTCGAGTTCGACAAAAACTCCCCCGAGAACTATATAAGCTTAGGCAAATGAGAAAATTTGCACATACCAAATCCTCGAACAAGCTTCTTCTGGGCACGACTTCGTGAAGAAGCCAGTGCAAGGTTGTGTCTGGGATCGATATGCTTTTTGACTTCAATCTTCCTCGGATGCTCATGCCGATGTAATGTAGACGCAATATGCTTTGAAAGCGACTTCCTGATGTAACATGTTATGGTCTCCGGTCGATACATACTACGTTGTTTCATAGGATCGCCGTTGGAACTCAACGGCGGATGAAGAATTACAAGTTTTCGCTTCAATATGCTCCCATGTACACCCAGTTTCTGCATGGCGATGAGCTCAAGACGTCGTAACCAAGGTCTATATTTGGTTGACCTCCAAGACATTAAGCGGATTCCTAATCCGGTGAAGACATAATCCGCTTGGAAAACGTGCCTTAAAGGAATGCATCGATAGTCCAGGTCAGATTCCACAAGGTAAGCATCATCTTCATAAATCCGCGGTCATGGTTAATTCCAGATGCTGCGGATAGAATAAGCCCAAACCGTGAGTAACGCGGAAAACGTTCAACACCTATTTGCGGTAGCGCAGGCTTAATGTTGCATCTTACCAACAGATCAACAACGCACGCGCACGTTGTATCTTTACCAATGCATCAACAACGGTCGAGATGTCATGCATAATGCAATGAGCTATACACAAAGCTAATTGAACTTAGATATGCTTTAACTTCTTGTTCCACAACCTTTCGCGGATCTCATTTGCATCTAGCGATGAATGGTCATTGCACTAAAAGCAACACCTTCTAGGTGTAGTTCGACTGCGGGACCGTATCACCATCTCGAACTTTTGTTTCAAAACTTCGGTCGAGACATAAATGAGTTTTCCCCAAGATCTTTCATCTCACCCGACTTCGTGTGCGAGGCGCTTCTTTCAAGCTCTTCCGTGAGTCTAAGTGAGATTTATGTCATCGGCTAAGGACCGCAACTCTTAAAATTCGTTTGTACATCGTTAGGGCATAGTTTATTCACATATCCCTAACTCGATCAAATATTCACTTAAACGCGTATACCACATCCGCCGATTGTTCCAACTGCAGTGCTGAAAGCCCTCAATTCAATGTAGTAGGGTGTTCTCAGTGGGTTCAGAACTATTTGGATCAGCCATAAGCTCTTCGAACTTTCATATATTTCCGTATCAAGATCCCTATGTATACGTTTACACTAATGCGCATATACGATATTTAGTTTTTCTAAAACTACTAAATCGATAAGGTAGCTTTAACGTTATGACGCCCATTACAGGGGAATAAGTCTCCTCAATCAACTCTGCGGGCGCTTGAGAGAAACCTGCGCCCACAAGGCGGCTTCGTATTGCAGACTATTTCATTCTTTCCTTTCATTACGCTCTCATTTAAAACCCACTAGAGCCAACGGTCATGGAAGTGGAAACTGGCCAGCCCAAACAACTCCTTACGTTTCGTAGTGAATCAAGTTCACCCTGGATTACTAGCTTCAGCTTGACTAACTGGCCTACGCCAACATTCATCAACGAACGCGCTTCGATATCGCCGCCACTACTTCTCGGTAGCTACCATATAATGCGGAATATCGATGATAATCTCTTATTCCACCCCATTAACTCATCCATGCATGCATAATGGACCAAGATTGTGTTCCTGGATAATCCTGACACTTGGCGCAGAGGTGGGAATGGTTGAGATAATAACGCATAAGGATTCATTTTCAAGGCCATACTTCTCCACTTCTAGAGGTGAATCCTTCGAACTCAATGATCTCTCACGCGCTTCAGCTAAAAAAAAATGTATTGATTGGCTAGCCGCTTCACGCATTAGGCTTCGCCCAACAGGCGGCCAAACCGCTCCTGGGGCGGCACACCCGGATGTTGACTGACGTCCGTTAGGTACATATCTATCCGCAGTGCATGTTTTTTGCAGTCGGGTATATGTGATTCGCCTTCTTTATCTAGATCAGAAAGCCGGCCTGGAGCAATACTCAAATCTAGAATACGGGATCGAGATGAGACATAGCGGGGACGGCCTACCTATAATTACGCCGCTTCTTCAGAACGGACGCCTATCTCCCCTAATCGGGCGTAAGATCACCTCATCAAGGGACAATCCGCAAAAACGGCTATAGAAGAGGATCATAAGTGGGTATGGCTCTAAAGAGCTAATTCAAGGAGAATCGTAATCGACAAAGATTCACATCCTTCGAGGACCCATATTGGTACATTGCAAGCCGCACAATATGGCGTATCGTGCATACCCAAAATGCGTAAATACGTAAACATCGCCTCGCACTAAGAACCAATTGTAACGCTATAGCATCGGGCAGCAACGCCTCAGCGGACCAACATGGCTGCATACTGCATAGCCCTTGTGCGTAAACCAAAGCTATGCAAGCCTACCAAGGTTCGGGCGATCAATTGAGTATAATGCGCTTTTATGATCGCTTCGCCAGGTCAAGCTGGGGGGGTTGAACACGGGAATTCAATGTTCAATTTCAAGCCCAAAAAATGCAATACTTATCGAATAATCGCTCGATATAAACTCTCCTAAGATTATCCACTTCTTAGACTTTACGTGGATAATTAGTGGTGGCTAGCCCTAAGCAAGAATTGGCCAGGAGTTTAGCGAAAGAATGTGTATTGTGACGTATTATTGTGACTATCGTAGCACGCATATATCAACCAAAAACCACATTTACATGGTCCGCATTTTGGTTGAAAGAGTCCACATTATTCCTTTAATCCACTCCGTGAAAAGAGGTAAAGCTTACGTATACTTGCTGTGGATGATGTAAAAAATCCAATTTCCCAACGAGCAGCTTGGCAAAGTGTGCTTGTAGCACAAAATCCTTACTTGCGGGGTGTGATGTATCAGGTAACATATTGCATCGTGACACTGAATGTTCCAAACGGTCGCGGCTAAAGCAAGTAAATCGCTTGAATCATCGGTTTTCGCCACCTATATGTGGTATGTTCCGCTTGGGAGGTAGTGCTCATTGGCCCCAAACATAGCTTCAGCTTCATATTTTGAAGGTGATGCAAGATACGCCACTCTATTTTCTACAAAGGGGTTTTGCGATCATTGTTCGCCTTCAATATCCTTATAACTCAATGACGCTCTCCGAACGGAGAATATAAGGCCCCCTTAATAGCACTGAAGACTAATAATACAACGAGGTGTAAAGGCTACGGGTTCTTAATCAGTTAGGCAGACTCAATTCGCTGTTGCAGTGGTGATTTCAAATTTAAGTTACTGGCATAAATGACGCTTATCCGCATAACTAACTTCCCCACATTTATACCTTATCACATGTTAATTGAATTCGTCACATGTATAAGAAACATGATTCAATAAACTCATATTCGAGGACAATATCCATAATAATATCCAAAAAATTTAAAAGCAAATACCAAAACAATCATCCAAACAAAAATAAAAATTGTTCAAAACTTAAACCAAAAGATAAAGGTTTTGGCCAACAGGCCTCCATGTCAAAATTTTGCTTTCCATATGTGTTAGGTAGCTAAAATTAGTTCCCCACAAATTGATTACAGAATGGTACTCCTCAACAACATTGCAGGCACAAATAAGTGCATAGCCAATGATCTATTCCATCAAAATTTGGTGTAGATTTTACTCCACAGGTTCGAATACCGTCCCTTATTCTTGAAGTTTTGGGTCTTAGCCAAGGGATCACGTGATTAGTCGATGCCACCCCCTTTTGGTCGAAATTCTGATTCTACCACTATTCAAAGATTTCCTGCACCAAGAAGGAAAGAGTGATTCTCTGTAGGGCTCCTCCTCGCTTTCTCGGCAGCCTTGTCTTGACACTCCTCCACGAACAGCAAGACTTTCTGCACATCCCAATGGGTAAGATGTCACTGGCAGACTTCACGAGTCGGAGTTAATGCCTTCGAAGTCCCAAAGTTTAAGATTGCCTCTGGCTTTATAGCTTCTGAAATTCTCAAGGATTTAGGACTGGTACGTGTTGCCTTTCAGTGGTGATATGGTGAATTGACAGAGATGGTGGAGTCACCCCTAGGTGAGGCCAGGATAATTCATATGTCTTTCATCGAAGCGGATAGTGATGATGAACCGTTTTTACCGAAAAAGATAGACTTTGTGGCTGATCACCCATTCATGTTTTTAATTAGAGAGGAATTGACCGGAACGAGTCTGTTCATTGGTCACGTGCTCAATCCGTTAGAAGAATGAGCACGTGAGAATGCAATTAATATCTCTACTCTTATGTTTTGTTTTTTTAACTATTGCATTGTGGATGATTGCCTGCGGGAATGGTTTTTAATTTCTTGTTTTTCTTTGCAATGTAACAGTTGAGGTTCAGTGATCGTTTTGTCCTTCGCAGTTGAATCTTCCTCTAATTTGTGCACTCTTTTGTTCTTTTTGGTGCTGAGGTTCACTGATTGTTTATTTCCAGCTTAAAAATAAAATAAAAAAGTATTCGTTTTGATATCCAATGATTAAGCATATGATGATTATTTTTTTTTGGGTCGAAGAATATGAGCATATGATGATGAATTGTAAATCTCATCTGCCTTTTAGTTTTAACCTCTAGTTGTGCAAACAAAATGGTCTCTGCTTACTCTTTCCAAGTCTATTCAGAAAGTACGAATCTAGAGTCTAGCTAGTATTAAGTTATTAACTTGCATACCAACTGAGGGCAACGAAGCCACTAATACTACGGTCGTATTAATTTTAGTCTAGTTAATTTTTACTAACGTTTTAATCTCTACTTGTGTTTAAATAGGTCCCGAGTCTAAATCTCATGGACGATATTTTTTGTGCCAATGAAGAGCAATTGGTTATGTTTGAATTTACCTATTTATATGGTTATGTTTGAATTTATCTATTTATATCTTAGTTGTTTCGTATCAAACCACAATTGCATTCGTATCAATAAGTCATATATACTCCATATATCAATAAATGATAAAAGTTATCATAACCAACATAGGGTGGCCCAGTAGTTGAGGCGAATTCCAAGCATGTATTCCACACGGCTCGTCATGAGTTCGATTCGTTGCGCTCGTGAATCACACGATGGTGGTCAGAGGGAGGCTGAAAATGCCTTTGTGAGTCTTCCCAGCCCCCGGTAGGGTGGACTGTCGTGGATTGGCCACCAACTAGTCTCCTTTTTTAAAAAGAAAAAAGAAAGAGAAAAATTATCATTTTGTGAACATAATATTAATTGAACAATGTTGGGACTGGCTACAGTGCTCGCAAGCATTGAATGCTCACACCAATCTCACCCTCTTTTTCCCCCTCTCTCCTCCCTTCTCCCTCCTTTTAACGGTGAGATCGGTATGAGCATTCAATGCTTGCGAGCACCGTAGCCTACTCCAACAATGTTGATTGTGTATACATCTTTGTGATTTGTACGGATTTCAAATCGCGTAAGGAATGGGCATTGCATTTCATGGGTGGGCTAAGAGCATAATGATACATATATGGCTTTAGGCCTAGCCTTGAGGTTGGGCTTTTCAATTTTACTACACCACCTAGTGCGAGTTTTTTATTTTGGGGCCAATTAAACCCAAACCCCAACCCGAGAAAAATAAATTCAAGAAAGAAAACAAAAGAAAAAGAAAAGAAAAGTAAAGCCCCAAATCGTCGATAAAGAGTAGAGACTCTGCCACGCACAGCTCTTCTCAGTCCCAACGAGAATGGCAACGGCCTTCTCATTTGCGCAGACCACTCTCTTCTCCAAAACCTCACCTTCTCTCCGCACAGCTTGCCTCAGAAGCTTCACTTTCTGCCTGCCGTTCTCTTCTTCATCTGCAGCTCTTTCCTCCGATAAGCTTCACAGCAAGAAATGGAGGCAGCCGGTGGCTTCGGTGCTCGAGCTGGGCGGCGTCAAGATTGCTAAAGATGGTAACTTTGACCATTTCCCTCATCTGGGTTGCTCTTTTTTATTATATTTTTTCTGTTTTTCTGTTTTGGGTTTGCAGTGGTGGTGAAATTTTTGTACTTGGCTTGCATTTCTACAACCTTAAACTTTGAATTTCTTCGTTCCTCAAGTTGTAGTTTTCTGTGAAACTGTTATGTTTGAATTGGTTTTACGTTTTACAACTTGGGTTAGTCCATTTATTCTATTATTCATTAACTGCTGCAGTATATTTTGTTCACTATGCAATTTGGTTGGTTGAAAAGTTTTGCATTTTGTTTTGTATACTTGTAAGAGAATTGTATCTCACATAAGTTCTTGGCACTCTGGAATACTTGTTTCCGATTCGGGTACATTCCATTCCGATGTTGGATGTCTGTTTGATGGCCTAAGTCTAACTAATGTTTCGAAGCATGTTAGAATTCTCATCATATGTTGCTTTTGATGCTGTGTCGGGTATGTGCAATTGGAAATTTGCAGTCTTTCCTTTTTGAAAGATTTGTTTGTGGCTTAATATTTTTGGATTATGGTTTTGTAGATGTGTTGAGGGATGACCCCACAAACAATGTTCCGGATACAATTTTTGCAAAGCTTGGACTGCAACTCCACAGAAGAGATCAGCACCCACTTGGGATTTTGAAGAATGCAATATACGAGTATTTCGACACCAATTACTCAAATCAGTTCGATAAGTTTGATAATCTTTGTCCAATTGTGTCTGTGAAAGAGGTATGACCTTGATTTTATTAAAAATTGGGCCATGAAATAGGCCAAATGAAGGGAAAAAGAATCTTTAGCTTCCAGTGTTTTTCATTCATATCTACTATGTTCGTTTCTGGATTGTTAACCTCATGGATTAAGTCATGCATTTTTCATAAAAGAAGAATTGTAGATGTGCGTTATTGCAAAGCTCTTTTATCCTTGTAAGATTGTAAGAACTCTGTGACTTACTTCTTGACAGTGAATCAAAATTTCAATTCTTTCAGAATTTTGACGATGTTTTGGTTCCTGCTGATCATGTAAGTCGAAGTTATAATGATACGTACTATATTGACTCTCAAACCGTTTTGAGGTGTCATACAAGTGCTCATCAGGCAGAAATATTGAGAAGAGGACATACTCATTTCCTTGTAACAGGAGATGTGTACCGTAGGGATTCCATTGACTCAACTCATTACCCTGTGTTCCATCAGGTTTCTTATCTCGAATTCTTACAATAAGACTTCAATGCTGCTTAGCTTCTTGGAATTCTGCCTTATCTAATGAATTTATTTCCTGCCCATATAGATGGAAGGTGTTCGTGTTTTTTCTCCACAAGATTGGGAGGCATCTGGGACAGATGGCACATCTTATGCCGCTGGAGATTTAAAGAAATGTCTAGAGGGTTTGGCACGCCACTTATTTGGTAAAATCTATCTTGAACCACTGTGCTTGGTATCTCCTAGACAAGCTGTAATTTGGTGTGCCATTTGAGTGCTTTAGCATCCAACAAATATAGCTATTAAGCATATGGAGTTTTATTTGCTTCAAAAACTCTTCAATTGTTTTCTTAGTTTTTTTTTTTAATTTTATTTATTTATTATATGATACAGTTGTTTTGGAACATCTAATTTGATTAAATTGAAATTTTCAGGTTCTGTGGAAATGCGCTGGGTTGATACATATTTTCCATTTACCAACCCATCATTTGAACTAGAGATATTTTTTCAGGTACACTACTGATTCTTATCATTTTGGGACACAAACCAACATTCTGTGTTTGTTTGTGGATTGTGAATCTACTTCATGCTATATATAATGTATGTCTAGATACTTCCAATTTTGGAACTCTGCTTCTCTTTGCCTCTCGCTTGTTGTGTCATTCTGTTAGAGATTCTTTATGTTCCAGGGGCCATGGCCATGTAACTAAGAGTTATACATTATGGAGAAGCATGCATTCTTTCCTTAATCCGCGCAAGTAACTTACAAGAATGGTACATGCACAATTACACAAGATAAAATGGCAACTTCATGATAGTATTAGTTGCCTGTATAACTTGTTTTATCTGCTGCCTGTGATATCTAGGAATTTTAGAGTGGAAGTAGGTGTTTACTCTAGCTTAAACTTAATGCCTGTCCAAAAATTCCATGTAGTGACCCTTGAGACCCTTAGAAACCAAAACACAAAGAGTAAAATGCATGCAGATGAAGAAGTAATAAAACTTTTTCTTTTCGGTTACGAAAAAGTATAAAACTTGTCAAAAAGATATCTATTGAAGAAAAGCTTCAATTTCTTCCACTCTCGCCACTGATTCTACTGAAAGGTAAGTCACAACTAAAATTGAATGAACTAATAATTCAATTGATTTGACTTCTTTCAATGAAATTTTCCGGGATCTTCCCAATTTGAAGATTCATGGGAAGCCCCCAGTTATTTATAATAACTGAGACAAGAAGACAATTTGAAAATGACCTTCCTGGATGTCGGGGATGGTTAGTAGGAGGAGTCTCTGGCATGGATTTCTTAGTAGAGTCTGAGGCGAGAGGTGTAAGCACCGCGAGGTGTGAAGCGATCTCGTACTAAACTAACTGAAAGAAAGTCTGTAATTCCTCTGAGATACTTTCTATTGCGATTCTTTCTATTGTTCATTGTTACTGTTCATATATAACTGTTGCTTTTGACATGCTTTGAACTGGGACACCCGTTGATAATAAAATCTCATGTTGATCTAGTGGCCATTGATATAAATGTTGCTAGTAAATAAGTTGTGGTTTTTAAATGTTTAGGAAAGTTTTCTTTTGTTACAATTCATGCTTTGAGACCTCTTGGCATTTCTTTTGAATTGATGCTTGGATGCATGAATATTTTTAGCATTAAATCGATTTTATAAGCTGATTCTGAATACAATACCAGGAAAAATGGTTGGAGGTTTTGGGTTGTGGGGTGACAGAACAAGAAATATTGAGGAGAAGTGGCAAAACAGACAACGTTGCTTGGGCTTTCGGACTTGGATTGGAAAGGCTGGCAATGGTTTTATTTGACATCCCTGATATTCGGCTTTTCTGGTCAACGGATGAGAGATTCACCTCTCAGGTGGTTCCTGAATCCGTTAAATATGATTTTTCCCCCTCTTTTTTCAGATATTTTCCATTTGCTCAATTTTAAGTCTTGACAAATGATATAAGCAAGTATTAAAGTCCTTCGCATTTTTCTAATCCAGTATATCTAATTATCCAATTTTGGATTTTGGATATAGTTTTCGAGTGGCCAGCTGGGAGTCAAATTCAAGCCATTTTCCAAGGTATTGTTGCAACTCGCACAGAGGAAATTAGTATGTTTTTTCTGGTTACTGAGTTTTCTGGTCACTTATTATTATGTGTAAAGTTAAGATATAGTTTAGTGAGATCTTTGATCTCCCTCCCTCCCTTCCTTGCGTGTTTAGAGCTTGTGTTGCCCTTTTGTTATAACTTGTAAGTTGTAAATTAAAAGATAGAAAGCAAAAATTGAACCATGAAAAAAGAAAGAACAAAGAAATGATGATCTTACAGCAGTTGATAAAAAGGCTTCTTAAGATTTTGTTATTCATGGATCTAACTACTGGTTTGAGGGTAAATTACTGCTTGCTAGCATTTCTTATAAAGTTACTTTCTTTTCGTTTCAGTATCCTCCTTGTTACAAAGATGTCAGTTTTTGGATAAATGAGTCTTTCACCGAAAACAACTTATGTGAAGTTGTTAGAGAAGTTGCTGGAGATCTTGCAGAGGAGGTATGTCTGTTTTACTCATAAATTTTCTGGTGGTGTAGACGTTGAACATTATGGTTGAAGGGATACCTTGATGTTTATTGGAAATGAAAAGCAGCCCTAACTTGACGTATTCATTGCAGCTAGTTTTCTGAAATAATTTTCTACCGAAATGGCTTAAAATTGGAAGATTCAAAAGTTATTTATAATCCCCACACCTAAACTGCTATATTTATTAACTATATCAACCTTTCTAAATGGATAATTCCAACACCTGGAAAGTTATTTTCAATCCAAATGTGGAAGTTTTACTATGCATTCATGGAAAATCTTTTCTATGATTACCACTGTGTGATATTCGTTCATCAAATATTATGCCCCAACATACTCTGTCGAGTCTGGTGAAATGATCTCTAATACCTGACTGTACATTGGAAGTGTTATGCAGTTTTCTGAAATAGCTGTTCCATGATTGCCAGGTACAATTGATAGACAATTTCACAAACAAGAAAGGAATAACCAGTCACTGCTACAGGATCGCATATCGATCCATGGAACGCTCGCTCACAGATGATGAAATTAATAAGTTGCAGGTAAGTCATATAACAAGACGATGCATTCATATCTTTACTTCATAGGAGCACTCACACCTCCATAACTTTTTCAATTGTGTATGCAGTGGAACGTAAGAGAGTTGGTGCAGAGCAAGTTGAACGTCGTGCTAAGATGAGAGGTCTCGGTGCAGTAGCCTATTTTGGCAGTTCAAATTGTGTAAAAAAAATTCACATGATTTATAGGTGTTGAATTTTACTTGTATTGTAAAATTGTTTCCTTTTTTTTAGCTGGCCGTGAATACAGAGTTTTAAACCTGCCTTGGCAAGAGATAAAGAGATCAACCCTCCAAGTATTCAATGGGGAGACGTCGAAAAATAATTTTTTTTTACTGAAAAAAAAGGTTGTAGAATTGAAAGTGGTTTGGCAAGCAACTGCTATTATTTCAGCCGTGCTAATTTGCCTCAAAGGGATCTGCACGCCCATTTTCTCTCCATACACACCCATGTTTTTTTCTGGTCTTTTCATTTAACAAGTTAAAGGCGAATCAAGAGTCATGGCAAAAGAAGCGTGTTGAAAGCATTTATGGATATGAATATCACATCTCTTTCTTTTGCCATCACACAACGAAAGCCCTTTTAGTATTTTACAGGCATCGACAAGAACTTTATGCAAATGGGCTTTCATTATATCCAAATGGGAACCCTAGTTCAACCCATATGGTTTCTCCAAACTTGGTTCTTCTATGCAGAAGCAAGTCCTGCAGCACAATTTAGTTGGAAATTACACGAATCTTTACTTAGCAAAGCTTATGGAGCTCCCATCTAGTGTGGCCTGTAAACTTCTTTGTTCACATCCTTCCGCAAATGGAAGAGCAAACTCGGCAAGAAATCGAACACGGCATCTTATGTGTAAAGATAAATGCTTTTAATCACTCAATTTACAAATTTCCTACGCAAATAACATTTTCGGAGAATCACAAAGAAACAATTTGTCAATCATAGAACCCATGATTGAAGAATACAAACATCAGTTGAAGAATACAATGGGTTTAACTTCAGTGGTACGTACCATTCAATGGTACGTACTGTTGAATGGTCTAAGATTTATTTGGGACCCGCTGCAAATTAATCTGGATCATTCAATGGCCGTACCATTGAATGGTACGTACCACTGAAGAATTTTCCGAATACAATGCTAATATTCTTAATGCATCAAAGTAAAACGGTATTAATTTCTGCACACTTTTTCTCCTTTGCACATCTCTATTTTTTTTTTACCTCTTTAATCTTATTTGTTTTATTTGATCCAAATGTTATAATTAAACAAAATTGTGCACCATGATGTAATCCTTATATTAAGAAAAGAAGGTAATCGTGTTGAACAAAGTAAAAAGTCTCGCGTCGGTTATCTTACAAAACTAATTAATTAAATAGTTTCACTTTTAATTGCATCGAGATCTTTTGCGTAAAAATCTCACACATATTGATTGACCGGATAATTAAATATCAACACTATCGATGTAATTAGTAGTGCGGTGTTCATGAAATTTTAACAAATCTTATAATATAAAATATGTACCATTTTTGCCGACAAGATATTGTGTAGCCATGAGCCAGATGGTAATCTTTCCGGATGGCAACAGGTCTATAAAGAGTTGGGGAGCATAGGGTCAAAAGGAAGACAGAAGTAGAGTGCCATGAGTCAAACAACTGGGACAATGATGGCCTATCGAATATCTGATGTTGGGTCCCTTTCCACCTCCACCCTTGTCTACTCTCTTCTCAAGGACTAGGATGCCAAGCTGATTCAACATTTCAATTTATCCTCCAAAATTTGTCTTAAGGAATATAATCCACATTTAGATGATTAAGCACAAAGACAACAGAGTTAAGTAATTATTTTCGTGCTTAGAGAATTGAGAAGCATGAAAAAAAGTGAACACTCAAGCTGCTCCTGGACCTATATATAGTTTATCTTCAAGACTTCAACTGTGTTGTGGTGGATACAACTAGCTAGAAAGAATATGTTTTATAATCGGTTTGGGTTCATCTCTTTCAATATATGTTAAACGATGAAATGAATACACACATCAAAATATAAAATCTTACGACGAAAGAAATTAATTAATACAAAGAGAGAGATATATAATGAGTTAAATAGCATATTTTTTTGTTAAATTGGAGTGTTGTGATAAATAAATTAAACACCAAAAATATATACAATCGTTTACAAATTAAGTTCTCTCATCTCATACATTGGTTAGACAAACATAATATCGGTTACGATCAAAATATAAGTCTCATATTTTTGTAAAAACTACCCAAGGTTTTCTTATCCAGAAGAGTTGAGCAATCATTTCCTTCCACACTGTTAATATCATCAAATCATAGTTGTCTCGGTTGAACCGTTTGATGTAGTGTTGAGGGGAGGTAAAGCTCTGTGTTTGTACAAACCCGACAAACATTGATACCCCAATAATACTATGCAACCTGGCTATAGCCTTCACCTTATTGTAGAGCGCATATGATAATATGCATGATCCCAGATAATATCTCATGCATGCTTTTACATTTCTGCGTAAGCATGAGTAACATTAGATTAAAATTGGCTCTATATAGGTAAGGAGGTTTTTTTTTTTTTTTTTATATGGCAACGGGACAATATTTTAATGTATAAACAACGTAATATGAAGCATTCGTTTAGTTTAATTTGAAAATTGTTTAATTACTCATATGTATCTAAAAAATTAATGATTAATCATAAAAGCATTACTCAGTACCATAACCCTCGATCTACCGAACTGCTAGCATGTCTCAAAATGATAGTGCAATTCCTTCAATTTGTGAGAAAGTAATATTATCTCAACCCTGCCTTCTGCATGTGAATGAGCTGCCACATGACCCATCCCTGCGAATGCTATATCGCAATTGACACAGACCTATATTCTATAGATACACTCTACCATCTGTAGAGCGCGTTAAATCGAACATGAATTTTCACATCAGGATTCAGAAAGAGCGTCCTGGCTTTGGCTTTTACAAACTCACCCAGGTCAGATGGAAGGGACGTAATAAGCCGCCGAGAGAAAGATAGATTGAGAGAGAGAGACCCAGGTGCAAGTTGTAAGGGCTGACAAGTGTGTGGAATTATGACAGGGATGTGTCATTGTAGACTCCTTTTTTTTTCGTTATTTTTGATATTTTAATAGTTAAATTTTTATTTAAAATATAAAATTAAAATTTAACGGTTAAAACAATTAAAATTTTTTTTTGGAGTGTCCAAAAATTTTTGTGTGTCATCATGTGTTGATAAATATTTAGTAATAAAACTACCCTCTGATCTCTCTCTCTCTCCCTCTCTCGTATGGATCATGCATCTGTCTCCCAAAGTCCTACATAAGTCCCAACTACTTCTCACTTCTCAGATTCTGCAGGGATCGATGGGGTCATACTCATGTGACCTCATCTCATTATAAACTTGATTCTTAAACTCGTCCGTCAATTTACATACTATTGAATGATTTAAGATTTATTTTGGACTCATCACATATTAATTTGGAACCATTCAATGGCGATACCATTAAATAGTACGTATCACCCAAGATTGTTTGTCACATCCCGAACAGACTCCGTCGTAGCACGATATTGTCCGTTTTGGGCCACGCCCTCACGATTTTATTTCTGGAAACTCACGAGCAACTTCCCAATGGGTCACCCATCATGGGATTGCTCTAGCCCAAACTTGCTTAACTTCGGAGTTCCGATGGAATCCGAAGCCAGTGAGCTCCCAAAAGGCCTCGTGCTAAATGGAGGTGGGCATGTACATATAAGGCACATCACCCCTTCTCCGTTGGTCGATGTGGAATGTCACATTTTTCCTACAAACATGATGTTGAGCCTGTGTGTTGGAAACATTCTTAGTACCCTGTAATATTCAACAGTATAAAAAACATACAACTAAAATTAAAATATAGTGATCGAAAATTAAAAAATTTGTCTATCTTATTGAAAAATAACTTGTAACATTTAAAACTACATAGTACTAAGGCAATACCCATGTGAGATTTGCCGACAACCAAATTATTGGCCATGCACTTTAATACAAAAGTAGATATCAACCCAATTGCATTAGAATATTTTAGGAAAAATTCACCCATCCGTTGCCTATTTTTTTATATTTAAAAACTTACCATAGTTAGCTAATTAGGTTAATTAATAGCTATGGTTCTTATTTGTCATTTTGTTTCATGCATATTTTACCCTCTACAATTTATTTTTTTTCTCAACCATCATTTTTATAGTTTAATATAATTTATGTGGAATAAATTGATTTTTTGGTTTAAAAATTATTGGATTTCAGTCTTATAAATTAGCAATGTGGATGACTTTGATACCAAATGTGTAGGTAATGTAATTGGGTTTGATACCGAATATATAAGTAATGTGAATGTATAAATTTTGATTGATATTACGGAGGTGATGTAGATATAATTTGCTTACCTATTGTGTGACATCCCACATCGACCAGCGGAGAGGGGGTGATGTGCCTTATATGTACATGTCCACCTCCACTTAGCACGAGGCCTTTTGGGAGCTCACTGGCTTTGGATCCCATCAGAACTTCGAAGTTAATCGAGTTTGGGCTAGAGCAATCGCATGATGGGTGACCCGCTGGAAAACTACTTGTGAGTTTTCAGAAACAAAACCGTGAGAGCGTGGCCCAAAGCGGACAATATCGTGCCACGGCGGAGCCGGTTTGGGATGTGACATATTGATAAGGTTTCAATTGACTGTGCATGCTAATGTCCATGTATTGGTTGTTTTTAGGTGGTTTTTTTTAGAGAGAAATTTTATTCTACCTCAACAATAGGTTCTATGATTGACAAATTGTTTCTTATGGACTCAAATTTTAATGGCGTCAATGCAAGCTTTAAAAATTTTAAATGCATAAAATCAAATCAAATAATGCATTTATTCAAGATTTTTAAAATTAGTTTCTTTATTTATCTTAAAGGTCAAATTCGTCATAACAAAACATACAATCCTAAAATAATTAATTCACTAGACATTAAT
Organism: Gillenia trifoliata; assembly: GCA_018257905.1. Classification (NCBI taxonomy): domain Eukaryota; kingdom Viridiplantae; phylum Streptophyta; class Magnoliopsida; order Rosales; family Rosaceae; genus Gillenia; species Gillenia trifoliata. The sequence continues at coordinate 37,933,296 of CM031080.1, read as the reverse complement.
TTGAATTTTCTCTAAAATTTAGTGGGTTGACTGGGTCTAATCAAAAGGACCTCTATAAATAATTAACCCTCTAACCTAAAATTTCCCTTCACAAATCTACTGCTTACTATTCAACTTCCTCTAGATAATTAGGGTAAAAATAAAAATAATGAAAGGATGTGTGAAACTTGCACCAGAAACGCTTAATATTTCCAACCTTTTGCATGATACAAACGTCGAGAGGGAAAATTGGTAAATGAGCTCAATTAGAAATTGGCATTCAATTGCTTACTATTCAACTTCCTCTAGATAATTAGGGTAAAAATAAAAATAATGAAAGGATGTGTGTGTGAAACTTGCACAGAAACGCTTAATATTTCAACCTTTGCATGATACAAACTCGAGAGGGAAAAATTGGTAAATGAGCTCAATTAGAAATTGTAGCATGCAATCGAAACAATTTGTATGACACGGATTCATTAACACGGTGACGTTTCATGCCAATAACACAATGACATGTGGAAAAAAACTAAAACATATTCTTGTATTATTAATATAAAATATCACATAACGGTAAACTCGTTCTATACAAGTCATTTTCGAACCGATGAAGTCATTTTCTAGCTAGTGACAAACACAATGATGATTGAGTTTGAATGGGAATTTTAGTCAACGCATGGTTAGTCACTTCACGTTTGATTTCTTCTGCAAAAAAGCTGAGAGCTCAAGAGTGATTCTGAGAACTGATCGACAGAAATTAGAAACAAAAGTCATATACCCACGAGATTAGCACGCATATAATGTGAATTTAGAGTTCTCTTTGTTCTTAATCAACTTATCACTATGCATGAATGCAAGTATATATTATATGCAAACTCATGAAATCTAATCCAACTAGTAAATAGGGTTGTAGTTTGAGGAACTCAAGACTTGGGTGCCAAAAACATGACCTAACTCAAATTTTAGAAGTAGGCTACAGTGCTCGCAAGCATTGAATATTCACAACAATCTCACCATTAAAAGGAGGGAGGAGGGAGGAGAGAGGGGAGGAAGGAGGGTGAGATAGGTGTGAGCATTCAATGTTTGCGAGCACTGTAGCCAGTCTCCAAATTTTAATAGTTACATTCTTTTGCTAATTTTCATGCTCGAATTTTACAAATCAACTTGAAAATATCACAATGTGTTTTGAGCTTACATCAACAAAGTCTATCATGATTCATAATTAACCTAATCTGGTGTATTTTGAACAAACTTTTTTAGTACCAACTACAAGTATTTAGTGTCAACACGTTTAAATTAAGGGACCAAATACCATTGCATTCAATTTAATAGTTAAATAGGTGTCGACGCTAAGTGTCTATAGATACTAAAAAAAATAAAAAATTTTGAAAGGAGAAAAATTTGTCTATCCAAAGAGTTATAAATGTTTGCGTGTAACAAAAAGTTCTATAATGTTCCTGAGTATAAAATATTTCATATATTATGACCGTTGGATTTTAATTTTTATAATTTTAATTAAAATTTAAAAGTTACAAAGTCTAAAATATCAAATACTTCGAAACATAATAGAAGATCTCGTGTACAATAAAGTTTTTCTCAATTTGTAAGGTTTCCACTGCTTGAAGTAGCTCCTACTATATTCCATTGGGCAATTAACCGTGGTCAATTGAAAAGGCGTTTTCCATTCAATGTCCCACTGTGCAGAGAAGATTCCAGAGCGAAGTGCCAAACTGATTGATCAGCAGATTGTAGAAATTCAAAGTGGAATTCATTAACTAAAAATGATCTGAACGCTCCAAAAGAGAAGTCCCCGACCCCCCACTGTGAATGGGTACGGTAAGCTGCATCACGACTCACGAGCCCCATAGTTTATTTTCCAGATTTCATTCCACCATCGCAATGTCCACATCTCAACTTTTTAAAATTTCTTAATTTTTTTCTCAACCTACGTGATCATCACGTTAATTAGGTTTACAATATGATTGTGTTTTCAATTTAAGGACGAGATGCATATCAAATGTCATGTAAGTTGAAGAGATAATTAGGGTTTCAAGCATTTGTAATTTTAACCATGCCGTTGTTTCATTGACTATAACAAATCTACAGCATAGTTATGTTTCAATGTAATGGAATAATGTAGGGTGTATGTTTAACCACAAAAAAAAAAGTTGCGTTTTTCATTTCAGCCAGGCCATTATTTCATTGAGAATTACATTAGCATAGTTGTGTTTTCGATATGCAAGTGTAAGGCTGAAAAGGAAGTTGCATTTTTTCTTTTTAGCCATGCCATTATTTCATGGAGCATTACAAGGTGATTGTATTTTATATGCAATACAAAGATGCAGGGTGCAGATAAGTATCACTTAAGTTGAAAAGCAAGTTGGAAATAAACTTTCATTTGCACTAGTCATATCAAAGTGTTGAATCTTTAATAAGATGATGTAATGTGCATATCAATTATAATATATAACGAGAAAGATAAAAAAAAAAAGTTAACCCTCAAGCATTTTAAGCATTATAATGATCTATAGTGCATCAAGTGTTATATTTTCAATGTAATGATATAGTGTGCAAATCAAGTGTTAGGTAAAATGAAAACAAATATTGCAAGCATTTTCTTTTCATCTATATGCCATTATCCGTTTGAATTCTACAATATTTTTAATATAATGTGTAATTATGAGAATTAAGTTTCATGAAAATTTATAAGAAAAACAAAAGTTGACTTTCATATATTGTCATAAGAAGTTTGAGGCTATAGATGGTGAGATTCTAATATGTAACAGGGTGTATATTCTTATTAGTATTTTATTATATAACACATATCACATGATGATAGAGATACTAATAAAAAAAAAAAATATTTTGTACCTACAAATTTGCCTTAAGGTGGGAGGAGGTGGTGGTACTTGATAGCATAATCATAACCATAATTGTAATGTAATATATGTTGTTTCTCGTAACACTCATACGAAAATTCTATGAAACTCCAAAATATCATATACTCTAAAATTTTAACTACTAAACCTTGATTATTGTATCTTTATTCAAGAATCTATCGATTAAAAATTATAAAATAAGGAATACCCCAAAGTATGCACATTCATAACACTTCTCTAACCAAACAACCTCAATAATGATTTTCAGATTACCTCGACCTTGTTCCTCCTTGGAAATCGCACAAACCCCGCTCTCTCTCTCTCTCAAATTTATATATGCAACACATTTTCACGGAGTAGGCTACAATGCTCGCAAGCATTGAATGCTTATATCAATCTCACCATTAAAATGAGGAAGGAGAGAGGAGAGAGGGGGAAAAGGAGGGTGAGATTGGTGTGAGCATTCAATGCTTGCAAGCACTGTAGCCAGTCCCCATTTTCACATTGGAATGCTCATTCAAGCCCATAATACAAGCTTTCTGCACTGCATCCTGCATGGTAGTCCATGACTTAAGCCCATGGGCTGTAATTCTTTTCTTCTTTCTTTATTGGAATTATTTGATGAGTAACTTCCACCTTCTGATGAAACAGAATAAACAAATAAAAACCCTTTAGGAAGACAAGAAGAAGAACTTATGACATAGAAACATTATTACCAGGAAAATATCTTCTGCATTCTTCTGTAATTCTTTTTTTTTTGTTGATAAAATTGTGTGCCTAGTGTGGAGAAAAGTTTAGAAAAAGTTCAAATATACTGTGGAAAGTTTGGAAAGTATTTACATGCAGTGTACTTTTTGAAAGTTATAGTATTCGATGACCAATTTTTGAAAGGAAAAAAGCAATATATGCAGACAGACTTTACAAATAGCAGTTTTTACACCTACGCATTGGAGGATTCTTGATGAACACTTCACTTTGTACCTTTTCTTTTACTCCCAATTCTTATCCTCATTTAACACAATCTGCAAAAACTCAAATAACAAAACGATATCTGAGAATTCTCACAGGAAGATCATAAATTGAGAAACCCTAGATGCAAACGAAGTGTAATTCAATGGACCTGTTTCTAAAAGTGTCATAAGTAAAAAGATATACATTTTACAAAACTATACGAATAATAGAAACCCTAACTGCAATATTTTATCATATACGTGGTGTGGATCTTTGTACTGAGAAATAGTGGAAGAGTCAAAATAGTATTTCTGCATGCCAGGCTTGCCACGTGTGACAACCCCAAGGATGCCAAGTAAGATACCCTGGCTATGCCTAGGTTGGTATACAATGGAAACCGAGAATAGAATGTGACATAGCCACGTGATTCACCTGACTCCACCTATCCAATAATGCGATTCTGATCCCACATCCTAAACGCCACACACTAGTAGGTGCTTTTGTGGATATACTTGACTGGAAAACTGGATTCTTCTTCTAAGCTCACTTGTGTTTATGAGTCCATTAGACTCTGAATTTAGAAATTCAATTAGCTGAAACCAATATAAAAATGTGTTATATGAAATGATTGATGATTTGACAACATACATGTTAACTTAAATTACTTCATGTATTAGTGTTTGTTGTGTCCGTATAAATGTCCTCTCACAAATTGAACAGAACCAAAAGGACTCCTATTAAGGTTTAAGGTCTGTAGAAAATAATGCCTGCTTGGTATTACATGAACTTACACATCCCTTGTAGCGTACCCCTTAATTTGTTTATCTCTTTCGTACCTTTATCTTTATTTTTCTTATTACATGATTATCTTTATCGATAATTCAATAAGTGATACAACAATGAGAAGTGATTATCACACACCTGTTTTCTCTTTCTGCACACTCATTTTTATTTTATATATTGATTATCCTTTTATTTACTCAATCAATATATCAAAAGCAAAGTAAAATAATTAGTACGCGGTAATCATTTTTTTACATCAAATTACATGAAAGTTTTTTTATCAGTGAAAAAGAAGGTAATTAAGGAGTACTCGTAATTAAGAAAGAAGAAGGTAATAGAAAGGCTGACAGAACTTTGTTGCAAAAACTAAAAGATTCGAAAGGCTCAATTGTAGTGCAGCATGTGGTATGGTGGGAAACTCAGCAAGCCTCGGGTTTATCATTGTCATCTTGTGCTGCAAAAGCAGGTCACACTAGTACATTGTTGTAGACTACTTGTGTCCAAGTCCACCACAACGATCCCAAACAAATTGTAGCCTCTTGTTAATCCCCCACACACCTTAAAACCCAAGATCCTTCTGTCGTTGAAGATGTTGCCTGCCCTAAATTTTTAGGGTAACTAGTACCGTTGTGGTGGCACACTAGCTAATAGCTAGCCTCAGTCACTACTTTACGAGAACCTTAAGAGAGAAGATGCTTCTTCAATGTCAAATCATGAGTCTTCTCCTATCTTATTCACCTTCTGAAATTATAAGCATACGGGTTCCTTAGAGAAATGATAAAGGTACAAAAAGAGATGAGAAAAATGCACAAATGATATATCACAATTAATTGACGTTAGTTTTTCATAGGGAAGAAGTTTGAGCTTATACGAGCTACTAGGTATAGACTACAATGCTTACATAATTATTAAAATAATTTAACTATTAATAATTATATTCGTGTAAATATAAAATGTTTGTAAGCATTCTAACAGAATCTGAACTACTAATGCATGCAAAATCAAAGCGCGTTAAGTCGTTCAGACGTGTGAATCCCAACACATCAATTAATGAATGGACGTTGTATCCAAAAAGAATATGAAAAAGAGGATTTACAGGATTAGCGTAGTGAAGTGGGAGCCTATGGAACCCCGTCCGATGGAGAAATGAGCTGTTCTGTGCCTCTGCATCCGGCCTATGCTAAGATACCACAGGGACTCACAGGAGACGTTGATGAAGTGTCACAAGTCGTAATGATATAGTATCTGCGTCGGGTCAAACCATTGCCAAAAACGAAAAGAGCTATTGGCCTATCACAAATGAGAAACTTACCCAATTTGGATCCCACCTTTTCCCGTGAACTTTCCTGCTTCCCAACCAGCAACTTCACTTTGTGGGTTGCTTTTTAATCATATCCCTTAATTTTATTTGATTCATTCAATTTCATAGTTAGAATTTAAATTTTATTTGATTCATTCAATTTCGTAGTTAGAAATTAAAAAGTGTGTATGAGAAACAAAAATATTGTGTAAAAGTTATATCCCCAATCACATATATCATCGCATAATTTGCATCATTTATTAAGATTGGAAAACCAACCCCGTCCATTGGCATAGGTACCTCGCGTTCGTTATGCAAAAACTTTTCTAAGAATCTAATAAGAAAAATGTTGTTGTACAAGATATCTCTGATCATACTAAAAAATCGGGTCAAACTTCAATGATACGTACCATTCAATGGTACGTACTGTTGAATGATTTAAGATTTATTTGGGATCCACTGCAAATTAATCTGGACCATTCAATAACCGTACCATTAAATAGTACGCACTACCCAAGATTTTTTCTAAAAAATCTCAATATTTCTTATATTAAAGAAATGTATTTACTATGGAGTATGGATGTGAGGTCATGTAGCTCAAATAATTTAGAGAATTTATTGCTAGTTTTAGAGGTTTTGTGTTCGATTTTCTCCACATAATATTGCTTGTACAAATAAAATCCATTTTATGGTAGAAAATTAATTTTGACACTCACATTTTGTTCTTGGCCTCTTTGTTTTTATTCTAGCATTTTGATTGAATAAATGAAAGTTTAATCAAGAGAGATAAATCAAAGGTAGAGTGCAAAGGTGAAAACATGTGTGAAAACCAATATTACGTGGACAAAAAATACATTTACTAGGGCCAACAAAAATGAGAATCAACCATACTAGTCAAGAACAACAACTATATGCCAAATGTAAAATTAAAAAAAAAACACACACACACACAATATGCTAGCTATAGTGGCTTAAATCATTGAACCAAAACAAATATATAGTATATACTAGCAAAGCTCCATTACCTTCATAGATACAAAATTGGTGGAGACAATGAGAGCCTAAACCCTTCAATGGTTCACTCTCTCAACAGCCACCTAAAGTCAGTAACGGAAATATTAACCGTGGCCCGACCAACCTTAGTATTATTACGTACCATAACATATTTCATATGATGCCAATAATTTAAGCCCTACAATTTATTTGTTTATTTCCCAAAGTCTCATTCTAAGAAAGAGGAGCTCTCTGAGGAGCACCCTTTCTCCTGCTGCTAAGGGAGAGAACAATCCCCGGGAGGAATCCACTGTTTTTCTTCTTCTTCTTCGTGATGACCTCCGGTTCTCGCGACATTAGTGATTCACTGGTGGCCTCATTGGAGCATGATGAAGCTCTGTATTGCAAAGGGTCCTCTATGGTGGAGCTAGGCAACATGTGGCCGTCATCGTCGGTCACCTCCGAACCGTCCATGCGTAATCCTTCGAACTGCGAAATCGTGAAGTCGGATGCATCAAATCGGTAGAGTATGCCAGATAAATCTTGCCCTTGGTACACCAGATGATCAACCTGTAACATATACATTTGTTACATGATATACCGCTAGATTAAGAGAGAGTATCTGCCTGTAAAGTAACCCTAAAATTGAGAAAACCCTTGATGCCTCTAATACTATTGGATCAAAGAAAACAAAATATCAAGACCACTTGAGGTGGAGACAAAAAAAAAAGCAGTAAACTGAATAAAAAGTGTGTGCAAATGGGATTTTTCTTTTTTCTTACTTATCTTGAAGCCATATATAAAGTAGCAGAGATGCTTCCAAGATATATAGCAAATTAAGTAGAACATTGGCGATGGCTTTAGAACCAGTGTGTCAGAAAATATGCAAAAGCCATCAAATAGGCAATTGGACAATGAGAGAGAGAGAGAGGAATATGGGGATGAAATGGACCTTGCAAGAGAGAGAACAAAAGTGGAAGGGCTCTTGGAGAATCCTGTCACAAGTGAGGCAGATATTGGCAGAGCCCTGCTTGCAAGTCCGAGACTGTGTCTGTGGCCTCTGATTCAAGAATATCACTTTGGCACCGTTAATTGTATAGGGCTGTCAAATGAGAAACAAACTTGTTAACGGAATTGAAAACATTAAAGTAATTTTCTTTTTCACTCGTTAGCTTTTTCTTTTTACTCTTTTTTTTCTTTTTTCGATACAACAATATTCCCACTACATTTGGTACGTAGGTAGAAATGAGAAATCACTTCCTTTCTCATGTTTGATAATATAATACATGTTGTGAAAAGAGGTGAAAAAATAAAACCCTTAGGGATGAAGGGTTTGTTTTTCCCTCATCTTCTCCGCCAAACTAAGACAATATCATCCACATAAATTATGTTCATAATAACTTTCATATTCAATTTTTCTTCTCCAACTTTATCCCATAAAGAAATAAAACTATTAATTTGTCTCTATATTTTGGAAAAATGTTGGATGGTACGTACCATTCAATGGTACGACCATTGAATGGTCCCAGATTGATTTGCGGTGGACCCCAAATGAATCTTAAACCATTCAACAATACATACTCTTTTTTTGAACATCTCTGTGCTTCATATTTACTCTCTCAACTTTATCAAATATTGTATGGGATAATGTATTTCTCATCTCCTAGAAAAAGACATGGGAAATTATATTTTATAAATTACCAAACGCAAGATGGAAGATTTGAGTTAAACCATAAAATAACTCTGCCATAATAATTAGGTATCGAACTCGTCATCCAAATGAATTGAACTTTGAAAATCTTCCACTTACAAGTGAAAATGAATATTACTACCACTCTTCTACCATATTCTTGTTTTTATTTTGTAGTCATACCTGGATATAGGAACAGTCAATCATCTTTTCAAGATCACCCAATCGAACCACATCATGGTACACATATCGTCTAACCTGTCACATGGAGCCAAAACAATGTCAATTGGACTTGTTTACAGCCACAAATGATGATTTACCCTACAGTTAAATTACCCTTATGACAACAGAGAAGATTAACAATGCTGAGGTAAATTTTTCTGCAATATGTGACTGAAAGTAATTAAGTAAATTTGCATAGTCCAAGTACAATTTTTTACTTCTAAAAGTTGAAGGGCCAAAATTATTAACCTCACCAGGCAGGCAAAATTTAGTTGAAACGAGTAGGCAACCAATCATGAAGGAAAAATAGATGAAGTGAGAGCTGAATTGAATTGAATTAAAAGGATCTTTTGAGAATATAAACACTAGAAAATGAAATGAAAAATTGGAAAAATAATAATATGGTCAAAGTTTCGCTTTCATTGAAAGCAACAGCTGGGGAACCTTTGCAGGGTAGAAATGAAATTCTTCTATTAGTAGGAAACAAACCAAATAAAAAAAAAGTGGGAATCAAAGAAGGAATCATAAAACCTTTTTGGAATTCCATATTTATAATTTTATAAAAACAAAAATACATTCAATTGCAATTGCATGGAAAGATGATGACTAGAACTAAAATCAAGAGAGTAAAATTCAATTGCAATTGACGGATTCAAAAATTCAACAACAATTAACTTCATCGTGATTTTCTTTTTTAATTTGTTTCTTTGGCCAAAATCAAGAGAGTAAAAGTTTCACTTTGTTGAAAAAATTGAGTAAAAGTTGGGGAAGATGTACAATTGCATGAAAATTCTATTGAACTCTGGTGTATAAGATACCTCGGAGCATACTAGAAAATCTGAAAGTATAAATTACAACATTTCAGCAAAGAGGTTTTGAGACAAGTTTTCAAAGACAACCACAAAATACTTTCGATTCTTAGAGATTAAGAAATGAAATGATAGAAAGACCGAAAAATGAAGATCAAGGGTAAAACTTACAATCAATGAGCTCTCTCTGTGGTAGAATTTGTTAATTGTTCGAAGAACCAAATTAAGTATATAAAGAGGTAAAAAAAAATTCAGGCAAAGCACATATGTTTAGCTACTGCACTAGCTGAATTCACTGGAAAGCAAAGAAAAAGGAAATTATGAAGTATCAGACAGAGAATTCTACAGTAAAATTCCACAATAATTTCCAAGACACACCGAGGAATCAAAGGGTTGTTACAATTCATAATAAAAAAGCTACAACTAGCTAGCTAGCTAGAAGTAGAAGCCAACTGGAAGTAATTGAGCAACTTTGATCTAAAACTTGTGAAAATTTAGAAGGGTAGATGAATGGTGAAATTTGGTGACATAACTTGATGAGACTTGATGAGTGAGAAATAGTAGTATAGGAGTACCTGCAGGAGAGGGTGGAGGCGGTGAGAAGGGAGGCAGTGGGGGCAAATACTAAGGCAGCAGTGCAGACAGAAGACGTTCTTCTCGTTTTTCCGGCCGCTGTGGTGGACCCCGCATCCGCCAAAGAATGTCTCGGCCATTAAACGCTCAAGCCATGCAGGCTTAATAGTGTTTCCACCACCACCGCCACCATACGCTTCTCTCACCATCCTTTAATTCTCTCTCTCTCTCTCTCTCTCTCTCTCTCTCTTTCTGGCTTTGTGTCTCTCCAAAGAATATGAACGAATTGTGTTTGTTTTTAAAGAAGTGGGAAGATGGTATGAAAGAGTAGAGAAGAAGGCCTTTTAAGTTTAGCTACTACTGTAGCAATAGCTAGCTAGCCAATTAATGTTGTGCTAGCCTTTGGTTTTAGTTTTTTTTTTTACCAAGTAACATTACTTACCAAGTTGGGTTTCAAAACCCTAACCCAAGTGCTATTTTATAGCAGGTGGAAGTTCCAGAACTGTTGTCGTTTTCAGACAAGAGAGAGAGAGTGTTTATTTGAGAGAGAGAGTAATGGATTGTGTGGTGAGGTGTGCGAAGAATGACTTACATAAAATAAGTTTGTTGTAATTTTGATCTGAATCTAATAATATAATATTATGTACAAATATTTTTTAATTAAATTAAATTATTAAATTAAAACACCAAATGACTGTGAATTGATTTCATGTAAGTTGCTCTCAATAAGATGAGAGTGCGTGTGGTGTGGTCTAGGACGGGGGAGGAGAGTCAAGGGCGGGAAGACAGCCCACCAGCGTGTAAGTACTTTCTCTGCACTGCATATAGTGCAACAATACTCTAACACAATTCCTTTTTGCACAGTGATCTGAGCGCCTCCCATTTTAATTTTACTATTTAATTTACTCTGCATTTTTCTGCATTGAACCCTTTTGCTTAATCTGTTCTGGCCATAATATGCCTGGACAATTAAGCTTAATTTTGTTAATTCAAGATTAATGTTTATCAATCAGTTCAAAGTTTATTAGGTCAAGCTTCCGCAGTAACTTAATTTTCAACATTATAATCAGATCGTATATTGGATAGTATATAGAGAATCAGAGATTGATCAACTTGAAACTGATTTGTTTAGTTATTTAAGTATATGTTAATCAATAATCAATTATCCAGCAGAATTCAGTTCTATGGAACCCTATCCGATGGAGAGCAACTTAGTATATCCTATTTGTAAACGATCAGAGACATATACAAACGAAATCGTTCTCTACTTTTATGGTATACAATTTTCTGAGTAACATTAACATTTTTACAAATAAATTACACCAAAAGTTTTGTGTCGAAACATTGCATCGGTTTTCCTGCCCGGATTGTATTTGTTTGTGTTATATATGTCTACAATAGTAATAATGAGCAGGGAGAAACACTTACATGATAGGAAAACTCTATATAGAGTATGACTAAAACGTTATTGGTCATGTCTACATGTTGTCCCATCCTGGAGGTAAGTGTTTATAAAATAGAACTGAAACGTCCTTTGTTCTGCCCTAGTGTTATCTCATTTTACAAGTAAATGTTTATAGAAATAGGGCTTAAACGTTCTCTGTCATGTCTAATTTATTGTCTGTCAATCAAAATCCAATGCTCACTTGAAATGTGAAGAGACTACTTGATTAGAATCGGCCATTCAAATTTTCTTTATTTTATGTCTCTGTCAGACAATTTTCTAACTTTGGAACTATGAAATTTGTTCCATTAGCTTTTGAATCTTTGATCAGGTTCCATTATTCACGTCTGGGTTCCTTCCATTCTTTCTGCCAAACAAAACCTCTCCCTGCCCACCAAAATATGCATCAATTCAATACCATTTTTACCCCAAAAAAATTCAATTTCTAATCATCCTGTTGTAAGTACCAACTAAACATGATTAGCTAGGAGCACCCAGATTGTACAATATCTAATGCAGTAACAAGAAAATAGTACATTTTTCTGGGTTATTAATTATTATTCCAAATAATATATGATGAGACCATTGGTTGTTTTGTCTGTTTTAGCTGTAGGTACAATCGCACTACCTCGGTTAAAAAGCTTTGTCATATGACCTACAGGTCCTTTACTTGTATTTATGCATACTTGGAGTGTCCTTTTTTTAAAAAAAAATTTGTTTTTATATATTAATACATATATATATATATATATTTTACAGGTTTAAAAGGATATATACTTGGTCTGTCGATTGTATGATTTTAAAAATTCATCGAATTACTCAAAACTATTTTGTTATGTATTGAATGACTCAAAAACACCTAATTATAGTCATGTTTGTCTACTAATTTTGGAAGGTGTGTCGACTTACTCATATGCTCGAAATGGAGCCCAGCAGTGAGTGATTCAGGTGGAGGGTCTGATTAGGGCGTAAAACTTACTTAGAGCGATTTTTAATTTTATTACGTGATGAGAGATACAAAAAATGATGTACGAAACTCATTGCAGATAATTCTTTTCTTAATTAAGGTCGAACATATGTTTAATTAATTGAAAAATAAGCATTATAAAAATTGAAGAATTAGAAGTAGAAAAATGGAATTTGAGCAATTTATAATTATAGTTTAGGGTCTTAATGTGTTTAGAATCGTGATAAGCACTTGTATGTATCAAACAACAAAACAAAGGGACTGGAAAAAGGAGACAACAAAGAAAAGAATGCATGCATTCTGCAAATTCACCCGCTCCATCAAGCAATTGTTGGGTGTAAAATTAGGCAGAGGTGCACGTGGAAATACAGCGGACAACTAGCTTTCCAAGATATTCCCTAAAATAGTTACTTTGCGATTTAACAATAACACAGATAGGTCATTAGGTATTGTTTAATATATTGAATTAACTAGGTTCATTCTCCGTCAACAATAATCTTTAATGGTCTCTTAGGGGATGCCATGATGGCTTCGGATTCCTATTTCTCTCGTGTTAAATCTTAAACTTAAATGTTACAGGTTGAATATTGGAGCTATATAAAGTATTGGCATTTTCTTCGAGATGTTGTGTTCTGGTGGTGTTCGTTTTAAATACGTATTTAACCCTAAAAATAATATAAATTTCAACGCTCTTTGCTTACACTTAATTTGACATGTATCTTTTCCTACCCAATTATTACTCAACACTAGACCAGTATTTTCTTGAAACTTTGCCAATTTTGTTGAGGTGAAATTATAATTTAATTTTTAAAAAAGGAACTTTGTATGAGATTTTATAGTAATTTTGACACTCTTAGAGCATGTCTAACAACTTCTCTAAATATGACTCTTCAAATACAAGTGTGTGGACCTACATGGCAATTTGAAGACCAAATTTGTTTACATTCCAACAGACTCCACAAATCTTATTAGTATTTTATTACTTTCCATCATTTGAATAAGTAAAAAGAAACCATTTTGATAATAAAAAAAATAGAAAAAGTTGATAAAGACACTTTTTTATAATAAAAAATATATTTGAAGAGTGATAAAGAGTCTCGAAATCTGAAGAGTAGAGAGTGTAGATGATTTTCTAAATTTGAAAACTCATTTAACAACCCTATTAGAGCACAACAAATCTTACGTGTCACTTCAAATTTAGTTTTGTGGACTCTCTTGGAGATGCTCTTAGTTAAATTTTGGAGTCTTTGAACTTTAATCCTTTGAAAAATATTGAAATTTAATTAAAACCTGGTATTAGATTACATATTGATTATAGTCATTTGATGTGTACTTTAATTGAAATTCATATTTTGTTTTTGTTTTAATATTTAATGTGTATTTTATTTAATGTCTCCCATTAAATATTTGAATTTAACTCCATCCTATTAGATCCTATAAATTTACCTAAATGACAAAACATTAAAAAAAATAGTGACACACAAGAAAAATATGTAAATACATAGGTGTACCAAAAAATATATTAAAATGAATTGATGTACCTAAATGTCTGTACCGAAATGTATTATAATGAATTAATGTACCTAAATGTCTGTACCAAAATGTATTATATTGAATCAATGTACCTAAATGTCAATACCAAAATATATGTACCAAAATGTATTATATTGAATTAAGGGTAAACTGCCGACTTCCCCCTGAATTTTCACTTAGCTTTCGATTTCCCCCCAAACTTTTAATTGGAAAATTAAGAACTCAAACTAATTTGTTTGCTCGATTTCCCCCCTGCCGTTAGTTTTCCATATATTCCATCTAAATTGACGTTAGCTCTTATGATGTGCATGTTACGCGACTCTCCTTTGAGGGCAGAAGCGTCACTTTTCTAGACCTTCAGACACAAAAGCTGTAGAATCACACGAATTTGCTCAGGTAGACATTTTAGAAATCTAGAGTTTTCAATTATTTTAAAGAGTGAAGCGACCGAACTACTCTCACATATTGTGCACATGCTTCCATTTAACATAAATTTAGATGTAATGTATGGAAAACTAACAATAGGGGAAAATTGGCCAAAAAAATTAGTTTGAGTACTTAATTTTCCAATAAAAAAAATTTAGGGGGGGGAGGGAATCAAAAGTTAAGTGAAAGTTTAGGGGGAAATCGACAATTTACTCTTGAATTAATGTACCTAAATGTCTGTACCGAAATGGATATACCAAAATATATTGAATCAAATAACGTACCTAAATGAAGAACACAAAGTGTATCGCAATATATTATATAAAAAAAATAGTTTGCCTAAATGTCTACAACAAAATATATTATGAGAATGAAATGAAAATTAAGATTAAATGTAATTAATACATTAAAATTAGAAAGAAAAAGAGAAATAAAACATCAAAATACAATTAATAAATGAGGTAATTAAATGTATCAAGGGACTAAAATTACATTTTAATCTTGCACAAGATTTTAATCTAAAAGTCATATTTTCCAAGGATTAAAATGAAGTTTTCTATTAATTTTGACACTTCCGCTGTGATTGTATAATAAAATGCTCAATTTCAGATTCAAACTCGTGGGGTTTGTACGCGAAACTTCTAGATCCATAACTTATGTGGGTCATTATCAATCTTGCCTTTGTGGTGAAAAAAAAAATCAATGGGATCTCTAAATGAGCTCAAAACTAGAATTTAAGGAGGACTTCAAAAAATTCAACTACAATCATGCTTCCTAAATATAAAGAGGGAGAAACGAGCTCCTAGTGACTCTATAATTAATGCTAATTGTTTTCATTTTAAATGAGTAATTAACTCATATTGGTTTATTATTGACTTATAGTCATTAGGACTCTCTAAAGTAGGGAGCATGGTTGGAGTAAAACTTTTTTTAGAGAGCTCTCAAAATAACTTTTTGATAGTTTTAACTAAAACTTTGCTATAAAATAAAGAACATGATTAGAGATGCTCTTAAGCGGTTTGGCATGTTATCAATCCCAATTCAAATCAAACTTTCTATAGAAAATATGTTCAATTTTGTTATGTGCAAAGGTGAAAATAACATGTTTAAAATAACCACACGGATGGTTTTTACCCAATATTATTTTTCTAGAAATGGCCTTTTCTTTTTGAAGACAAGATGAATAACTAAATAATTATATTCTCAATTGATGTTGATTTTGGCTCTCTTATTTTCTTATTTTTGTTGTTCTATCCTTGAGACAGAATAAATTGACATAAACAAGAGAAAGACTATAGAATGAGAAACTCAGAGCGTGGAATTAACGATTTAAAGAAGCCCGACGATTGAATTCAGTTTTCTCAAATAATTCTGTTGTGCTTAATTGCCTAAATCATGCAGTCCAAACCACAGTGATGGATCCCTTTGTCTCACTCGATTTGGTTATGGGATCAAATCTAGAGATTTGAGTTCATATTCGGAGTTCAAATGATAGTTATCTCCACTTGGTTGGAGTAGTTCTCCTGTTCGACTCACATATATGCAAAGACTGCGTATTTGTGATGGATACCTAGTTCTGACTAGGTCCATTACAGTGACGTAGCTTTGTTATGGTTGTGTTAACCCTAATGCAATTACTATAAACTTATAAGTGAGAAAAACCCTAATGCAAATTGATAATTAAATTCTAGTCCATATTTCTGGGGGCAGCTAGCCAGTCCATACTCTGGTTTCTTTATGGAGTTCTGAAATACAAAACTCAGTTTCTACTGTCTTACAATTGTCATATAAACGAATAGTCGAATACAAATGAACGCTTTATTGAATTTAGCTAGTGCCTGTAGGTTGTGGATTTTAACTAATTTACCAGATAAACCAACACAAACTTGATAGAGCAACCAAACTCGTCGAATAAGTTAACTGTGAAAGGCAATCTTACAACCAGCTTGGCTAGCACAAAATAATTCTTACAATCTCCTTCAGTTTTCTTCTCCTCTTTATCCCCAAGTCTTTCTGGATCCTCTATCTTTTATTTTGGCCGTGGATTAATCATCCTCGCTCATTCCTGCCTGGAGCACAAAACAACTGCTCAGCCATAATTCCAGATCATACAGCAGAAAGCTAGAAACTATACGGAAATGTGTCAGTGTCTTCGCGTTTGACTGAGAGTGTGAGGGAGTGCATGCAAAAACACGAATGCTTTCTATTATTAAATTGTAGATTCACAAACATGTCCAAGAATCTGAATTTACGCATCTCTATGGAAACTACTAACACAAGGTGAATCAACAGAACATGAGTAACCCAAATTTAACAGAATACAGATCCCCAACAATTGCTACACCGTCATGCACCTGGCAATTACACTGATCTCAAGTCTCAACCTCTCAACTACGAGCCCCAAAAACCACAGAAAGTTTTTTGGTTTTTCATTCTCAATATGGTATATAATTTGGTCCAGTAGTAAGCTCCAAAGACACAAGCGCATATGAATTATGCAACTACCACTTTTTTTTTTCAATAGCTACTTTCTAAGCATCATCAACATCAACTGTTTTAGTTACACACACATGAAATGGAAATCCTACGATAGGGTTTAATATAAAATTGAGCTATAAAATTGATCGCATTTGGAGAAACTTGAGCCATAAAAAACTCTTCTGCATTAATATAAACACCACATTCACAAATGTGAAAGCTCACAAGTGTAGTGTAATGTACTAAAGAATTACTTGTAGAGTTTTCCAAAAGTGTCTCTCAAGCGAGCAACATCAGCACCAATAACTTCAGCTACCTTCTTCCCATCTTGAAAGAATTGGAATGTAGGCTGCACCAAAATGCACACATCAGATCACGAACCAAATGGATCTTGTATTTTAACATATCCAAGTTAAACATATAGAATTACTAAGAAGCCAAACCAGTAATAATCCATCAAAAGAACATCCTAAAAAGATCAGACCACGAGTGCCACGTCATAATAAAAGAATACGAAGAACAAAATAAATTAGAGCATTTTCTTTCAAACAAAATGAGAGCAAATCATTTACCACAGAGGAAATATTCAACTTGCCCAAAGTGCTTGTAAGGCCTTCCTGTAGATAGAATAAACAATGTCATGTATGAATAACAAAAAAATTCTTGCTCCCAAAATGAAAAGAAATGAAATTACATTCAAAGTAGTTATCCACCCCATGCCAGATAGCTATGAGCCTAGCAAGTAAAATAATTGCTAAAACTAACTCGATAAATGAGACACGTAACAGATAACTAGATTTCATATTTGACAACAATCGAGTTCTTTTGACCTAATCGGGATTCAAACAGTCTACAACAAAATTAAAATGGTTCCCCAGAAAAAAAATGATCCAAGTTTACAGAAGACCAGATTCCATGCGAATGCGCACCTCGTCGATGTCAATCTTATATGTTCTTACATGTGGGTATTGCTCACTCAACTCTCCAATAACTGGAGATATGAACCTGCCTGCACAAGAAGGTCACACCAAAGTACCAATCATAAGTTCAAAACACATTATTAAGGCACACTTTTGTGCCAATGACTTCGTGGATTAAAAGAAAACGTCTTTCGAACTTACAAGGCCCGCACCAGACTGCAGTGAAGTAGAAAAGCGCTGGCACAGCTCCATCTATATGCAATTTAACAAATAAATCAGATAATTTGTAAGAAAATATGAAAAGTTTTCTCAAAACAAAACAATTTCGAAAACCGAAAAATTACCTTTAGCTTTGCTGATTGCGCTGCTAAATTCATCCTCTGACTTAATCACAACAATCTTTGAGGAACCTGAAATTCAATTCAATCAACAAGTCAGGTTACTGAGCTATTCCAAAACCAAAAAATTAAAAATTGAAACTTTGAACAATGGCTGCAACAATAACAGAAACACGGAGTACCTGAGGGCGAGGAGAGAGGTCGGAGTTGCAGAAAGTGAGGGTTTGGGAAGTGGTGGAGGGAATTGGAGAAGGGTTTGGAGGTGGAAGGGGTTGTTGTGGGCGGTGGAGACAGTGAGGTGGGGATTGAAGAAGCTAAGGTTTGGAAAGAATTGGAAGGAAGGGTGTGACGGTGAAGAAGCGCTGCGCAGAACTTGCTGCGATGGCCGTGCAATTGCCGTGCCATGGCTACTCCTGAGTTCCTCGCCATTTTCGTCTCTCGATTTGGTTCTTTGTTTGGGGTTTAAGGCAAAAATACAATAAGAGCCCACAACAATGAATATGTAAATGGGCTAGTTGGTGAAGGCATATAGGCCTAGTCCATAAGGCCCACATAACGCATAAAGATTGTTTTACAAGCCATATTAGGGGGTAGTCGAGGTCAAAATCTCAAGTTCAATGTAAATGCTCTAAATCAACTGAAGCGACAAGTTGGTTGCCACACAAATATTGTCATGTGCAAACGTTGACATTGTGTGTTAAATGCATTTTTTACTATGTATTTTGTTTTGCTCGGATTTCAATTTCAACTCATGTTTGTTTCAGTTTAGCTAATATGGTACATATGTTTTAATTCGTTAACAATATTGGTCTTTTGAGCCAAATTCGTTTATTAAAAGTTTAATCAAATTTATAGCCAATTAGCTAGTACCAGTGACTAATAGTAAGCCTTGTTGTAATCGCTGTCAAATGTACTCAATTTCAAAACGCAAAATGCATCATGCATAGAAAATAAGGTTACAGCAGAGTCATAACTTAATGAGGAAAGCTTCTCCGCGCCTTTTGAACTCCGATTGATCAATATATGGAGTGTTTGTTGAGATAACTGTTTCAATAAAAAAAAGTGTTTGTTTGGAGAAGTTCTTAGCTATATGGACCGCTATGCAACTGTAAGGTTTCAGACCAATAACGCGATATTATGTTATTGATAACTTAAAATGTTAGGGTGATGATATAACAGAATGTATGTAAATCTTTCTTGATATATAAGTCTTTCTTTATAGTTTGCTGGGCCTCAGTGAATTTACCCTACTATCATATTCGACATAGCTATGTCATGGTGGGTAGTGTTTTGGTTACGTTGCTAATACTTTGGTTAAGTTGCTAACATTGAACGCTGGGTGGATAATGGATATGACACAATCCTTAACCTCCTTCTCACCCAATGTTTGTTAGGTTCGTTTGAGTTTTCTTAAGTTTTAATAGGACTTCTGATATATATTGTTAGGAGCATGTGAAGAAGTTAATACAAAGGAGGCCCCCATTACATATAATTAGTATTTAAAAAGCTCCCACATCTGCAAATTTAGTCTTCCATTACTAAAATCATAAATGATTTTTGGGTTAGTGTCTTTGGCAACTGCGCACTAACCTTTTCACTATTCTCTTGTCAAACAATTAGGTATGTTATTAACTTATTTTCTCCATACTATGAATTAGGGTGATTACTAACTAAGCCTAGGTATTGTATTAGATTCCGATTTTGGTCTTTTATTAATTATAGTATCATGAACTTACAACATTATATACCGAATGTACCTACAAATGACCAAAGTTAAAATCTAATCTAACATTATATAATCATGATTTCGTATTGTCAGTGATGATTTGATGTGGTCTTGCTTGCTGGCGATGACATTGCGTGTGCCTCGGTATAAGTATGTCGCGTCTTCCGTTTTTGTGACAAATTTGTTATGTTAGTGCTTGTGCTAGTTTCGGCGGTGTTTGTGCTTGTAGCCAATTAGAATATTACTCATTATGCTTGTTTGTTTATCTTCAGATCAGTGATTTGGTCACTTAAGAATATAAACTCATGTGACAACCTTGTATTTATTATTGTATTTTAATATTTGAATGAAAAACTGTTATCGGTTCTTGTTAAAAAACACACAAGACTATGATTTAAAAAAAAACATTTTCGAGGATGACAAACTATAGCTTAGATTTGGTAGCGGACCAATTAGCTAGTCTAGTCACAAGTCACAATTGTTCATCACTAATGTGGATGTTGGGTCATAGACGTTGCACCAACTATATATGCTTGTTTTAGATCACCTGCTCTTCACCAAGAACACAAACACAGATTAAAACCCTTTGATAAGGACATCCCCAGTTTATATGTCCCAATCATCCATGGAGGATGGCATAGACTCAAAGCAATTCGACTGGATTAGATTCTGATGGATTTAGTAGTTTATCAAACCTAGAGATATCACCTAATTCTACTGGCCAAAAATACCATATTACCCTCGCTCACACGTACCAAAAAGTACAACTTGTATTCGAAATTTGCCACATCGGATGGGCAGAGAAGAAGTAGGTGCCACGTCAGTCAACTGTGACATTTGGAGGTGGGTCGACAAAGCTGTGTGTTTTGGTGGAAGGATGAGAGGGAGGGGACCCATTGCTGTGTTGCATGAGCTGTCTTCTTATCGTGCTTAATTTGTGCATGCATGCGTACGCGTTATTGTGGAACATTATTTCATCCCTTTAATTTCTTTGTATTTTTCACAACTTTTTCTTATCTATCCGGTAAGTGGAAGCATGTCATCTTTCCAACAATCACACTTATAATTAGCCTCTCTCAAAACGAATGGTTCCCTTATTTGTTGCAAGTTTTCATGTTTGATAATTATTTTGTTTTTTTTTTAAATTTTTAGATTTTGATTTTGTGTTGCAGACAAAGCGAACTACATGAAAACAAAAATAAGGTAATAGCTAAAAGAGTATAAAAAGAAAGCAAAACTAATAAAAAAGACATAAAATTTTTGAAACTTAACCAAAATCACCCTAATAACTTTTGTTTAATAGTTAAGGCAAGTTCAACATTAAACTAGCCCAAATAAGGCTGGCCCAAGCAAAGTAGCTTACGGAGGTTTCGATTTTACCCCTGACACTGTTTATTTGGTCTGTTTCCTTCTCTCAGCAATGACGTCGTTCTCCGTCTCTACCCTCACCTGAAGTCGAGTGGCCATGAGGCAGCGATACCCAGACCAAGATGACCTGTTGTCGTCCCCGAGTAACAGTGGTCATCTTCGATGACCAAGTTCGATGGGTTTGTGAGAGAACCCGACCCAGTTTGGATCCCGTGCCTTATGTTTTGCTGTTCTCTGCAATTTCGTTGCTTAGTTGCTATATTTGAAGGCTGATACCGTAGATCTATGAACTTTTCTTCGTGTTGATTTGGAAATTGAAGGCCAAGGCCGTTGATTTGGAAATTTCAAGGCCTATGCCATTTGAAAAACGTCGGTCAGTAAGAATGTCATTGCTGCCAAAACTGGAAAAACGTACATGGCATCTGGAGTTGTCAGATCAAGAAACCAGTAGGCGCCACTAGTTTTAAAGGATGGCACTTTCTCTGCCATGTTACTTATCTGTCAAACCAAAACCAAAGCTATATTGAGACATCCAAAGACCACAACCAAAGTCAAAGAAAGATGTTAAGAGAAACATCTTACGGCAAGGAAAAAACTGATGAATACATGACCTTGAATCAAAAGTCCCTTCATTGGAGTCAATGGGGTCACACCCAATTTTAATTGATTTTCATGCGCAAGTGTTTCTCATATTTCATTCAAACCCAATTTCAATGGAGTCAATGGGGTCACACCACTATTTCTAGAAACTACACCATTTCGCACTATTTCTAGAAATAGTGGTCACCATTTCTAGAAATAGTGTCCAAACAGTCGGTACATACTTTTAGAAATAGTTTGAACATGAAGGTTTTAGAAGCAGTCAGTACATACTTTTAGAAATAGTTGGCATAATATATAAATAGTTATGTGTATTTGTTGAATTCCTTTTAATTTTTGAAGCGCCCAACCAAATATGTTATAATCAGGAGTATTGGGCTAATTATAAAAAAAAATTAATTAATTTTCATTTTTTTCCCTTGTGATCTTTGGATTTTAATGATTCAATGGCATATTTATAAATAATGAAAGTTTCAATGGCATTTTCGTAATTAAAAAGTGATAGATTTGGGCTAAAAAAGTTTGGATTCTGTCTTGGAAAAAAAAAAAATAGCTTGCATATTGGGCTTTGCTTCCAACATGTGAGCCTTTTTGTTTTTTGTCATGTTGTGGTAAAGTTTGTCCTTTTGATTAAAATTTTTATCCTTTTTATTAAAAAAAGTTATTAGGGTGCTTTTGGTTAATAAAAAATTTAAAATTGTCTTTTTCATTAAAACTCTCTAAAAAGAATGGTTAGAGAGATGTAGAAGAAATGAACAAGTACATATACATCGCTTAATCTTAAACATAAAAGATAAAAACTAAAAACGAAATAATTAATGTACGAATCCTTAATCTTGTGAGCTATAGGGACGAAAATAATTTGCATTCGCATAATGATGACATGGTATATACACCATGCTTCAATCCTTCATTCAGGATTCATCTTTCTTTCAGTCTATTATAACTATTACTAATCACACATACATCATGTTACGTGTCTTTTTTGTCGTCATAATTTAGAAACCGACTTCTAGTTGGATTCTTTTCACTACTAAGATAATGATAATTAGGGGCGCATAATTAGGGGCGAAAAAATTAAAACGTCTCTAATAACATATATTAGAGGCGGAATAATCATTAGCCGCTATTAATTTTATTAAAAGCAAAAATAATCACCCCTAATACATGATATTAATTAAGGGCGGAAGGAAGAACCTCTAGTAATTATTTTTCTTTTAATATATATTTACATCCGCCCTTGTTCTTTAACCTAGGTTTACTTTCTCTCTCTATGTTCACTCTGTCAACCAACTAGTACCATTAATTTTTTTTTTTACTTGTGTTAAATAAAAATATATTAATTTGCATAAAAAAGCCATTAACTGATCCCCTTTGACAAAGTAAAAAAACCCTAACGCTCCCCCAAATCCCTATATTTTCTTTCGCTTCGCCAGCGCCGCACAACATATCTGTTTCTCCTTCTTCTTATGCTTTTCTTTCTTGAATTAAGTTTTTTTTAAATCTAATTGCTTTCCCCTTTGTTGTTTTTGTTTTGTATAGGCTAGGAAATCAGCGACCACAACTGGAAGAGGATGCTTCACTATTATCGCCATGGAACCATTGTTCTTGGTATGAGTATCTCTAATTCAAGGTTTATATTCTAACTAATTCATCATCCAAATCGATTTCCAATTCAATTTCGTGAAATTTAAGGTGAAATATGAAAGATCCACTGCAACGCTTGGTTGCTAAAATCGCAAAAGAATTCTAGATGAACTACCGAGCATCTGATGTTCTTGGACTTCATGAATCCGCGATTATTAATTGCATTAGGTTTTCCAGTGGTTTGTAAATACGAATATATAATTTTGTTTAATTTTGTATTTTTGGTTAATAATTGTTGAAATTATGTATGCTAACAGGTGCTCCAGTGAAAATCAGAGGAGAAGACATGCTTGGATGTTTCTTCTGCAATCCTTCAGTCGGCTGGATATGGAGTTGCATAAAAGAGATTTCTGGGAAATAATTTTTTTTTCTTTATTTCCGGAGATATAGAAAGAAAGATCAAGTTAGATTTTGGGGATTTTGATGGTTTTATTCTCACAACTATAAAATCGTTTGGGCTTCATTTTTAATGTTTTATGGATTTTTTTTTATTATATTAAAAGTATTAGAGGCGGAAGTGTCCATCTTTAATGAAAAACAATTACCAATTAAATGCATAAAGCTGACGTGGCTTCAATAACAAATAGAGGCGGTTTTAGGTTTTTTCCGCCCTTAATATTTTTTTGTGACGCCGTTTATTTGGGCGGATAGCTGTTCCGCCTCACATGTTTTTAGGGGCAGTTTTAATCACTTTTCCGCCTCTAATTGAAGTATTAGGGGCAAATCTAATTGTCATTAATGCTTCTTATTTTGGTAGTGTTTGTTCTTTTCAAGTATTGAGCTCATTTTGTTTTTTGACAAGAAAACAATATTTTATTTAAAAGGATTAATTTCAATACTACGAAACAATCATATTTAGGAAATAAATTTAGTTTTTTAAAGAAAATGAAAATTAATTTAGAGTTCGTTTATAAGTGCTTTTAAAATAACTGAAAGCCCTTTTGGAATCAATTCTTAGTAAAAATACAAATGAATACTGGAAAAACATTTAAAGTGCTCTGGGAACTCCAAAACAATTTCACCAAAAGTCTTTCAGTCATTTTAAAAACACATCTAAACGAGCTTTTAGTTTAAAGACAATATTAGCAAAAGACTAATATACTACACACAATGTACATCATTTTTATTTTCTATAAAAATGATAAAATGATAATAATAAACCAACTAGTCTTTTCCTTAATGGTAGTTGTCTCTACTTAACGAGCTCTCAAATTCGACTCTCACATATGAGAAGACGATATACGTTTGTGGTGAGTTTGATATCTAGTTGTGGTTGTTTACACAATTGGGAAGATGACATATATTTATAATGAGTTTGATAACTAAATAAGGGTATGTTATTCCTTTCTAAAAGTAAATAGCGTAAAGAAGATAAAATGATAAATTTGATTTTATAAAAATGTTATTAAAATTCCTAAACTTCGTCTCGGTTCTCCGTAAGTTTTTTCTCCCTTAATCTTTTACAAAGGAAAACTGCATAACGATATTTTTGAAGTGCCGTTTGTTTATAAACAAAATCAAAAGTTTGTTAGCTTATCACCTAGAAGAGAAGACACTATTGGCTTGAGTAGAACATTGCATTTCCAATTTCGGATAGTTGTTACTAAATAAAGGAAATTTCCTAAACCCTAACCCTAAAGAAGTTGTCATCCGCTTAGGCAAGATGAGAAAGTGATCTGCGTAAGCACCAACGTACCTTGGATTTCAATCCCGGTCTAAGCATCCGACGGCTGCCGTCTCCGCTGCAATGTGGCGGCAAACAATCGTCACGCTTTTTCGTTATATCCAACAAAGACTCCCAAGTTGGAAAAAAAGAAAAAAACAAAGACTCCCAAGCAAATTCACTTTGTAGTTCCCAAACTACCCTCGTACAAGTCACGCTTCTTCTCTTTCCCCTTTCAAATTTAGGTAGGCATAATTGGACCAAGTTGGCAATAACTACACGTTTTCGACGACTGCCACCAAAATAAACGTGTTCTTTTTTTTTTTTTTTTTTGACAAATTCCAATTTTTATTTCACATTTCATGGACCAGAAGAAAGAACAAATGAGAAGAATAATAGACCTTGAAGAGAGAAAACCACATGGGCAGGTGACCAAACCAAAAACTGTGGGTACATCATATTTTAATAAAATTTGCAATCCCGATTTTAACAAAGGTATGAAAAGACATTTTTATCCCAACTAGTTCTAAAACCCATAGTAAATCTTATTAGTTACATCAATTGCACTAATAACAATTCTGTCGTTTATATATCACATTTAGATAATGGAACCTCAAGTTGCAAAATTATTAACATCATTTATAATTGTGGATATTGATTCTATGGAGGCATGTTAGTTAGTGAATGCTAAAGATGATTACTGATTTCGAAGGGAGAATGCGATAAAATTAATTAATAGAAGTATTTTTAGGCATTTTGTATAATTGTTATAAAACTAACGATAATTCCAATATTTTTGTTTTGATTTTTTAGATGACTCTTAAGAAGTTCCATATAACTTTTCCCCTCATAAGAGTCACAAAGGTCAAATCATTACTATTTTTTGCTAATAAAAGTTGAATAATTACTAATAATAAGGTTTAGAATATGCCTAGGAAAAGAAAGCAAACACTTGATATGCATGCATTTGGTGAAAAGGTATCTTCTTTAGAAACACTATTAGCAAAAAGATGTATAAACACTAAAGTAAAGAAGATATAATCATAAAACTATTTCAATGGATATCACAATTTTCTTTGGTCAATAAGATATTATCACATTAGTTCATACAAAAGATAAATGTAATTAATCAAGTGATTCCTTTTTCATTATGTGATCATTGACAATATTTTCGTGTCGTATCAGTGATTTATAGTCTGACAACAAAATTACTAAGTGTAACAAAAATAGGTTACATAATTGAGATTAGGTTTTTATTTTAAGAAAAAATTTAGTCGCATTTGTTGCATATTGTCATAGGAGGAGAGAGAGAGACGCAAACAATTCAAATCCAATTAGGATATAGACGAGTTTCCCTACGACCTGAAGACACGTTTTGTAGTATTTAGACTGCTTCTTTTGGTCGTCTTCACCAATACAGACGCCACATTGCCTCAAAGCAACCTCCTTCGTGTAGTACAAAAACCACCCAAGTAGAAGTACAACTCCCAGTAGGGCCAGTACCTACCCCTCACATTGGTAATTACCAAAAATTCCCAAGGGCAAAACCGTAATAACACTACCCTCCCTCACCAGCTCTCTCAAAACTTTAGTTAAAAAATTGCTGTCTCAACCATCTCCCTCGGAAAAGTCTCCTTCCTCCTCCCTTTCTCTCTCTACCAAAACCAACTCTCGCTTTCTCTCTCTACAATTCGCTCCATTTTTGTATAAATTCCTCGGGTTTTTTTCTTTCGGCTCGGTACCTTACAATGGCGCCGAGTCCCAGAGACCTCCAGCTTACCCAAGTCTCCGCCGGAGCTCGGAAGTCGATGGTTGCCGCCGGCGACTTCGGCGATTTAGAGGACGTGCGGCTCCTGGATTCCTATGAGAATTCGGAGGGAGTTGAAGCGGGGATGAAGAGGGTTCAAGTCAGAGTCTCTGGCATGACGTGTGCTGCTTGCTCGAATTCTGTCGAAGGTGCTCTGCAGAGCGTCAATGGGGTTCTCACGGCCTCCGTGGCGTTGCTGCAGAACAGAGCCGATGTGGTGTTTGATCCGAGATTGGTCAAGGTTGGTCAATTTTAGCTTTTGATCGAGTTTTTGAATGCTGGGTTTGTGGGTTTTTGCTGGGTTTTTGGGTGTTTGTGTTTCTTGCTGAATTGGCCAATTGGGTTCGTGTCGGTTTCGAAAATTTTCGAGCTTTTGGTAGTTGGTTTTGGGTGTTTTGAAGTATGGCCTGGTCCTAGTTGCTTTTTTTTTTTTTTAAATTTTCCAGAAAGTTTGGTTTTTTGTTGTATTTGAGTGTTGATTTTAAGGTGGATTGGATCATGGGGTAGTGAAATTTTGAGGTTTGGTAGCTGTTTTGGTGTTCTAAACTTGTGAGTTGGTCTTAGTTGCTAAGTATTACTATGGTTTTCGGATAATCCTAGGATCGTAATTTGGTTGATCATGCTTGTTTTTGATTTATGATTTATGTTGGACCGGATCATCATTAAGGGTTAATTATTTGGTAACTGAGTTATTTTGTGGTTTTACTTTATATACTTGGAGCTGCAATCATGATAGGAATTAGGTTAAAGTGACATATTAGTCCTCCTCATCCCTTCTTCAATGATGGGGTATCTCTCTCTCTCTCTCTCTCACACACACACACACGCACACACGCACACAGACACACATTTATCTCTTATAATGGTGCATTATGATCAAAATTTGTGATTGTTTTGGTGGTACACTTTTCTGTTAAATTTTTCCGTAAGGATGACTCAGATATAACGTATGCCCGATTTCGGGAGGTAGCCATACTTGACTCGATCAGATAGCTTATGTAGATATGGGTACTACTAGTTTTAGAAATTAAAATAATGTAAGGATGTTATCAATCCAGATAATGTAAGAAACCTGCATTTTGATCGGCTACTTTTCAAAGCAGTGAAGCTGCTGATGACATGCCATTAGTACTATAAATGTGCAAACTTTCTCTCTAAAACCCTCCGTGATCTTATGTACTTTTTACTTCAATAATTCGTCCCCTTCGACATTTTTACTTTCAATAGTACTTGCTCAGAAAAGTTGAATACTAGGCTTTGCTTGCTATTTTCCTGCATGGTATCTGCACTTGTTTGTTGAATTGGTTTATTTTTTACTATTTTATTTGATGATGTTCCCATGAACTACACAGAAAAGTTCGAACGATTTATATGATTCTCTAAAGTTTCTGTTGCTTTGCCTGGAAATTTCTTGAGTAAAGTTCTGGTCAACTATCTTAATTCTGTGTGTTCTTCAGTTGATTCCTTTGGGGGATAACCTTGATTGTATACTGCTTACCAGCATGTTATTCAAAAGTAGGGTGATTTTATAGTTACTGAGACAACTTTAGCTCTATTCATTCAGGATGAAGACATCAAGAATGCAATCGAAGATGCCGGGTTTGAGGCAGAGGTTATACCTGAGCCCAATGCCAGCGGAACAAAGCCACATGGGACCCTGTTGGGTCAGTTCTCAATAGGAGGTATGACCTGTGCGGCCTGTGTGAACTCTGTTGAAGGTATTCTAAAAGGGCTTCCTGGGGTCAAAAGAGCCGTAGTAGCCCTGGCAACTTCACTAGGGGAAGTGGAGTATGATCCTATGGTAATTAGTAAAGATGAGATAGTGAATGCCATTGAAGATGCTGGTTTTGATGCATCACTTGTACAGAGTAGTCAACAGGATAAAATCATACTGGGAGTTGGTGGCGTATTCAGTGCGATGGATGAACAGACTTTAGAAGCCATAATTAGCAACTTGAAAGGGGTGAGACATTTTCGTTTTGACAGGATTTCAAGAGAACTTGAAATCCTCTTTGATCCTGAAGTTGTCACTTCTAGATCCTTGGTTGATGGGATTCAGGAGGCAAGCAATGAGAAATTTAAACTACAAGTGGCAAACCCTTATACAAGAATGACTTCTAAAGATATTGATGAAGCCTCAAATATGTTTCGGCTATTTCTTTCCAGTCTGCTTCTCAGTGTGAGTATATTTCTTTCTTAACATGCACATGGTTATGCTTTTTTCAAAAGAAAAAATTACCCATGATAATGCTGTATGTCTTTTTTGCCTCTTCCCTTCATTCTTGTTCAATTCTTTTTGCTGAATTTTCCTGATAGCAGTACAGTATTGAACAGCATGGTAATTGAACAGACCAATTCTATCATAAGAGAAAGTATGTAAATTAATTATAACTTTCAATTTTCTAAACAGAAGCATATTGTTTCTTTAATAGTTCATTCAGAATGCATCGAGACACTGGTCATCGGGAGCTCTTTTAGAGCCATACTATTTTCATATGTTTTTAATGTACGCGTGCATAAATATTAAGTATAGATATGTATATATTAGCTTTAAAATCTATTACTGACATCAATAAATTGTCTCCAGATTCCTATCTTTTTCATTCGAGTAGTTTGTCCTCATATTCCGCTTCTGTATTCATTACTGCTCTGGAGATGTGGGCCCTTCGAAATGGGTGATTGGTTGAAATGGGCGTTGGTCAGTGTTGTTCAATTTGTTATTGGGAAGCGCTTCTACATTGCAGCTGCCAGAGCTCTACGAAATGGTTCAACTAACATGGATGTTTTGGTTGCATTGGGAACTTCGGCCTCTTACTTCTATTCTGTATGCGCGCTTCTATATGGTGCAATCACTGGGTTCTGGTCTCCAACTTACTTTGAAACAAGTGCCATGCTAATAACATTTGTACTTTTGGGGAAGTATCTGGAGTGTCTTGCAAAAGGAAAAACATCAGATGCCATCAAGAAGTTGATAGAACTTGCTCCAGCTACAGCATTGTTGCTTGTCAAAGACAAAGGTACATTGTACGGTTCTGTTTGTTTTTTCATTTTCCTTTTCACCCTTACCAATTTATATTTCCTTTTCCTGTAATTTAATATCTAATATAATTACCATTTTTAACCACATCAAAGTTAACGGTGGGATTGATTTTAAACTTCTAGATAACCGGCTAATTTTGATTATATTGTTTATTAGGTGGGAAAGTCATTGGAGAAAGGGAAATTGATGCCTTGCTAATTCAGCCTGGGGATGTGTTAAAAGTTCTTCCTGGTACAAAAGTTCCTGCTGATGGTATCGTTGTGTGGGGTTCAAGTTATGTCAATGAGAGTATGGTGACTGGTGAAGCTATACCTGTTTCAAAGGAAGTAAATTCATTAGTTATCGGAGGAACGATAAATTTACATGGTGCCCTTCACATAAAAGTTACAAAAGTTGGATCCGATACAGTTTTAAGTCAGATAATTAATTTGGTCGAGACTGCTCAGATGTCCAAAGCTCCTATTCAGAAATTTGCTGATTTTGTAAGTGCTGGAAGTATAGTTTTCAATTAATTGGTCACGAAGATGTGATACTTCTATGCTATATATGAATATCATTTTAAGGGTATTTTGGAATTATTTCTTATAAAGTTTAGCCCATCGTTATTTCCATTAAAGCTAAGTCAGTAGCAGTTATAAATTTCTCTTTTAACTTCTGTAAGGTTTAAAGTAAAGGGCAACTAATATCTTACATCTTCATGACTGCAGGTTGCTAGCATTTTCGTCCCAACTGTAGTTGCACTGGCATTGTTGACATTATTGAGTTGGTATGTTTCATAGTATTTATTATGGTCTTCATATAATTAGTAAATTTGTAAGTTGAGAATGTTTATGCCAGCCATTGGTAACTTATATCTTCCATTGATTGGCTTTAGGTATATTGCTGGAGCCTTTGGAGCTTACCCAGAACAGTGGCTCCCTGAAAACGGAAATCACTTTGTGTTTGCCCTTATGTTTTCCATATCAGTTGTGGTAATTGCATGTCCTTGTGCACTGGGATTGGCAACACCAACTGCTGTCATGGTTGCGACGGGGGTTGGGGCTAATAATGGTGTGCTGATAAAAGGAGGAGATGCTTTGGAAAGAGCTCAGAAGATCAAGTATGTGATATTTGATAAAACAGGTACCCTGACCCAGGGAAAAGCTACAGTTACTACCGTAAAAGTTTTCACGGGAATGGATCGTGGAGAATTTCTTAAATTGGTGGCTTCTGCAGAGGTAACTTTCTATTACCTGACTAGTTTCCATATTTTGTCCAGTCTCGTTTCTATGTTCTTTTCCTTTGGGTTCGAACTTTGGTGCTTCAACATCTCCTGAGAAACCTCCCTTCTATATCATTATTTTTTAATTTAAATGGTTTCTCTGGCACCCCATGGAAAAATGACATCTAATATTGTTAGATGCTTTAATAGAGAGTTTTAAACATTCAGCTGCAGAAAGGTGACAGCTATTTTAATGTCCGCTAATATATTTTTTAAACTTTCCTTGTGTTGGCTCAGGCTAGCAGTGAACACCCACTGGCAAAAGCAATAGTGGAATATGCACGCCATTTTCACTTTTTTGATGAGCCTTCTGTAACTAACGATGCACTGAACAAGAGCAAAGACACCACAATTTCTGGATGGCTTTTTGATGTCTCAGAGTTCTCTGCTTTGCCAGGAAGAGGTATCCGGTGCTTTATAGATGGACAACTTGTTCTGGTGAGTTCTAGATTTCCATATGGCTTCTACCTTTATATGCTTGCACCCATCCAAGGTTGCTTATTGGAAGTGTTGTTTCCTCAACAGGTCGGTAATAGGAAGCTGATGATTGAAAGTGGAGTCGACATTCCTACACATGTAGAGAACTTTGTTGTGGAGCTGGAAGAAAGTGCAAAGACGGGGATACTTGTTGCATATGAAGGTAATTTAATTGGTGTTTTGGGGGTTGCGGACCCTCTAAAAAGAGAAGCTGCCATAGTAATAGAGGGACTTCGTAAGATGGGTGTCATACCAGTCATGGTTACTGGGGATAACCGGAGGACAGCACAAGCTGTTGCTAAGGAGGTTAGTATTTATCTAATTATCAATTAGTCAAACCCAATTCTGATAATTTTGACAGAAAATATGTGCAACTTTGACTTTCATTTCGAGTTTACATTTTTCATTTGGTTTTGGTTGCAATCATGTTTGACGTTATAAAATAAAGAGTCTTCGTATAAATTGAAAGTTGGAGATTATATTTTGATTTCAAGCGGGTACGAATATTTCTTTTTTTTTTCTCTAAAAAAAGGTTTTAATAATGATTTGGTAACGTTTAGTCATATGGTTTCTAAGTTCTTTGGTCAGCCACATGATATAATCAGTTTTAGTTGCATAGACATTTGACATTCATGTGAATACATTGCTGGGCAGGTTGGCATTCAAGACGTGAGGGCAGAGGTAATGCCGGCTGGAAAAGCTGATGTCATTTGTTCATTCCAAAAAGATGGAAGTATAGTTGCTATGGTTGGTGATGGAATCAATGACTCTCCTGCCCTAGCTGCTTCTGATGTTGGTATGGCGATCGGGGCAGGGACGGACATTGCAATTGAAGCAGCTGACTACGTGTTGATGAGAAATAACTTGGAAGACGTAATCACAGCCATTGATCTCTCAAGGAAAACCTTTACTCGTATTAGATTGAATTACGTGTTTGCCATGGCCTACAATGTGATCGCAATACCTGTTGCCGCAGGGGTCTTCTTCCCATCACTGGGGATCATGTTGCCGCCATGGGCAGCTGGTGCGTGCATGGCCATGTCATCTGTTAGTGTTGTATGCTCTTCTTTGCTGCTTAGGAGATACAGAAAACCCAGACTTACCGCCATACTGGAAATAGTTGTAGAGTAGAAGAGAGAAGTTAAAAAAAAAAAAGAGGAAAATTCTAGTTTTCAACTGTGTAGGAAGTAAAAGTAAAACAGGATAAATAGTTCGAATTGGACTTTATCCCAATTTTGTGCATTATGTTTTCTCCTTGTGTGTGTTGTGATGGGGTGTAATTGTATGCCTCATTCGTTGTAAATGCCCTCCTTCTTGTATAATAAATTTCCTCTTCTTTCTCGTTCCGTTTCTCGTCGTTTTGATTTTTACATTCAATGGAGAGAACTAGAGGATTGCGTGTTTAGATGAGGTTTGCCAAAGAGAGACTTGTATCCCAAGTTACTTGGTAAATGGTAGGTTTTGGAGAGGGAGAACTGACTCCAGGAATTATTGGTTACACCATGCACCTTGCTGGCAACATAAACGTAGAAAGGAAAGGGAAGATGTGCTATATATATATATATATATATATATATATATATATATATATTTATTTATTTATTTATTTTGAAAATAAGAAAGAAAAGTAGCTAATTGATTTTCGAACAAATCGCAAACACCTATAATGAAGTGACTTACCAAAAAATACAAAAGAAAAACTTATGCACACGTGTCAAATTGTAATTTATCTGTATCGAGAGAGAGAGTTGTTTGTAAAGATGGAAGGTTCCTTGCAAATCACAAACTAACACTAAGTGTCTTACCAAAATATAAAAGGTAAAATTTGTGCACGTATGTCAAACTGTAATTTGTCTGTAACAAGAGCGGGCGTATGTAAAGAGCGAAGACTCCTTGCAAACCACAAATTAACACCTATATGAAGTGACTTACCAAAATTTAAAAAGAAAAATGTGTGTATGTGTTTCAAACTGTAATTTATCAGTAACGAAATAGCAATTTGTAAATAGAGAAAACTCCAACTTTCTTCTTCCTAATGAATCTCCTGAAGTGTTATTATCTTTGCGTCAGATTTGCATTATCCTTCCTTTTCAACATCAAGGAGCAAGAAAATTGAACCCTCCCTAGCTAGGATGGTTAAAGGTTTACACTTTGCAAAAAACAAAAGAGTTGAAACTTTTATTGGTTCTTAATCTCTCTCTCATCAGGCCATAAGGTTGTGTACGGAGCAAGAAAAAGAGCAGAAGGGTTGTGTGGCAAACGTTCAAATCAGTCTCGGCTTCTAGCAGTCCCAGCTCATTGGTGACGCAAAGACCAAGTCAAAACTAAGAAAAACCAGATGCGGTTGTTGGTAAAAAAATCCTTGATAAGCATAGGGGTTTGATTCTTGAAAGAATAAAAGATTATACCATTAATTAATTTTTTCTTTACGTTAATTATTGCTTCAATTCAATTGTCCATCTTTGGGACTTAGACCAAGTCACTCTCACCTCCTAGTATGTAGGTTATATGTAATACTCTTTCACACACATCCAATTAAACATCAATAAGAGACAGATTAAGCACAAAGAAAACATTTAATTTAAATGAAAGGGAGATTATAACAACTTTATGTAATTAGCAACATATATATATATACACACACACCAAATAACAATAATAATAAATAAAACTTTTCGACTTTCTCAACTTATCACATTTTTATATAGTTCAATGATTTTAACACTATTTTTTAGCTTTCTACACTTGTTTGTGAACGCACAAAACAACTGTAAAATATTTAATTTAGAGAGTATATGCTAATTCTTTTCTAAATGATGAGTTTATGTAAACTTGAATGTATGTTTTCTCATTAATTAGGAGCTTTTTTCCACTATGCCAATGACCATGACCAAAAATTGTTGCTAGCTAGCTAGTTGTATTAGTTTAGTTTAGTGAATTACCTCTACTACCAGCCCAAAATACAAAACAAAAATGATAAATACACATTGTTTAATTTTATTCGTTGTTTCTGTTTAATTTATTCAATTAAATTATCAAAATTAAAAACAGGTGTGTGAACAGTTAAAAAAAAAGTGTAAAAATCAATCTCAGTACAAAAGAAGAGAATTAGAACAAATGGTCATTGAAACATCATATCACAGTTCGTATTACAAAAATGGCTATCTTCAACATCCATGGAAAAGTGACAATGATGTATTTCTTTTCAACAAAAGAAAAGACATAAGACATGTTCAAAGGATCTGGAGGTGTAAATCTTTTTTCGTCAAACACATGTAAGAAAAAACTTGCCCTACAAGCCAAATTACCTGGTGGATTAAGGGTCCACTATAGTGACTTGTGTTCCAGATAATATATATAATTTCCCTCAGTAACTTAGTTTTATTTTTCTATCGAATCAAAAATAAAATAAAAAACAGTAATGCTCTATATCAGCATGGGCGAATTTGATGAAGGGTCAGGAAGGACACGTGCCCCCTCCCCCTTCATTTTTTTGGATTGCAAAAAAATGTACATTTAATTTTAAATAATTTGCCAAAATTATCTTCAAAATATATTTTTTTTTCAATCAGTTTTTGTGAAACAGACCAGTTTAACAAAAACTAAACAATTTCTCCACTGCAACTCTATCACTCGATTCTCATCCAAGATCGCCAAGGAAAAAATGTATGTCTTTAGTCAAACGACACCGTTTTTTAGTAAAATTTAAAGTTAGTAATTTTTTCTTGAAATAATAAAAAGCCCATTAACGCTCCCTCATCTATACATATATGATTTTAATTTTTATTTGACCTAAAGACCCAATTAAAAGAGAACTAAAGACCGGAGATGTACTCTAAACACACAATGGTATGGGTAGACCAAGTGCTCGACGAAATGTCTCATCGAAAACATTGGAAAATTTTTCTTGGCGCTACGTGCGCTATTCTTGGGATGCAACGAGGATAATCCTGCATTCATCACTACTTAGTTGTTGCCCCGGTGAGCTAACTTTCTAGCTTCACCCCTGTATATCAGTGATATTAATTGAATTCCAGAAGTTATCTAATTCATTTCTGCTGTAGTGGAAAGCTTCAAATGCTTCATCAGCATGTAAGAAAAATCAAATTAGCGTTCAGATTTGGATTACCCTTTTAGCGTGCTAGCATCAACTTCCAAGCTGTTTCAGACAAGAAACACTGAAATGCAAGGAGTGAGACTTTGTCGTAAAAAGTTAGTGTTGATTTACTATTAAGTAAATGAAATTAAAGATTGCTAAAATAACATCGTATAATTAACCGATGTCATTTTGATAATGAAAATTGACTGGGTAGTAGGTTGCCAAGTTCAAATATTAATTAGTTAATTGCAATGGCAACATCCGACTTTAATTCAGCATATTTCATATTTTGTTGAAAATTACTGCTATATATAAAAACATATATGAATATGACTTGCAAGCGTTAACATTCTTAGTAAACCAGATCATGTCTTATTATAAATGTATTTAGTATTTATTTATATTGTGTATTTGTATTATACAACAAATATTATCTGTTGTGACTTCATATACTTAAATATAAAAAATCCTGACCTCAAAGTTTTCATTTGGTAAGTGTTTTTAACTGACTGAAAGAACTTTTAGAGAAAATATTTTTGGGTTCCAAAAGCACTTGAAGTGCTTTCTGCGAGAAGCACATAACTGATCCAAATGAAAACTTGCATTTTTAGG
The DNA here is from genome assembly GCA_018257905.1 of Gillenia trifoliata. NCBI lineage: Eukaryota > Viridiplantae > Streptophyta > Magnoliopsida > Rosales > Rosaceae > Gillenia > Gillenia trifoliata. Next base: position 37,896,711 of record CM031080.1, on the reverse strand, counting down.
GATTTTTCAAGCTATTTTTCCTGCAAGAAGCACTTCAAGTGATTTTTCATGATTAACTTGCATTTTTACTATGGATCCAAAAACATTTTCTCCAAAAACGTGTTTAGTCATTTAAAAGCACTTACCAAACGAGTCCATTAGACTTTAAATATATATTCAAAAAAAGCCAAAGAAATTTAACAATTTGCTTTTTTTTTTGGTCTGATTTAATGGTGATTTTCATATTAGTCTCCCTATCTCAATTCACACACATGCATGCAAAGTTGAAAACCCCACCCCACCCGCCCCCACCAGAGATCCTTTGGGGTTATATTAAATCTCCTTATCTGAAACTTAATTTAATGAAGCAGGAAAATGTTTTAATTAATTAAGTTTTTCTAACCATGGTTAGCTTCTTTTTAACAATTTTCTGACCAAAGAAGCATATAGACCATTAAAATTGGCTCCACCAATAAATTGGAGTCCGATGGTGATGTGGCTATGATGACCACATTTGATACTAACAGATGTAATTTCCAGGAAGCACTGCATGCTTTGGCCAAAAGCATCTTTCTCTCCTCTATGAATTGAAAGGTCAACAAAAGACTTGTCTTAATATTGACCAAAAGTCACTATAAATACAATAGAGATATAAAGCTTGTTTATAATTCCCTTCACAACATAAACCAAGGGGGTGACATATTCACCCACCACTCAAAACCATGAGGTAGTACTGTTGAAACCCTGACAGTGCTTCTCTATTTATTGTTTTAAATATCTTAAGATCTTTGGCCGATACCATACTGGTACTTCTTCAGAAACTCGCGTTCTTTAGGGTTCCTCCGCATCCAATCACTCCAAAGTAAGTAAAAATCCAATCAATTCCTATATTGTAAGTTATTTTACAGTTTTCAGAGTACAAATATGCCTGGTTCGAATGAGTGGGGGCAATACTACCAACACGCCTTCAATGATAATGGGCAGAAAACAACACCCATTAGTGGAGGGTTTTCAGATTCCACTATTGTCACAACCAGTAGCCCTACTGTGACAGAGATCAGCACCAGCAGCCCTAGCAGTTCATATAGTGGGGGCCAACTCACTCCAACAGGAAGTGTGTCAAAACCCATCAGAAGGAGGTCCAGGGTTTCAAAGAAGACACCCATCACCCTCCTCAACGCCAACGCTAACGACTTTCGAGCTTTGGTGCAACAATTCACAGGTTGTGCTACTTCTAGCACACCCCTTTCCTTTGGGAGCCAAAAGGGTCCGATCAACTTGAGTTTTGGATCCAGTAATAATATGACTAGTTCTGTAATGGCACCTTTTGGCAATCACAACTATAACTACCAGTATCAGCAACAGTTGCAGCGGTTGGCTCAGCAGCCGCTACAAGTACAACAAGAACAGCAACAACAACGACAACCGCTGCTACAGCTGCAAGAAAATCAACAGTTTCATCAAGAGCATCAAGGCATGTATCCGATTGACAATATTAGCGGTAGTGGTAATTATAATTCTGTACCAAGTATGGAGGTTGCGGATGGTTTTGTAATGGATCAGGAAGATATAGCTTTGCATGAATTTTCTAGGGAATTTTTCTCCAGTTAGAATAAGGTAATTCATGACTAGGAAAACAAAAGCTATGTAAATTATTAATTTATTGTTTTATGTTGTAATATTAAAATAATTAATATATGATTTTCAGACATTTCTTATATGTATGATATATATATTACTATTTATTTTTCATTTTCTTAATACAAACGATAGTGGAGAAAAAGACGATTGAACATAAATATCGAATGCATTATATACATAAATAAATGTCCTTTAACACATCAGCTACAAAGTCCTTTCATGTTAATATTACTGAATTTGAGTCATTATTTTGGTGGGGAGGAATCCTATGAATGCATGCTCATAAGCAATGTGAGCACCTGGATCAAACATGTATATTGTGTTTGTTAATTGGTAAACTTTTTTTTTGGACAAGCGTTTCAAGCAAGTAAATGTTCCAATTAATTTCTGTATATATGTTATACTTTTCATTGACCTGGCGAAGCAAAGCAATACAACTACTGAAGTGTGTATATACATGCTTCATTGTTGAAGGTGTGCAGTGTGGTGGAATAGTCTATTTAGTTAAGAGTATTGACTATTGACTTAGAAGAGAGTAGAGAGTGAGAAAAGGGTGAGGGATCGGAACAAGAAAGTGGGCCGTTATGTCAGAAATATTATTATTCTGCAATTTGGCTTTATCAAAAAAAAAAAAAAAAATATCGATCGACTCTCACTTGGTTGACCAAGAATCTCAGCTTGCTGATTGACTCGGTAGTTGGTATATATGCGCCAATTGTAATTAAGGACTCAATTTTTTGTTTCCATGCACCTTTTTAAAAACTTAGGAAATAAAAATGGAATTGATTGCACTCTTCCTTTTGTTTTAACCACAAAAGTGAATAAATGGTACTATCGTTCATGAATGTGCATGCGTCCAGTTTTCTTTTTGTGAGAGATAATTTTGAGTACAAATTTCATAAATAGATTATAGAATCAAACAGAAAAAGAAACAAACAAATAAAATTAATTGTAAATGGGTGAATAAAATTCTTTAGCACTGAAGCTATAGGTTCGAAAAATAGCATTCGTAATAGGTCGTGATGTATAACATTTTTCGAACATAGTACCAACAAATTAATGCAACAAATACATTTGTATGTATTATCTGCAGCTAGCAACCAATACATTTATTACAAATTAATGCAATAAAATTCTCAATTAGTGATCATGTAACTATAGGACTCCAAAGTCCTCCATCTTTAGTTTTACAAGAAGAAGAAAAAGCAAAGAAGTCCTCCATCTTTCTAGCTTGCTAAAATGGCTAAAAACCTTCCCATTTGTTAAGGTAGGATGATGGATGGACATTTTGAGTTTAAGCTTCTAATCACCATGAATTAATTTAAGTTGCTTATACACCATCCCTTTTTGATGGTTCAAACTTTGCATTTATGTAATTTTTTAAAAATACTCTAAATTTTTTTATACTCTAGAATTTTTAACTGTTAAATTATTAGCCAAAGACACAATAATCAAATCACCAAAATTTAATATCTAAAAACTTGAGAATATAATATATCTAGAACATAATAGAATTTTCGTGCATCTATGTATGCCGATGCCATGAAAGGAATATGTAGCCTTGTTTACTTGGACTGGTTCAAGTCAATATGCACTTCCCTAAGCATGGAGAGAGAAATTCGAGCCAAAAGCCGTCAACCCAATTGGACTGATCAGATCAGATCAGACTTCCAAGTTCTTGTCCCTCTCAAATAGAGTGCCATAATTAGCTTCAAAGACTTCATGGTCATGGGTTGTCTTTCCCTCTTACCTCTTATAATCCTAAAGTGATTTGTGCACGTTTGAGATCTTTCAACATGCATGGTTTTTGAAATTTCCAAGCATCAATAATTAAATATTAAAATTCATGATATATATTTGTGAGAATTTACTCAATGGTTCATGAGCAATAATCGAAAGTCTCCTTTGTGGGGTCTTTTGTAATTGTCGTTTGAGTAGCTGGTCTTAGATGCAATAGAAATTTTAGCCTTTAAACTACTTGTTATTTATTCATAAAAGAAAATTTTGGTTAAGACAGTGTGTTCGTATCTTTATATTTAAGTTCAAGTCCATTTCTCAATATATAGATAGTAGTTTGAATAGTTATTAGTTCAATTTTAGGACAATGTGTCTATTGTAAGTAGCATGAGGTCATAGGTTTAACTGTTATACACGGTAACGAGTTTTGATGTTTAATTACGTCTAGTGAAAAAAATTTAAAAAATTCACAAGAAATTAAAACTGTGAGAAGATGAAATGCATAAAAAACATCTAAGACAAAAAAAAAAAAGAGAAATGAGATGGGCTAAAAGAAGGATAATAGGGTTGAGGCCTGAGCGAGGCTATTGAGCTGGGAGCTCGGGTTAAGACCCGTTATGCAATGCGGGTCGCGGGCTTTTTGCTGCAAACTGAAAATACGAAGCCGCGAAGAACAGATGAAGTTAGTGGAGAACTCAACACCTGAAGAAGAAGATTGAGAACTGAGAAGGTATGTGGGCGGCAACGGTCTCTTTCCCATGTTACGCATACCCGAAACGAACTTGTCTCTCGAATCGTACGGGCTCCAAGCCTTTGAAGCTCAGAGTCAGAGGTTCCTTCTTCGACTATCCACTCGCAAGCAAAATATTGGTTAAAAGTATGGATTTTTATATTTACTTCATACACTTACTGTGATTTCGATTGGTTTTCCATTTGGGTTTTCTTCAATCTGTGATTGTGATAAATTTTGATTGGTTTATCATCTGGGTTTGCTTCAATGATTCAATCTGTGAAATTTGGTGTAAACATTGAAGCAAAGCCAGATGGAAGGAGTGTAGGTTAGCACATATAAGATAGCATTCTTTGTTATCAATTTTTACTGTTTTACTATCTGGGTTTTCTTAAAGTTTAAATTTTGATGTAGTTTAGCTATTGATTGTTTAATTTTGATTGATTTAATTTTTGACTTAATCCATCTTCCCAATTGTGAATTTTGGGCATTTTTGTTTTCTTAGCAGTTCATTTGGATTGACGGTTAGCAGCACACACTCGAATTTTGCTTCGATGATTCAAATGGAAGGAGTGTAGGTTAGCACACACTCGAGTTTAAGATGAGTGTGAAGATTAGAAGGGAGCAGTTTAAGACTGATAACAAAGAGAAACGACTAATTTCGTTGTCGTGGTTGAATATTTTTGAAGAGGAAATGGGTTGAGAAGAGGTTATTGATTACAAGAGGAAGTGAGGTGGTCGATTTTGCTTACTCCTGTACATGTGAGGTTAAGTAGGCACTGGCAAAAGTAAATTGATACGGCTAACAGAGGTTGTTCATCTGTATTTCAGATTCAGACCAATAGCAACATTAGCTAGGCTGATAGTTAACAAGGTAGCATTGAGAGTAATGGATGGACAATCTTCTTTGGAACATTGTTAATGCCTAAGCCATCTGTGGATTTATAGAATATGATTAGGCTTACTTAAGCTGCTCCAAAGTACGCAATTACTTGGTTCTCCATCCAAAGAAAGCTCACTACAAGCAAAGATTGGCTTGGCATTGACTAAATATCTCACTTGTGTTTTTTGCAATCATTGCTTGGAACGGAATTGAAGTACTATTTGCAGTTGTAATCAACAATTGCAAGAGCAAGGAGTTGGTAGCAGCTGTAGCAATCCCTTTACTGAGGCCTCAGATCCTTCAATTTTATCATAGATTCTAAGTTTAGGGCCTTTTTATGTACCGTAGTATAGGTTGGTAGCAGCAGCTATAGCGAGTTAGCACTTCACAAAGATATTACCAATACCAGATAACTGAAGATCCCCAAAAGTATAAAGATACTATGCAATTTGTCTTTAACCGTCCAAGTTCTAACTGTATTGTTTTGAGCTGCAGATATACCATATTCCACCAGTGAAAATAGTTTGCAGCAGAAATTTTCGAGTTTCGGCCAGATAGCTGAAGGTACACGTCTTGTAGTATTGACAATTCTAGATGATTATCGAAAAGGCGTTAGTCATTTCATTAGTCCGATCCATTATTTTTTGCTATGCATTTATCTACTTCATGTAACTGTATTTACTATGTCTGGCAGTTAAACTAGTCAAGGATGCATCCTCAAGGAGATCCAAGGGGTTTGCATTTATTCAATATATGAGTCAAGATGATGCTATGCTCGCCCTGGAGAATATGGATCGCCAGGTTCTAACCTTGCCATTTTCCTTATGCCTTTTTCCCTGATGAAATATTACCCCCAGTGACTCATGTGTCTTTTTGTTACTATCAGAATCTTGATGGCAGGATCATCTATGTAGAACTTGCTAGACCCGGGAAAGATGCTTATGGAGAATACCCGAGAACCTCTGGTCCCCCAAAGAAGCAGAATTTGCCGCCGCAAGAGGAAGTTTCGGACTGCTGGTACTGATAGAAAACAGCAATGCACACTAGATGTGTTAAAATTTGACGAGGGTTCTACTCAAATGCAAAGGTACATTTCACTCCTGCAACTATTAGCAGCGCGGCCGAGTGTCATCACTGTGTATGTATGAGTAGTGTATTGTTAGAGCATTTGTAATCGGAAAGTCTAGAATGTCTTTACGATATATATGAGATACTGTATTATTACGATATAAACTAACGAGACTCTTATTTCAATAACTTCTTATGCTGCATAGATTGAGATTGGGCACCGTTCGTCGAATCTCTCATTGATGCTCTGTATTAAGATCCGTTATAAGGATCCGAACTCAATTAACCGTTGTTTGTCACAAACACTGTTGTAAACAATTGACGGTAGCATTTCTTGTAAACCGGTTGCAGTTAATGTAACTCTAACACATCTTCTAACTCAAGAAAATGCTTGACTGATCTAAAGGTATTCTATTCGGTTGAAGAAGAATTTTCAGTTTTCTTCCGGTTGATTTTCCCGTCAAATTTAGCCACTTTAAACATGAATATTTTATTCAGTGACCAAACCTAGTCGCATTTCAATTTTGGTCTGTTTACAATAAACATTTTGTTAATAAGGTAGCGGCCTAGCAGGACAGGCACCGTTCTTTTTCTGCATTTTTGTCCATAAGCTCTCAAGTCAATTGGTATAAAACATATTATAGAAAAAGAATATTTTTGCTCACCTCTCTATTTATCACTGTTGGATAAGTTTAAATTTCGAGATCTGTGTAGTGGATAGACATAAATCTCAAAATTTAAACTTATCTAATAGCAGTAAGTAGGGTGATGAACATTACCACCACTTGAGGGGGGTGAGCAAAAATGCACTCGTTATAGAGAAAAAAAAGCTATTTAAACACTATAATATACAAAGAAAAATGTCAATTAGCTGAAATGATTTATTTTTGATATTTTGTTTGCAGAAATGATCATTTTTTTAGTAACGACGACATATTGATCATATATCGATGACACAACGATGATATAATAACGACATAACGATAATATAATGACAACATGCTAAAGAAAAATGTCAAAAGGATCATTTCAGCTAATTGCCTAAAGAAAAATGCACATGATCAGTTAGTTTAGCAGCACGCAGTCTCACTTAGTTTAAGTGATTTAAGTTCAACTAACACATGCGAGTATCATACATATGGAATATTAAATTGTGATACATTATGTCCTGTTTAGGAGTAGATTAAGGACCAAAAATATCGTACCACATTACTGTTTGTATTAAAAAAATGACAATAAAAAAATAACTGATTTTTGGATGTAGGGATAACCGTTAAAACGACGTTAGCGGACGGATACAAGTAATTAATTGTCCTAGTTAAACCCGAACTCTTGAAGAGACCCCTGCGTAGAAGGGTATTTGTACGTTAGTGTACAACACTCCAAGTGGTGTGGTCCTTGAGAGAGAGAGAGGCTGTGAAGCTCTGTGCTTTCTGTGAGATAACCAATTTAGCAAAAAACCCAAAGAATTTGCAGTTGAGAGAGAGAGAGAGGAGAGAGAGAGAGAGAGAGAGAGAGAGAGAGAGAGAGAGAGAGAGAGAGTGGAAACTACTAATTGTGATGGAGGAAGAGAAGCAGCAGAGTATTAAGGAGGAGGAGGAGGAGCGTCAATTTCAAGTCTTGACAGGGAAATTGCTTGAGATTCAAGAAAAAGCCTGTAATTTCACCGAAACAACGGAAACTCTCTCTCTCTCTCTCTCTCTCTCTCGAATTGAAGAGGGTTTTCATTGTTTCAGTGAAATTACATGCTTTTTCTTGAATCTCAAGCAATTTCCCTGTCAAGACTTGAAATTGTTACTGGGTTTAATTGGATGCTTACTGGCTTAATTAAAGATTGGTTAAGTAACATTTTTGAATTAATGCTCTCTTTGCTGTTGTCTGCCTTGGAATTCGAATTTGATGCCAAAAAGTTTCTTTCTTTGTTCTTTGTTACTGATTTAAGTAGCAAGTTTCTAAATTCGATAAGTTGAATGAAGTGTGATTTGGTTTTGGATTGTTTCATGTATGTCTAAACTCTAGGTTCCCCAACACGTACCTGCTTGTTGGCTGCTGCAGTGATGAAATTACCCACAATTACAAGGGAAAAACTGTTATGACCGAGAAGGAGCGCTATGAATCGCTCCGCCATTGCAGGTTGGTTTATTCATTTGCCTCAAGTTTTTCACTTTGTGCTTTTCATTTTTCTAATCTATGTTAGGTTACAACTTATCACAGCGAGGGATCGGATGAAAGTATTTGTTAATCTTATGCTTATTGCTATTAACCTTGTTATGATTAGTCAAAAGATTGCTTTGCATCTAACGAAAAATGTTAATTTTGGTAGAACTTAGCCTTCCCTTTTAAGAATTCAGATCTTTTCCCCCCTTTTGTTCATTTGGATGCTTTACAATCCAAATCAGAACCACCTTCTTTGAACACTTCATGATAGTCTAGAAACAAATGTCTATCTGATGTTCGGAAACATATTGCATTATGCAAAAATAATGGAATTAATTAGGAAGACACCCTCTTTCAGTCCACGGGATAGCCAAATTGTTGAACACCATATTTTTGCATTGTCACTCTCAGCGAGCGACTTTACATTTTTGAATCGTTGTTCCTAAAGCATTGTGTTGTAATATATTTGCTACAGATGGGTGGACGAAGTTATCCCTGATGCACCGTGGGTGCTCTCGCAAGAATTTCTTGACAAGCACAAGATTGACTTTGTGGCACATGACTCTCTTCCGTAAAGCTAACCAACCCCAAATGAATTACTATTTGCGAAATTTCTGGATCACCAATCTGATGCTTCTTCTTTGTCCTAAATTTGTAGCTATGCTGATGCAAGTGGCTCTGGAAAGGATGTCTATGAATTTGTAAGTTCTATTGATAACCGAACCTACATGTTTATTTCATATTAAGAACATTGTTAGGCCTTCTCTTTGTTCTTTTTGTATCTGTCAAGGGTTTTTTGTTCTCTGTAGACCGCCGTGATATAACCACTTAATGTTGAGTAGACTAAATTCTGGGTGGCGATAGGAATAAACACTTACCATCTTATATGCCATGTTTTCTTCTAATTCTCTTGCAATTATGTTTTTTCTATTCATTTAAATCCTCTTCTTCTAATTCCTAGTCTTATCTGTCATCTTGCTTTGTTTCAGCTACTTATGCAGTTGTTTATCGGTAGTTTACTAGTGTGAATGCTTCCAGTGTATTAACTTTTGTAGTAGTTCTTACTCTGTCGATATGTTTATTCATCATTCTTGATTATCATGCATGACATGTTTTATTTTCTAATTGACATAAACTGCCACACAGGTTAAGTCTGTTGGCAAGTTTAAGGAAACAAAGCGAACTGATGGGATCTCTACATCAGATCTCATAATGAGGATAGTTAAAGATTACAACCAGTATGTGATGCGTAATTTGGACCGTGGGTACACAAGAAAGGATTTAGGTGTGAGCTATGTGAGGGTAAGTTCTTGTTTATATGAATATCTCATGTTCAAGTGATCACTTGCTTTTTTGTTCTAGTGCGAAAAGTGATACCCATCATCCTTATTTCTTACTATTAGGAAAAGCGGCTGAGAGTGAACATGGGACTGAAAAGATTGCGTGAAAGGGTGAAGGAGCACCAAGAAAAAGTAGGAGAGAAGGTATGTATTCCATGATGCTTATAATGTTTGGTTCCTTCTCATATGCATTATTGACTAGGAGTATCTGATACTTTAATCCAGTAGGCTCCAGTACCCTATACAGTTCCATTACACGATGTACGTGTTACATGGTTACGAAATCACAACTTACACCATATATGTAGTAGCACGCTTCAATACCCTATACTTTAGCATTGCTATCGGTTTGGAATTTCCTTTCATAATTGCATCATTGGTGTTTCATATACTAAATGGATTGGGTTGCATATACTAGAAAACAATGCATGAGACCAACCATTTGTTAAGTCCAAAAAGAATCGGATACGTGTATGGCCTTTTTGGTCTAGCCTCTCCGAGGGTACCCTTCCTGTACTTTTTACTTATTCCATGGTCTCACTGTGTTTGCAATTTATGCTGCATACTTTTGCAATTAGAGCATATATTTATCTTCTTAATGGACTATCGGACTTTGACATCTCTAATCTTATTTGCTTCTGGCATCATTTTTTGTTTTCACAAATTTGTTGACTAATTCCTTAATTTTGAGTGCCAATGCAAAATGGTTCTCACATCTTACCGATTCCTTGATAATAGGAAATGTTTTGCACTCAACTAGAGTGAACCTGTATTTTAGAAAACATTTAGGCTTAGAAAAACCAACGAGACTCAAATTTTCTTGCGGACTTTAGTTCCCGGAGAATATTGACAATCTTGTTGGCTTTGCTGGCTCTTATTTTCCATGGACTAGTTAAAGTAAGAGCAGCAGTAAACGTGTTTTTGCGTAGAGATTTCTAGTCATAAGTTGATTGGTATTTTACTTTGACGTGAATGCGCAGATACAAATAGTAACACAAACTGCCACAATGCGTCGTAATGAATGGGTTGAGAACGCTGACCGGCTGGTTGCTGGGTTTCTTGAGAGGTTTGAAGAAGGTTTCCATAAAATGGTGGGCTCTCTCTTTCCCTCTCTCCCAGTTTTGTTATACCGCTTGCATTTGTATGCACGAGCTGATTTGAATATAATCAGGGAAGATTTATTTCATTTACTTGACCTGAAAACTTGTCGTGGTCTTCTATCAGGGAACAGCCATAAGGGACCGAATTCAAAAGCGAATAAGGAAGCAGCAGTTCAGAGGGCTTTTATATGAAGAAGACGACGATGAATTCTATGATGACTCTGAAGAAGAAAACGATGATGAAGACGAGAACTGAACTTGTTTCTGTTGCTGTCTATCGGTTGGGAGCCGAAATACTTGTACGTTGTATTAATGTAGAACTAATCGAAGAAGTCCATGTATTTTTCGTCTTCGATAGTTGATTGTTTGATGTAGTTGACACAAATTTTTTATGAAGATCTCAAATTTGTGTAAAATCGTTCGAGTTTCCACAAATTAACGGCCTTTTCTTTTTCGGTTTCTTGTTTCGAATCTCTCACATCAGATGAGGGTGATACCACCTCAGTACATAGGAGGCTTTTTACAGAATCCACCAAAACCAAATGCTGCGTAGGTTTCCTTGCAAGTATAACAGGATGAAACTGGGACATGTCTCTTTCTTTTCTTTCATCATTTGTGGCATTATGTGATCCCTCTCAGTCTCACCTCTTTGAGTCTATCACATGGGGAATAAAGTGCAATGGCTTGTCCTTGAGAGCTGAGGAAATTTTAGTGCTAGTGGCTTCCATGACAGCAAGTTTTAGAGAGTACTTTAATTTTTAACACCATGACGAAACATAGATGTGCTACATGGTTATTACACTTAAATGAACCATGTCTAAAAGTTAAAACAATTGCTTTATTATTTATCAACTGTTGTCGTTCATGTTATTCAAATTCAGGACCTCTTTCAAAAAGGTAGAGACATGGTGTCAGTAAACCAAGTAGTCCATTAGCATCATATTTCAAACATAGTAGTGTATGTTTTACAAAAGATTTATAACTCAATTGATTAAGATCATATAAGGCCAACTTTTTTTTGTGGTCTTTGTGGTGATAGTGCATTTTCAATGTGGCCCTCGTAGTGAAAAAATTGTTAACTAAACCCTCGTGGTGAGCCTTGTTAGCAATTGAGGTCCAAACCTAAACTTCCGTTAGTCTGCCGTTAAATAAAGAGAGTAAATTCGTCCTTTTAAAATCAAATTAAGAAACCTAAACTTCCGTTAGGTGTTCTTGATTCAATACGAAATCTTATTAATAGTATGCCTAAACTAGTTTCCATTCCAATAACTAAAAACATAAATCTGAAAATGTAAAGTCATCCATCAAATTCGGGCATGTGAGAAGGGAAGATAAACTAAGATCTACCATTCCATCAACGAAAACCAAATTGTTCTTTCCCAAACCAAAATCATCAATAAGTAATTGTAAAAACCATGACCATGTTTCTTTGTTTTCAATTTCCACTGCAGCATAGGCTATTGGAAACATATTATCATTAGCATCAACGCCAACTGCTGCAAGTTTCATAACCCATATTAGATTTGACGAACCCTAACTCATCCTTTATGGGCATCGTAGTTATAGGTTTGAAAGAACGCAATCAAACGATAACACAAGAACACATAGTAGTTATAGGTTTTTTATTTAATGGCAGACTAACGGAAGTTTAGGTTTGGACCTCAATTGCTAACAAAGCTCACCACAAAGATTTAGTTAACAACTTTTTCACCACAATGGCCACATTGAATATGCTATATCACCACAGGGATCACAAAAAAAATTTGACCATCATATAATCACTTCACTCGAAATCCTGAGTAAAATTTCCCTTTCCTCAATATCACTTATACAAAAGAGTGGAAAAAACATCATCTGCTTAAGGGTAATCAGAGCAAATAACATTGATCTAATCGAGTGACTTTTAACTATGTTGCACAACAGATTAAAAGATATGGTGGAGTCTGGACAAAGATTTAAAGGTCCCAACAGTAGTTTGGCTAAGTGTGAGTGTAATTTTAATTTTCATGTCTTTCAAATTATTGTCCGCACTCACCCTGAAAAGAGAGCTCCCATAGTTTTTATTATTCAAAGCCAATTAATAAGTTAATGTTTTACACACGCACACATGAAATATGGCAATACCAAAACTAGAACATTTATTATATATAGATTGCAACATGCTACAAAATTCTTCCATTCTGAACTCCATAAGGAAAGAATGAACTCATAAAATATGAAACCCTAATGGGATAGGAAGAGAAACTAGTAAAACCAGATACTAATATGAAACCCTAATACAAATTCATGAGTTTCTGCAGAGTCATATCCACTCAACTAAGCTGATGATGTGCATCTCTGTAGTCAGTCTCTTAGGTTGTGACAATCTCAGAAAGAGAGGGCATGGAGTCACTGGACTTGATCCAATGCCGGCAAGTCGGACAAGAAGAGTGGCAGAGCAACCACTTGTCAATGCAGGCAACATGAAACCCATGGTTGCACTTGGGCAGCACCCTTAACTTGTCCCCATCACAAAAATCTGCCAAACAAATAGCGCAGCCCGAAGACGACGAAGATGGAGAAGTAGTACCTGAATCAGAGTAAGTTGAAGTAGGCAAAGCCACCATTTCCTTCTTCTTTAGGCCTGAATTAAGCCGGCGTGAAGCTACCCATTGGGCCGGTTCAGTGAGGGCGCGATTCGCGCATTGAAAAACGCAGTGCAATATGGAATTGAGACCAAGAGCACACACAAAGGCACAAAAGATTGCTGCCAAGATGACCATAAAGTTGAGATGATGAGTGGGTTGGAATTGATCTTGATTAGGGTTTTGATCACAAAGTGTTCTTATTGAGATGGGACTAGGAATTGGAGGAACTGATGGAGGAGGGGGTGTTTGAGCCATGGAGATAGAGATGAAAACTGAAGTGGTGGAGAAAAATGGAAACTTTTGAGAGTAGTAATGGGGAAGATGGAGATAGAAGTTTAATTAGTGGACAGAAGGGGCATGAACATAGTTTTGATAGTACATGCTGAAAGGGAACGTAAATTTGAGGGAAAAGAGAAAGAAGAGGCTAAGGCTTAGTTAATGGAGGGTGTGAAGAGTAATATGATTCAGGACATATGGAAAAATACTTTGCTCGTTGCGTGAAGAAGTTGTATCTTGTTAGACAAATTAGACTTGATATGTGTACATAAAATTTTCTCTTGTGACCTTAAAACATATCTTATATGTGTATGAGATTGTGATTTGCAACTAAAGAAAAAATAACTCCTTATATTGAAGAAGCCAAATATTGTTTTATAAGAAAAATGGTTTTTTAATTAAGAGAAGAACTTGTATGACACGAGTTCGCTGCCACGTGGTGTCCCATGCCAATAATATAAAAACATGTATTAATTTTTTTACATATTTTCTTGTGTCATTAAAACGGAATGCCACAGTGACAGTAAACTCGTATCATACATGTTGTTCTCCTCAATAAATGAAGGGTGTCGAGAGTAAAATGATGGATGATGAAAATGATGGCATGTTTGGATATGCTTACTTGGCAATCCACTGTCTTCTTCTCTTTTGTTTAATGCGCTTCAAAGATGTGCGAAGGTACGTATATGATATCTCTTTATGATCTATCCAAAAGAAACCCTGCCAATTCCTATTGGTTGATTGTTTCCCACCAACTTGCAAGTAGTGGACAACAAGTTATTTTGAAAATGTAAATTAACTCTAGCTACAAAGACCAATTAATTCTATTTTCTTTCCCGAACAATTGAATATGGTAAGACCAATCTCCTTTTTAACTTCTTGGCAAAATCTGTGAAGTCTATGAATCATTTCCTATGTTCTTTGATTGAGATAATAGAATATTTTTCTATACAACTTAAGTGATATAATAGGGTCAAACTTCAATAGTACGTACCATTTAATGATATGTGTTGTTGAATAGTTTAAGATTTATTTGGAGCTCACTACAAATTAATTTGAAACCATTCAATGACCATTCAATGGCCAAATCATTGAATGATACGTACCACTTAAGATTTTTCCGATATAATAAGCCTTTTCTATTCTTTTATTAATTGATTTATGTATAGGATTCCATTTGCCTTCCAAAAACCCTACCTAATAGAGAGATAGTTGGAGAGAAGACAAAACCCTATACTTTTCAGGGACTGGCTACAGTACTCGCAAGCATTGAATACTTACACCCATCTCACCCTCCTTCCCCCCTCTCTCCTCCCTCCTCCCTCATTTTAATGGTGAGATCGGTGTGAGCATTCAATACTTGCGAGTACTGTAGCCTACTCCTACTTTTCATTACAAAACTAATAAATCTGACAAAGATGGATTTTCTGTGAAAGAATTTTTTGGTTGTACAAAAAATTGGATTTGTGCTTTTACATGAGTCAAATTTGAAACAATATTTAACTAAGTGAAGACAACTATCACTAAACCAAAGCTATTTGATTGAGATACCGGACGTTTGAAATTTTGACTTAAGTTGAGTCGGAATTGAAGTAGAATGCTAAGCCTTCCGACCGAGCTGATTTCATAACATTTTGATGAATTGTGCTACCACGTCGTGTCTAAGAGACTGTTGATAGCATTTCTTATATTAGATACAAACATTATACCCAAATAAAGTCGGAAGTCACTAAAATAACACCTGCGCGCGTGCAAAGAGTACCACCAACACCATGATCAGTATCTTAAGCTTAAAGAAATAGCACAATAAGTATGCTCTGTTGGTGTAATTGGAAAAGAATACACTTTTGTTATTTTCTGATTAATGCCTAATCTTTGTTTCTTTAGTTTAGGCCTCCCAAGTCCCCTGCCCAACTTCAACAAATTTATCTTTAAATAATGTTTTTATCTTTTCTAATTAGGGTAGTTGCCTTGGTAATTCAGCCAAGCTTGACAATTAACTGGTCAAGTGGCTCAAGCCACTAAAATCCAAGAAAGAACATCTCAATCTCCACTCCCCATGAGTCTTACCCCCAGTTTAAAAGTGAGGTGTTTAAAAAAAATTTAAAGCTGAAGTGCTTTTAAGTATTTGGTAAATATTTTGAAAGTAATTTTTTTTTTTTTTAAGGTAAAGTGAAAAAAAAGTTTAATTTTCAAAGAGAAACTGAAGCTACAGATAGCAGTTTTCAAAAACAGCTCCAATTTCTCTGTCAAAAACACGAATGAACAGTACAAACTTTTCAATAATCCAAAATTGCCCGAGCTCCTCACTCTCTTCTCCTCCCCCTCCTCCTCTTCACTTCTCACCAGAATCCAAACGCACTCATATCCTCTGCTCCAGAAACCCACCTTTGTGAAACCCCAGGCATCCCCCAAATTCTCCAAATTCTCAAGCTTTACCAGAATCTATGGCTACCCATTTGGAATTTATTCAAAAGAAACAAAACCAATGTGCCAGATTCGAGATTCGAGCTCGAAGATCGGCCATTTGAGCGAAACCGGCGAATTCCCATCTGGGTTTGGGAGAAAACCCAGATCCCAAATCGGCAAAGTCGATCTCACCCTCCGTTCTTCATCTTCGACTTGTTCGTCTGCGCGCGCGCAATCTTCAATCTCCAAGGTATTTTCACAAGAGTCCTCTAATTTCTCCCAATTTTTTCGATTTACATTTACCCAGCCTATGAAATCGAACCAGTTTTCGATTTCTAGGATTTTGAATTTTCGAACTCGAGTTCAATCTTTTTTTTTTTAAACTCAAAAACAATTTTTGAGTTTCAATTGCATAATTTGCGTTTGGTTGGAGGCTTGGAGCGTTTTCAAAAAATCAACCCAAGAAATTAGCCTGTTGTTTGAAAACACAAAATTTATGTTTTCACACTTTTTGTTTTTCCAATTCCGATTCCGATCACACTGGTTCGGATGAATTGGGCCTCCAAACTCCAAAGGCAACCACTCGCCGTTCAACCTGGTCACTGCCCTCTCCGACGGGATGGGGGTTGACATTGCTTGCTTGTAGCTTAGAAAGTGTGCCCACCAACTGTCTGGCTTAATTTTTCGTCTGAATTTTGTTTTGTGTTTCTCAGAGAGAGGACTTTAAGAGCTAGCTATGAAGCTTGACACTAGCGGTCTCGAATCACACGTGCCGCTCTTCGGCGAGAGCAGGGGGTTTCTCGATGGCGGCATTTCGGCTCCTCCGTCGTTCGAGGTTCCTACTACCAATGATGTGAGTGAGTTTCGATATGCTTTTTGTGCTCTCTTTCCCGTGGTTCCTAGTCTCCGGGTGGTAGAATTTTCGCTGATTATATGTTTTTTTTTCTTCTGCTGTTTCAGTTTGATGGATTTCAGAAGGAAGCTATCCAGATGGTGAAGCCTGCAAAGGGGACAACCACGCTTGCATTCATCTTCAAGGATGGAGTCATGGTTGCTGCCGATTCTCGAGCTTCCATGGGAGGCTATATCTGTAAGATGCTTGCTTTATCATATATATTATGAGATAATTGTATGCTTTGCATTGTGCCATCAAGTTTTGTTTTTGTTGGGGGGTAATTTGTAATGTTGCTTAAAATTTTGGGGTAGTGTTTGTGAAGATGTAGCAATTTTACGTTTCCGAGTGATTTTGATCAAGTGCTGTATTAATCGCATTGGCATATTCCTAGAGTGCATCTGTTATGTTTGTGTACCGGTGTACATTGTTCACAATTTAGAGTGGTTTTGATTAAGTGCTCTTTTCACCGCATTGGCATATTCTTATCATGTTAGTATCAATTAATGTGAGTTAGTTTGTTCTTTTTTTAATGTTAAGCTGATTTGCGGACCCTAATTTGTTCAAGAGCATCTCATTACTGAAGGAAAAAATAACAGAATAAATCAGAAAATTTACATGAACAGCCTTTACATTTTCTGCTAAATATTGGTTAGTGTTGGACTTCTTATTATGCGTAACATGTGATATTCATTTTGTTTGCTGAAAAGAAAATGATTCATCATATATGCATGGTGTATGTGAGTTAGTACAGAGCTAATAGGTGAAGCTACATAGAAGAGCTTTTCTACAGCTGCTGCTTGATGTGGAATTTTTCTTTTCTCGGCAATAAAACGTACAATCTTGGAAGCCTGCAGGAAAGAATGAGCTACTTCGTGTGGAGAGGTACAATTCTTGTGGTATCAGTTATCGAATTCCGTACAGTGGCTGGCTGTTGTTGTTTACTTATTTGCATTCTTCTCACTGAAATCAAGCGTAAGTTATTGGACTGGTTTTGCACAAAGATTGAACGCTCGGAAAACTCATCTGATCACGTTTGCCATGGATGCATCCTACGGTGATATGTCCCATGAGCCAACTGGTAATTTTCACCTTATTGTTTTGGGGGATGTTGTATGGTTCTCTACTTTTGGATATTGATGTTATAAATGTCTGAATGCTCGTGTGCAACGTCCTTCCACTTTGCCTTAACTTTGACCTTACTGGCTTTTATTGCATGGAACGGTATGGAGGTATTCTGAACGTGATCGTCATTTTGACCGTACTGGCTTTCATTGCTACAATGGCTCTTCATAACTACATACGGAGGTATTCTGAACGTGATCGTCATTTTGATGACCCCAGGGACTATTGTGAAGAGAGCGATAGTAGTGATGATGATGAAGAATATCAAAATTATCAAGTTGAAGGATCACATGAGAGAGAAGCATTAAGAAATAGAATAGCGGCAAGTTTGATGAATGCATCTAATTAGATTACTTTCAAGTACATTAACAATATTGTACTAATGAATCCTAGCTATTCAGTCTAAAATATTTTAATTGAAGTAGTTTGTCATACTAATTAATATTTAAGATAAAGTTTATAAATATTTTTCTTTTACAAATAAAGTATATTTAGTAATTCATCTTTATTTGTTAAGAAAATTAAATTAATAGCACATTTAGTATTATACTCTTTTTGGTCATTTTACACAGTCACAATTGTTTTACATAAAAGTTTACCAAACACTATCATACTGCTTTTTTTTTTTTTTCCAAAAGCACTTTTACAAAAAAGTTTACCAAACACTCTGTTAGCTTTATTTCACAGCTGCTTATTCTCACAGCACAACTATTTATTCTCACAGCAGCTTTTTTTCAAAGCACAGCAATACCAAACTAGTCCTTGCTTGCCACATATTTTTCGCATGAATTAAACACCAAAAATAATTCTGTAAACTTTAAAATAAATTCTGAATTTTAATATATTACTTAACAATTCATTTGAGTGATTTATTTACTCATAGTTGATCTCAGTTAAAAGCTCCATTCTTTACTTTGAGGTTCAATTCTCTTCAATGTAAAGCTGTGTTGAACCTCCGTTTAATTGCAAAAACACTGCACATTTCAAAACAAACGAACTCCGTTTAATAGCAAAAACACTGCACATTTCAAAACAAACGAAAAATTTGTCCCAGTACAAATCTTACTAAAAAAAAGTGCTTTTAAAATCATATAAAACATGTAAGTTATAAATATATATATACGACAGGCAATACTATTTACATAAATGTGGAAATCTACTTACAATTCAATAAGGAACAAAATAGGAAATAATTTTGTCCTCTTAAATCCAAACCCGTCACTATACTGTTGGAGAGATTCTCTCTAGAAACCATGACATAGTTTCGGCAGCGTTACTCGTCAAACCTTGTTGTGATAAACTGTTGATAAGAGTATCTCTTAGACCAACTCCAATGGTTGGCCTATGGCCAAAAAAGATTTTGGCCTTTGAATTTTGGCAGTTTGGCCGGAAACTGTTTTTCTCTCCAATAGTGTGACCTAAATTTTAGGCAAAAAAGTTTTATGTAAAAGATGACTAAAAAGGACATGATATTAAAATTTTATATTTATTGAAATTTTAATTATCATCAACAATTAAAGCTGCAAAGGACAAAATAGTTATAATAAATAAGTAATTGTTGTAGATAATATAAACATGTGTTAAATGTGATTGTGTAAATCCTAGGTAGATATGGATTGAAATATTCTGAAATCCTAAAGATTACATTCCTATTACAACTGTACTTGTTTTACTATAAATAAAGGCACTTGGCATGAGAAATATGTACTGATGAGCATATTTTATATTATATATTTAACCCTATTCTTAGTACATTTTGGTTACTATTTTGGAAGAATTTTGATACTTTGAATTATATTTTCAATGTAGGACTTTCGACTACATGTGGAGCAAAACATGATCAAATGGATGAATTTTGGAGTAATTTCAGTTGGAGGACGTTCGCGAGTCTCTCAGATTGATCGTGTCAAAATTTCAGATTTTTCCACCAAGCGGTGATTTTCTGGCAAGAAAATAAAGGAGCGATGCGCAGTGCTGGAAAAGTGACGTTTTGGGCTTTTATGACATTTTTGGAGTCCGAGATGACCTCTAATGGATTTGTGACCTTCTGGAGAAGTGTTCAGAATATTCCAAACTTTAAATCCAGCTATATTGAGCCGGTTTTGGAGCAGTTTAGGGGTCCAAAACGTGGCTGTTCAGATTTTAGGCGAATTTTACTATTTAATTTAGGGTTATGTTTCCTATTTTATGTTATTTATTTAGTTTCCTGGTTGGATTGGAAAACCTATGTTTTAGGAGGAGTTAACTAGGTTAAATAGGGTTGGTCGTAGGAAAAGGTTTTTTTTTCTCTTTTTCCCGTGCATTCTTGAGGAGAAAATCTGGCCATGCTTAGAGATTTTCAGACTTTTTCCATTCAAGGTGTTTTCGATCTTTATTATTTTAAAGAAGAACTTGATGATTTTTATTATGAACATGTGTAACTAATTCTCTTTTGCTAGGGTGAGGCCACGAGCCTTAGTAAGATTATGTAGTTTCTCTCCAATTTGCTCATGATTATATGCATGCAGGTTTTCAAATTATTAATCACTGGGTTAAACTATCTAATTGTTCTGATGCTTGATCACCATTAGGATGTTTAGAAAAGTAATGGGATGCAATTTTGGTTGGAGGTCGGTCCCTGAAATTGACGAAGGCTTCTTGTGATTAATATGTGCAAGTTCACTTGGGACGAATACCACGTTTTAAGGGTTGCATGGTTTTTCAAAAGGTTTCACAGAACTTAATGAGTCATGCATGTTTAGATTTGATTTTAATACCACAGACGGATTGCATGTGTGATATATGATTTACGTTGGGGGTCCAAGTAGGCATATATTAGGAATACCTAACCTTTGGAATATGCATGTATAGGTCGTGAGTAATTGGGAGAACTATATAAGATTGCTAAGGTGACGGCGGATCCTTAGTGCGTCCTTAATTTGATTTCTTAAAAACAAAACAGTTCTTTTTTCTCTTAGCTTTAATTTTGCATATTGTCTTATTGTTATTAGTTAAATTTGTTTTATTTTAAGTAGGTCTTAAAATCAAACATCTCAACTTTCTCTTTTACAATAATTAATTAGAATTTGGTTTGCTACGAGTCATTTAATAATCCTTGTGGAGAACGACCTTGCGAGATCCGTTTATGCTACAATAACCTTGTCATTCTTGCAAGTTTTATAGGAGTTTTAACCCTTTTGCGTGAGTTGTAAAATTCCTATCATGTACTACAATACACCACAATTCCTCAAACCCTTCTCTATTTTCTCTCTCTTTCTCTTGCCGCACCCTCCTTCATAAAATAGTCCACAACACGTTATCAGCACGCTCCTGACGCTGCGCTAAGGAATTTGAAGGATTTTTGCAAACAAATTGTTCAACCATCATCATCAGCAATCCAGGTACTTCTAAAACACATGCTCTATTGTCGATATTTTTTCAGACCTGATTGCATAAACCTTCACCATGATGCATGAACCCAATTTTCTGCGTTTAACGAATTATTGATCTTCTGCAAATATTGTGTTCGCATCTACATTTAATATATATGTCATATATTAAGTGAATTGATGATCGTGTGAACGAAGGAAAAATTAGGGTTTTTTCTGTTTTTTTTTCGTTTTTCTGCAAAAAACACAAAAATTCGTTTTTTTGAAAAAACAAAAATTATTTTACTGAATTTTTTTTTTCCGTTTTTTGAAAAAAAAAAAGAAAAAAACCCCTAGCCGAGCTGGCGCTGGCCTGAAGCCGCGCCGAGCCGAGCCAACATCGCCCTGCAGCTGAGCTGACCCAATTGGCTCCAGCCGAGCCGCCTAGCATGGCTCCAATCGAGCCAGCCCAGGCCTTTTGGGCCTTCCTTGCTACTTGCCCCGACTTGCTCCAACCCACAGCCCATTGTTGGGCTTAGGGCCTTCCAACCCATTCCTTCACCCCGCCCTGTTGGGCTCAAGGCTTGCAGCCCATCTTCACACCCCAGCTCTTGTTGGGCTTTTGGGCTTGCAACCCACATCTTTGCTGGCCTGCACTGCAGCTCTAACCTTGACCCACCAAAATTAATTGGGCTATATTTTCACACCTCGTAGGCCCTGTAGACCTATGTTGAACTACTCGTTCACGATATATATGTTAAATTTTATTTTTTTTGTTCTATATATATTGCGCTTGCTTGTAGGTATCCATGAACTTGAAGTTCATTAATTCGAACCTGAAGTTTTGAATAAGTGCCATGAAACCCGAAGTTTCCTTAAAAATTAAATACCCATGAAACCTGTAGTTTTCATGAAAATTTAAACCAAAAACATGTCTAATAGAACCTGAATGTTATACTCCAAGTCTATGAACAATTTTTCATAGTACTGACCACAATCTTGTTCCCTTCGTTACAGGGACATGTCGAACTTGAACAAACTCGACTTTACCGCTTTGGAGGTATCTGGAAAAAACTACCTCAAGTGGGTACAAGATGTGAAACTCCACCTCACTGCAAAGAGCCTTAGCGCTACCATTGAAGTAGAGACGGATAACCCGGTTAGCAAAGCTGACAAAGCAACCGCCATGATCTTCATCCGAAGACATTTGCACGACGCACTGTAGACCGAATACCTAGCTGAAGAGGATCCAAAAGCTTTATGGCTTGCTATGGAATAGCGATTTGACCATCAAAAAGATATTTTCTTGCCTGAAGCAAGACATGACTGGCAGCATTTACGCTTCCAAGACTTTAAGTCTGTGAATGAGTACAACTCTGAAGTTTGTCGAATCTGATCACTTCTCAAGTTTTGCAAAGAAGACTTGACTGAACAGGATCTCTTGGAGAAGACCTATACAACTTTTCATGCCACCAATATTGTCCTGCAACAATAATATAAGGCACAAAAATTCACCAAATTCTCGGATTTGATCTCTGTCTTACTACTTGCTGAAAAGCAAAACCAGCTGTTGATGAAAAATCATCAAGCTAGACCTAATGGCTCGACTGCTGTGCCTGAAGCACACTCTAGTGAGAATTGAGGCCAAAACCGTTGCCCGAAGCGTGGTGGGAAAGGCAAGGGTTCCAACCCTAAGCCACAAGCCCAAGGTCGACAGAGTGTAGGCCCATCTAAGGGAGGAAATAACGCCCCGAAGAGCACTAATTTAGCTTCCAAAGCCTCAAACTTCAAGACTAAGAGCAAAACGGTGAACTTGTGTTACTGATGTGGTTCTTAAGACCATTGGTCCCGCACTTGCAGAGCTTCAGCTAACGCTGTTGCTGAGTACCATTCAAGCCGTAAAGCCATAGAGACTAATCTTGCTCATGTGGAGAATCCTGAAGATACTACACTGGAGATTTCTGATTTTCAAGAAGCATCCGCTCCGATGGAAAATTAGATTTTTAGACATAGGCCTATATGTTGGCCAAAATTCACCACTAGTGGCCAAAAACCACTAAGTGGCCGAACCCCCCTTATTGGTTTAAGTTTTGAACAATTTTTCCTTTTTGTTTGGACGATTGTTTGGTATTTATTTTAAGTTTGGATATTATTTTATGGAAATAATTTCTCGAATAATTGAATGAATGATCTTTTCATTTCCTTATACAAGTGACCAATTCAATTAAATTATTTCTAGGTATGTCTTGTGGGGATTTTAGTTGTCTAGCAGATAATGTAACTACGCACACCATTTTGAGTGAACGCATCTATTTCACTAACTTCATACTTAAAATATCACCCTGACAACCCTTTCAGGCTCATCTAACCTGATTGAGAGGTATGGCAATGCCCACCTAATGTTGTCCAATGGTACAAAATTAACCATTAAAAAGGCACTTTATTCTCCTTGTTCCGGAAGAACGTTGTTGAGTTTTAAAAATATTCGAGATAATAATTACCACGCTTAAACTTCTGAAGAAAATGGAGTTGAATTCCGTTGCATTACTTCCTATGAATATGGCCAGAAGCGTATTCATGAGAGGATGGAGCGCCTTCCAAATGGGTTGTATATTAC
The DNA here is from genome assembly GCA_018257905.1 of Gillenia trifoliata. Lineage (NCBI taxonomy): Eukaryota > Viridiplantae > Streptophyta > Magnoliopsida > Rosales > Rosaceae > Gillenia > Gillenia trifoliata. The sequence continues at coordinate 37,872,783 of CM031080.1, read as the reverse complement.
AACCGTTCACTCCGCTGAAACCCACCATGTGGCTGGCTCTAGTAGTGGGCTTGCAATGGAAAATTTGCTTTGGCATGACCGTTTGGGACACCCTGGACGAATTATGATGAGTCATATCTTCAATACTTCACACGGGCATCCCCTTACCCGAAGTATGGACTTCGTTCTTCGCACTATTTCATGCTAAGCGTGCTCCTTGGGTAAGCTATTCACTCACCCATCATCGCATAAGATCCAAACAAATCCTCCCAAATTTCTTCAGAGGATTAAGGGGGACATTTGTGGACCTATTCAATCATCTTACGGACCATTTAGATACTTTATGGTATTGGTTGATGCTTCCACACGTTGGTCACACGTGTGCTTTCTGTCCACTCGCAATGCTGCATTCTCCAAACTTCTAGCTCAAATTATTAAGCTAAGGGCTCACCACTCTGATTATCCAATTAAGTCGATTCGACTGGATAATGCTAGAGAATTTACATCGAAAACTTTTGATGACTATTGCATGTCTATTGGGATTGATGTTGAACATCCTGTACCCTATGTTCACACCCAAAACGGCCTAGCAGAAGCGTTCATTAAGCATCTTCAAGTAATCGCTCGAACTTTGGTAATGCGAACCAAACTTCCGATATCTGCATGGGGCCATGCAATACTTTACATAGCAATGTTGGTCCGCCTGAGACCCATAATGACCCAACCTTATTTTGCTCTTCAGTTGGTAACTGGATACGAGCCCGACATCTCGCATCTGCGCATATTTGGTTGTGCGGTCTATGTGCCAATTGCGCCACCCTTACGTACCAAAATGGGTCCTCAGCGAAGATTGGGAATCTATGTCTGTTATGATTCTCCTTCGATCACTCGTTACTTAGAACCTTTGACAGGCGATCTCTTTACCGCTCGTTTTGCGGATTGTCACTTTAATGAGACAGTCTTCCCGTCGTTAGGAGGAGATAAGAACATAGTTGTTCCTGAAGAACACCGCGAATTGTCGTGGTCTAACCCGACTATGTCTCATTTAGATCCCCACACTGCTCAGTCTGAAACTGAGGTGCAAAGAATTTTAGATCTACAGAGCGTTGCTCAAAGCATGTCGGATGCTTTTACTGATCTAGCGAAAGTGACGAGATCAGATATACCAGCTGCAATTGTGCCTGCAAAGATAGATGTACCAAATGTACGTTGAACCATCGCTCCTGAAGCACGAAACACCCTTGAAGGACGTGTGGCCGCACCTGTTGTGTGGCCCGGTACCCAGGCGGCTAGCCAATCATCTGCCCATACCTTGAAGCGTGGTAGACCTGTTGGTTCAAAGGATTCACAACCCCGGAAGAGGAACCCCACGACACTAACTAGTGAGCCTAGTTCGAATCTTGCCATCGCCAACTCATCCTTTCCAACGCATGAGGTTATTCTAAATTACGGTAGTGTCCTTGAAGAGACCAATCCGCCTCCCGAGAATCGTGAGATTTCGGTCCATTATGCTAGTTTGGATGTACTTTGGAATAGGAATGAGATGATAGTCGACGATGCATTTGCATAAGCAGTAGCTACTGATATCATGCCGAGTGATGATATTGAACCACGTTCTGTTGATGAATGTCGATGTAGAACCGATTGGTCAAACTGAAAACAAGCAATCCAGGTCGAACTTGATTCACTTGTGAAACGTAAAGTGTTTGGGCCTATAGTTCTTACACCTCCACATGTAAAGCCCTTTGGCTACAAGTGGGTTTTTGTAAGGAAGCGTAATGAGAAGAATGAAATAATGCGATACAAAGCACACCTTGTGGCACAAGGTTTCTCTCAACGCCCTGGATTGATTACGAGGAAAATTACTCCCTCGTAATGGACGTCATAACGTTCCTCTACCTTATCAGTTTGGTAAGTTCCGAAAAAATTGAATATGCAGCTTATGGACGTGGTAACCGCGTATCTTTATGGGGATCTTGATACGGAAATATATATGAAAGTTTCCAAAGGACTTACATTGACTGGATCAAATAGCTCTAGACCACGGAACACCCTCTCAATTAGATTGAGGCGTTCACTCTACAGATTAAAGCAATCCGGATGGATGTGGTATAACCGTCTGAGTGAGTATTTGATTAGTCAGGGATATGTGAATAATGAATTATGCCTATGCGTGTTTATTAAGAAGTCACATTCCAGATTTACGATAATTGCAGTTTATGTCGATGACATGAATCTCATTGGAACTCCCGAAGAGCTTGAGAAAACTGCATCGCACTTGAAGTCAGAATTTGAGATGAAAGATCTTGAGAAAACTCGACATTGTCTCGGCTTGGAGCTTGAGCATTGTTCGGATGGTATTCTGGTCCACCAATCGAACTACACCCAGAAGGTGTTACGTCGTTTTAATGAGGATAAAGCGAAACCTTTGAGTACTCCTATGGTCGTCCGAACGCTAGATGCAAAGCGAGACCCTTTCTGTCCTAAAGATGATGAGGAAGAGGTTTTGGAGCCTGAAGTTCCATATCTGAGTGCAATTGGCGCTTTATTGTACTTAGCTCAGTGCACTAGACTAGACATCTCCTTCTCTGTTAATCTTCTTACAAGATATAACAATGCGCCCACACGCAGACACTGGAATGGTGTTAAAGACATCCTTCGTTACCTTAAGGGTACTACGGATTTGGGTTTATTCTATCCCTATGCATCTCAGAATAAATCACACCCCCTTGGTCTTCAGAATGATGCTTGCCTTGTTGGTTATGCTGACGCATGTTACTTATTTGACTCGCACAAGGCACGTTCTCAAACGGGTCATGTCCTTACCGTTGGAGACACTGCAATATCTTGGAGGTCAACCAAACAGACCTTAGTTGCCACCTCTTCGAACCATGCTGAGATTCTCGCCCTTCACGAAGCTACTCGTGAATGTTTTTGGCTGAGAGTTGTTGTTGAGAATATTCGAAGCAACTGCGGACTTTTTTCCGTCGTTGATGTCCCAACAACGATCTTTGAAGATAATGCCGCATGTATTGACCAAATCAAGAAAGGATATACGAAAGGAGACAACACCAAGCATATTGCACCGAAGTTCTTCTTCTCACATCAGCAGCAAGAGCATCAGAACATTGAAGTTAAGCAAATCCGTTCCCAAGACAACCTTGCCAACCTCTTCACCAAGTCACTGCCGAAGTCTACTTTTCATAAGCTTGTTCAAGGAATTGGTATGCGTAAATTGTCTGATTTGCAACATTGTTAGTTTCTCATTCGGAATTTTGTCAAACTCAGGGGGAATATCCTGAAGTATACTCGCTTGACCTTAATGTACTTTTTTTCCCTACGATCAGAATCATTTTTCCCATTGGGTTTTTGTTGCCTGACTAGGTTTTAATGAGGCACCCATTCTGGGCTGATCATACCTTTGTTTGCATCCTACTGACATCCGACAGATGTTTAAGTATTGACATTGCATTAACTCACTGTACTCCTAGACTATGGGTTTTTGTCCCACCTTGGGTTTTACCATAGTCAGGTTTTGTGAGAGTTTTTATTTCTTTTTATATGCAAGTTCCGTACTTGAGACTAGCGTGTTCTCTATTGTGCCTACGAGACGACTTCATCAACTATCATCATCTTGAAGATATGATGCGATATCTACTTGAGTATTTGCACACTCAAGGGGGAGTGTTATAGATAATATAAACATGTGTTAAATGTGATTGTGTAAATCCTAGGTAGATATGGATTGGGATATTCTGAAATCCTAAAGATTACATTCCTATTACAACTATACTTGTTTTACTATAAATAAAGACACTTGACATGAGGAATATGTACTACAATACACCACAATTCCTCAAGCCCTTCTTTATTTTCTCTCTTTCTCTTGCCGCACCCTCCTTCATAAAATAGTCCACAACAGTAATAAGTAAATAAATCCCAATTACACCAGCTTTATCTTGCAATATTTAAATAAATAAAAAAAATTAAATTCCAACTTAAATAGAGAAAAAGAAAAACAACTTCATCGATCTAGGGAGAAGAGGATTGGGTGGGAAGCGGAGGTCATGGTGCGAGGGAGGAAGAGGGTGGGTCGAGTTGGAGAAGGGGCTGGGAATCGGTAGGGGTCATCGCAACCTAACCCCCCACCATCGAATTCATCGATTCGCAGCATCATCGGGTTCATCGAACCATAGCGCCATCAACTTTATCGATCTGCAAGCACACATGATTTAGAATATGTTCTATCATTATGTAGCATCAGTCAGTCGCATCGATAATTCTGCCATCGCCATCGACAACACCCATCATATTTATTAAATATGCATCGCCATCAACGCCATGAGCAGAGTCTATATCATCAGTACCATCATTTGAGAGGTGATGGGTGATGGCGGGGGTGGTCTAGACTCAGGGTGTGGTGGTTGGGGGTGGTCTGGAATCGTGGTGTGGTGGTTGGGACATTTTGATAATTTCTGTGAATAGTGCTATAAACAGTAATGTAAACAGTGCTATGAACAGTGATTTGTACTGAAATTTAGTATAGAAATAATATCGTTCTCGTTTATATTAATCACTGATCAATATTACAAGCAATAAATGATTAACTTATGCATCGAACTTCTAATTTTATTACATATATTAATCTACTGGTGAACAACCAGAGAAACCACCGCATTTACCACCTTTTCACTCTCCACAACCACCACATTGTTTGAGACATTTGTCACTGCATGTGCTGTAAACTTGGTGTCGCCTTTTGAATAAAACGAGTACTGAAAACCACTAATCCTATTGGGAAAGACCAACACAGATGAAAAATCAGCCGTCCATTGAGTCCCATTGCCCTCCACCTTCAACTTCCCCACCGTTGATTTCAAGCTCATCCCAATCACATTGTTCTGATCAATCACCACCTGATCAATATCCTTAAATTGCCCCTCTAACTGGACTATAGGAACTTGTGAGCCTCCCCCAGTAAACATATTGTTTACAATATTTAATCCAAATATTTTGCCATTGACAGATTTCAACACTATATTTGCACCACCTAAGAAGAACCCATTTGTGACATGAACTTGGACCGGATCTTCCATAACTATAGCATTGTAATCCAAGTAGCAACTATCCAATCTGGTTTGTGAATTTCCTGCTAATTTTACCAAAATGCCTATGCCTCCAAACCCTGTGGCCTTATTGTAACAATGTACACCAGTGACCATGTTAGCCTGGCCCCTCAGAACAACACCAATAGCAGCTGAGAATATTGCCACGTCAGTTATGGCATTGTCATTGCTCGCTAGGTCAATGGCAGTGCCTGTAAATTGCCTCTCACCTTTGTCACCACCAACTGTTGAGTGTTGCCCTAGGAACGTGTTTGATATGAACGTCTCATGGCCCTTTTGCACTAAAATTCCTTCTGTTGTGAAGTGGAGGAAGAAGCAGTTAGTTATTCGGATTCGAGCTGAATCCACAACGAAAATGCCTCCTCCTCGAAATCCCGAATCGAAGAGAACGTCGCGGAATGTGACGTCCTCGTAGTAGATTACTTCATTGCTTTGGGCTTCATTTGTGAAGAAGTTACTAGTGGTGGAGGATTTTTGTTTGCGTTTTTGGGAGTTTTGTGACCATAGTTCAATAAGATGGCGGTCCCCTGGAAATGTGGATGAGGCACGAAGGGTTCCTCCTCGTACCTATAGATTGAAACCATATATTCATGTCCACAGAAAAACATGAATATTTAACAAAATGCACATGAGGAAAGCTGCCCTATTAATAATATTATAGATGCAAAATCTTTTACTGTATTTAGGAAAATCTTTCTTTGTTAAACAAAGAGTGACAAAGAGCATTTGTCAAACTTTCATATAGAAAAAGAGTTTAATTTGTCAAACAAAGAGAGGAAAACTTACTTTTATTTCACTTTTAGATGTAACAAGGGTAAATTAGTGTATCCCTAACAATGCACTCACCTAATTTTTTACCTTCCACATTTTAAATATTTTCTTTATGTTGGTAACTCCTTTAAAAACTTGACACATGCATCCGTATCACATTTACTTTATCAAGATTTTTTAGTATACTTTAGAATATCTTATATATTGGTATTTTTAGATTAGATCATTGATCAAAAATTTGATAACTAAAATCTAAACTGTCAAAACTACCAATATATAAAATACAGTAGCATAATAAAACTTTCGCTACTTCCCCTAAAAACATACATAAAAGAAGAATCGTGGGCAAAGTAAAAGGGTATGTTGTCTATGAAAAACGATAAAAAAAAGGTTCATTTTTAATTAAGTGAAGCTTCTGCCTGACAAGTGACAATTACAACGTCTGCACAAATGTATCATCGAAAATTGAAGTTGATTCATATAAAATTGAATGTGTGGGGTTATGCATTTAGTTGGTGCATTACTCCAAGCTTTTAATTTTCAGGAGGGAGAGGTTGGAGAGTAGATTTCAGTTGAGAAGAAGCTATAACTGAAGTTCTGTGTAGTGTGCTCCTATGCACGAAAGCCGGTGCACAGACTACTACATGGCAACGTGACACTCACCCATTGGCCAAAGTATTCTTCTTTTCCTGTAAAGTAACTTTATTTACCGGCCACGATGAGTTTTTAATGTTTTATTTCTCATTTTACTTTTTAACGGTTTAATTTTTACCAAAAGCTAAAAACAAAAAAGCAGTTTATTCTTGAACTTGTTTTGTTTGTACAAAGATACAAACATGACACAGAGATGCAGTTGAGATTCTTGAACTTGTACGATGTGATGACACAGACAATATGAGAGAGAGAGAGAGAGTGAAATTACTGACCACAACATTGCCACCACCTGAAGGGAACCTCAAAGGCTGGCTAATTTTGTAATTTCCACCTTGCAAATCGATGGCAACTCCTCCCAAGTCAGTGATTCCGGGCAGCAATTCAAGCCCAGATTTCAACTGAAAAGCTTCTTCCACTGCTTTGAGTAGGGCAGCTGTGCTGTCCTCTTCTCCGGTCGGGTCTGCCCCATACCCGATCGGGTAAAACACCCTCCCATTCTAATCATACATAACCCACATTAGTTAATGAATTAATTAACTTGAAACTTAATTCAGAGACAATGAAATTATCTAATTACCACTGTGACATTTGAAGCTGCAGAAAATGAGAAAGTGGATGGTTTTTGTTGGAGTTTTGTTGCTTGTGCTTGGATTGCTGATAGCATTTGAGGCCTGTCGTAGGAACATGAAGCTTCTTCTGCTACCAACAACAATAACAAGAAGAAACACAATGCTGCTGATGATGACATCATATGTTTCATTTTTTCTTACTCTGAAGAACTGTTTCAATGGGGCCTCCCCTTGAGAGAGAGAGAGAGAGAGAATGTGAGTTTTTAGTGGGTCTTTTTAGTTTTGAAAATATATGTTACTTGTTCCTATTTATATATAACTTTGAGCGTTGAGCCTAATAGAAAAAGGTTTGGGTATATTTTAAGTTGAAAAATAAGGGAGAAAGGAGAAAGGAACAATATTTCAGTCTTTCTTTCTCTCCCATTCGGTTGTTGCTTAGTTTTATGGTTGTTATTATCTGTCATCATATATTTGTTAAATTCTTATTTTTGTTGATGTTAAAGTTTGCATGTTTGTTATTTGCTATTATCACCATTTGCTTTGTTGGTGAAATTGTTGCAACCTTTAAAAGCAAGAAATATGATGGAACTTTCATCCACTAATTAATGTTTTACAATTAAAGATCTCAGAATCCAAATCTCTTTTTGTTAAATTCTTCTATCTAAATAAAAGAGTACATGTCTAATTAGAATATTGTAAGCCTCCGTCAATGCAAGTAGATATAATATTTTTTTCGCATTGCAAAGACAAAATCTAAGCGTTTTTTTTAAACAACAAAAGGGGGTCTTGCACTTGAGATCAATTTCGACAATTAAAAAGTAAATATCACTTGTCAAAGAGTTGGTTACTTCAAATGAAGCATATTTAAAGTGTCTGAATGCAAATCTTGAAGTACATTTTGTCGTTTCAAAATCCGAATCCTTTTTCTGAATCCTACATTCCAATTTCCACCCTTATATTCCATAATCCTAAAGCATATGTTGACAACCAGCTTAGCTTTATGAAAGTATGATCAGAACCGATCCTTCAAAAAACCTTTAGTTAGTTTTGCTTTTCCTTTTTTTCTCGTTTTTTGCTGCATGGAAAGCAAAGCACTAAAGAGACGCATTTCACACTTTATAAGTTTATTTCACAGGAAAACACAGAATTAGTTGGCTTTCGATTTATTATGGCAACTAAGGGGGTAGTTGAGATGTTAAACCCAATAGGTTCATGTAGAATAAAACATTAATGAGAAACTAACCTTGAGACGACATCTTCAAAAGCACTAGCACATCAACTGCAACAACACCAAAGAACTCAGAGCCAATATCTTCTGGATACTCACCGCTCTCTATAAGTCAAATCAATGGCAAATTCTCTGAGTTTGTATAAATACTAGTCATAGGCTTATCCCTAATGTATCTTCCCATAATGACGACACTAGGATTACTTACAGCCAATAAATTTGATCTACCATAATACCAAATTGGATAGAATCAGGAACCCTTATTCCCCAAAGAAAGCTGGATTATTAACTTTACTTAAGGTCCAAGCTATAGCTATTAACTAAACCCTAATCTTACTTACACTCTAAGAAATCATTTATTAACTGAAGACCTATTAGCCGTTGGACTAGGGTCTAACGTCCAACATGGGACACTTTCTATTCTGTGTATTTGCTATTTCTTGCGCAGTTGTGGGCATATAAAAACTTTTGCACTTATTAAGAACATCGTCAAATGTTATTATTTTTCATATTATAACTCGAAACAATAATAATACCATGTGAAAGTATACGGGTACACTAAAAAGTTGGCATGGAGGAGTTAGTGATGTATGTATACCATAAAAAGCTTAGTGTTGTGACAGTACTAATTAATTGCAGGTTATTGTATTCTTGCAATTATGAGTCCCATGTTCAAAACTTGGTTCCTTCCATATCTCCTTCAATGTGCATTTAAGTATAGCATGTATGATGCTTGTCTATGATTGACAAACTTGTGTTTGAATTTAGGAGAATTTGGCTATGGATGTGCTTTATTGAACAAAATGTTTATTTTAATTGAGAAATATTGTTTAACGAGACAATCTGACATATTATGTTTAGAATTCAAGTTGTGAACATTGATTCATTATGTTAGGATAAGATGATTTTCAGGTTGTGAACATTGATTCATTATGTTAGGATAAGATGATTGACTATTTGATAAGTGAATATTGTCGGTTTTATTCATGCATGCAAAATCACACCAAGTTTTGATTGATATAAGTATATGCTTTTCATTTAAGAAATGAATTCTGCACTATTTTTTAGCTATGCACACTAATCTTTTTTGCTTTCGTCATTGAATTAAACAAATTAAAAGAGAATCAAAGACGAGAATTAAAAAGAGTGTAGAAAGAAATAAATGGTGTATATCAATCACTTCTCTTTTTCTCCATGTACATGACTTTTTTTCTTGGTCTGTGAAGATGAGCATTTAGACTGATAACAGATAAATAAAGGGTTAAATAGCTTGGACGATGAAATTATTGAGGAAATTAGAATCCCCCACTCTTTTTCTACATATGTTTTGTTAAACATTTGTGTCTTTTAAAGATTTGATTAAGATGCTTTGACTAATGTCTACATAAGCATTTTTAAATTTATTTTATTTACATGTCATTAATTAATTTTTTTTAAAATGAAAATGGTATGCGTTGATTTCCCACTTTAATTATCCGCTTAGTTTTTTTTTTTGTCAAAATAATTATCCGTTTAGTTGATAGAGGTTTTGTTTTTTTGGCGTGTAAGGATTTATGCTTTTTTTAGGGATATTATTAATGGCTATTAATGTAACATCCCGTAAAAATTTTGTTATAAAATAATTTCAGGGAGATATTTTGGACATGTGCGTGATTATTTTGTACACGGGATCGTGTGATCTTACTGTTTTGGTGGATGCACAATACCCCAAAAACCCAAAATATCTTTTCCTTCTCTTCTTCTCCATCACTTTTCCTTATTTTTCCCTTATCCTTATTTTCTCTTTTTCTCTCTCTTTCTCTCATTCTCACCGTATGTGCACAGTGCACGTCGACGAAAATCCGTCGAACCGAGGCGAACTAAAATCACCACCATCTTCGTCTCGAAGCCCTAGACTCAATGGTGCAAACCGCTCATCCAAACTCCCAACCGTTTGACGGGAAAAGCTCACGGAAGAACCGGACCTTCCCGGCGATTTTCTCGCCATTCTAGACCGAGGTGAGGTTTCTAACTACCACCATTGGGTTCCTCTTGTTGAGTAGATGAATTTTTATATGTGGTTTGCTTGATTTGGTTGAGTTTTGACGTAGATCGACGAAGCTACAGTAGCCATGGCCTTTCTCGAGCTTGTACAGCCAAACCAAAGGTACATCGTCATTCTACTCCTCTCTAGCTTCATTTTGGTATAAAGAACGTGAAATTTGGCCAATAAATGAAGAAGTTATGGAGATTTGAAAATTCTCCAGAAAACCGGCCAAAATTCTGGCAACGGCGACGGCGGCGACCAGCCGGTGACGTCAGCGATCGAAAATATTCTTAGGAATATTCCTTTAACGTTGTTAGGAATATTTCGTTAGATTTAACGGAGATGCTGGAATATTCTGTTAGATCTAACGCTGTTAACTGACGTCGTTAGTTGACTGGCGCGTTGACAAGTGCGTAAGCCGCGCGTGAGAGGTGAGTGGGCTGCGCGTGAGACCTTATTTTTCAATTCCGTCGATGCGAGGCGACTCGTGACGATGTGTACTACCTAGGGGCAGTACGTATGGTATTTTACTGAGTGTTTCAGACCTCCGTGTTGAGCAAACAAGGGATATGTTTAATTAATTAGTTTAATTAGTAACCTTTATGAGTTTAATCATTACTATAGTGATATCTGATATAGGTGAGACTTATCCAGAGGACTACCGGGGCTACCCAGGACAGGGGGGCTACGACCCATCTACTTACAGGTGAGTGAGTGGGTCTTTGTTTTGATAAATGTATTATTACGTATGGTTTTTCAATGCTTTCTTTAATTTGTTAGCATGCCTCATATTATATGCGATTGTTGGAGGTAGAACATTCGTATTATATTTGCCATACATGTTTCTATACTGTTGCTCATCAGAAGATGTATAACATCCCGGGTATCAGTACTCAATCTTGTGGCCAGGACTAACCTTGACGTTTAGAGATGTCAGTCCCAGTACCTCTACGCAACTTTGGATTCATTGTAGGTACTAGCCTGTTCTAGGTTGCACTAGGCAACTCGAACTTGTGTGACGCACTTTGTGCACAGCGATTAGCGTTAGACTCGCGTCATTGTAGTACTCAGCGTATTACTCATATACCTAGCATGTTCCTCGTAGTTTATCTACTTGGGCTTGTGTGTTTACATATAGATGAGTAGTCGGTCTGATTTTCGGGGAGTACTCGTGTTTTGAGCATTCAGTTTGATTATCGGGGAGTACCCGTATTACTATTATAGTATTTTGAGGATCATACCGAGGAGTATAACGTATTTTCAAAAACTATACATGTTTTCCAGCGAGGGGATAGTATGCTCTTGAAAACAAAGGTTTTATCAAACTTTGCTTTTTGACCCACTCACCTTTTTATGTTTTGCGCATCTCCAGGACTTAGTAGCGGATTTGATTTCCAGTGAGACGTGGCCTTGCTTTGGCTGTGGTTGGTGGTTCTGACAGTGTCTTCGGATTATGTAGGATTTGCTCCTACTTTTAGTTAAACTTCTACTTATCCATCCTCACGAGGATGTGAATGTTTATATTCCTTGCACTACTTACTATGCTCTGACTGTTATGTACCTGTAATAATGGATTTTACCCATCACCGCATTTTGACTTCCGCTTCCAACTCTAAATCTATTCACTTTTTCTCATATACATGCATAATTGGCTTTCGTCACTTAACACGTGTCGGCTAGCACTTCCCGACACCTGGCGTGTCAGGATCAAGATGTGTCAATTAACAGAATCATCAATATTATCTCCTAAATCTTGAATTTTTAACATATTTTTGGGCGTGTCAGGAATTATACCCTTTTGTTGGTTCGTTCACATTATAAAATTACCATTGCTCTTCAGCATTAGATATATGAATGTGAATTTTAAATTGAAACCAAATGTAAATATACCGATGTTAACTATGTACTTATGCCAATTTGAAACATACCTATATCAACTTAAAACGTACCGATGCTAAATTTAAACGTACCAATGCTAACATGAAATGTACCCATTTTGAAACGTACCAACATATATCAGCTTCAAACGTACCAATGCTAAATTAAAACGTACCCAATACAAACAATCTTCTAAAAGGAAATGTACCACTAGATTCTATTTCCCAAATATACCATGGTACGTGAAAAAGATGGAAAAATCGGTAAAAAGTGTGCTAAAAGAGAAAGCTTACCCTTTGGTATGGATACACATATCAAAAGGTGTGCATAAAATGAAATATGAAGGAAATGAATATGATCCGACAAGGGAGGACGGAAAAGAGTCGACTGATCGATCGAGCACTGGCATGAAAAAATTGCTAATGGTTGCGGAAGAAGATAACAGAAGCAAATATCACGTTAGTTACTTGTATGGTGTGGAGTTGGAAAGAAAATGTACGTTAGAAGCATAACTAGATCAAGTTTGATGTGTTTTAAGCGTTTTAAAACTTATCTACTACATTCTAGGAGATTTGGGATATTAATATGATAATTATTAATTAATTGGTACATTATATAATGGCAAATCGTGTAATATTGCCTTAAAAAATGTTACTTATAACGCATGTGGCACCTTAATTGTAGGAAATGTTTAATAAAAAAAATCTAAAAGGTACAGATGCATAAATAGGAGAACGAAAGCACCTAAATCTAAATATCTGTTGACAAATACGCAAATCCCAATTCTTTATTAATTTGTACAATACTGGAGTCCCAGACATTGGGGCAGGGCTTCCTTTGGGCCTAGTTTCATATCAAGTTAGAGAACCTCATCAATTTTAGTTAGGATTTAGCCCAAACAAGTTTGGGCCTGAAAATCCAGGATCACACATTTATGGAAAGTATTTTGGATAATAAAAAGGAAATATTGAAACAAATAAGTAGTATCATACTCAAATGCTGCATATTATTATACAAGAAAACTCAGAATTCATACAATCTAGTTGATATTAAATTTAAGGAATATAACGTCAAACTGATTTTGAGTTTCTGTATTAGTTTTCTGATTTGTGGTGCACAACGTTTTGAATTCAGGCACTAAAAGCACTGAAGGTTCTGCCGCGGCTCATGGTGATTGGGGATCAAGAAGAAGGGCTGTGCTCAAAATTCGGGATCAAGAAGGTGAGCATTGCATATATCCCGCACCCCTGCCCTTCTTTATACTCTTGTAAATCAAGACCTTTTAAATGACTTTGTTTGGTGCTAAAAATTACAGATTTTGAAACATGAATTAATATGAGCCGGTGGTGTTGTACAGGAGAAATTTGTTGGAGATACGCAAAAACATATATATACTTTTTCAGACGTTTCTAACCTCAAGTATTGTCTGTAGGAGCAATACGAACAACGGCTGAAACTTCTCTCGGGCTCGATTCTGAAGGAACTTTCACAATTGACGGGCTCAGGCTGTGATCTTTATATCCATGTAAGTGTCAGTGTCACCGGTCCTCTGAGATTTTGACGGTTATATGTATTTGTTCCTCTGCTCTTTACACCTCGTGGTTAAGTGGGAATTAGGATTTTAATGATGTTCATTTTGCCTGTAAATGAACAGAAGAATGTGTTTATTGCTGCGGGACTGCATTGTTTGTAGAGTTCGTCCGGAATCCCAGATCAAAAAGTTTAAAATGGATAAATGGAGTGATTGATGGTATCGGGGCATTATGTTTCTTAACTATGATCAGGTGATTGGGAATTGGACAAGGGTAGAGGAGATATATAGGTTTCTGAGCTACCGTACAGAATTACGCGTTTATCGTGTCATGCAGAAACCAGCTTCCTAAATTAAAATATAAGTCGGTACAATTTCGTGTCATCCAGGTTCCTAAATTAATTGGTGTGGGTTACTAAATTATATGGTAAATAATAAGTCGGTTCCTAAATTATACTGTACCAAAAAAAGGTCAGAAGAAAGAAAATAGGATGGAGATATTGAAGCAAAAAGTCGGTACCATACTCAAATACCACCAGGCAACATACTTAAATTACAAGAATAGTTATACTTCATACAATCTATATCAAATTAAACGCGTAATTCTCTACGGTAGCTCAGAAACCTATATATGCCTCCTCTTCCTTGTCCAATTCCCAATTGCCTGATCGTGGTCCAGAAACGTAATGTCCCGAGACCATCAATCACTCCATTTATCCTTTTAAACTTCTTGATCTGAGATGCAGGGCAGGGGCGAATTTTTCTAAGGGCCAGGGGGGCCACGTGCAAAATTTAGTGTTTTTTAAGCTAGTTTGATGATGGCAACATGTTTAGAATGTTTAATATGATGTATTTTAATAGGTTTGGGGGAGAGAATTAACCTACATTGTGATTTGAGGGGTTTAGAAACTCAAAAAGTGAAAAAACCCAAGAAAATTCCTGCATAATTTTTTTTTCAGATTTTTGGTCATAAAGCTATCTTTTGTGATGATCTTCAAAAAAATTTCTGTCGCTACATGATGTTCATATTTTTAGCGACTGTTTCTGGGTAAATTTTTGCGTTACTAAAGGTTAATTTTTGTAGATCATTTTGGCCTACCAATGGCTCGATGAAATGCCAATTTGCATGCTATTCTGTCCAAAAAATTTTGCACACTACGCGTGCTATCCTTACTGACCCCCAATAATATTTTATAAATCCACCATTGTTAGTGCCACCCTCTATGATTTTCTGGCTTCGCCCCTGATGCAGGGTGAACTCTGCGAACAATGCAGTCCTGTACAATCTTCCTGGCTAACTTTATTCCCTCAGACGAACCCGTGGCAACGATAAACAAGTCCTCCTGTTCATTTACAGGCAATTTGAAAATCATTAAATTCCCACTTCACCACGAGGTGTAAAGCGTAGCTATGAAGCATGGATACTTCAGTTTGGTCGCGTATCTCGTATTTGATACTTCATCAGATACGATACTTGTCGGATACTCTCGGATACTCGCCGACTACAAGTATTCGACTTTTAGGATACCTTTACACTTTCAGATGAGAAATTTATAAGAGAAAATCAATAGGAAACAAAGATTTAGTTGAAAGTTGATGAATAAGAAGAGCTTGCCTGTAATTGAAACAATTAATATAACTCTAACACTTGAATGCACTTGAAATTGGATATTTTCATGTTAAAATATGTTTTACATTATATATTTTTATTGTCGTATTCATGGCGTATCGTATCCTAATTTTAAGATATTTTACGTATTGCTGTATCGTGTCGTATCATATCACCGTATCCGTGCTTCATAGAAGCGTAGAGGAACAAATATATATATATATATATATATATATATATATATATATATATAACCATCAAAATCTCAGAGTAACGGTGACACTTCGTGAAGATAAAGATCACAGCCCGTCAATTGTGAAAGTTCCTTCATAATCGAGCCCGAGAAAAGTTTCCGCCGGCGATACTAGAGGTTAGAAAAGTCAGACAAAAAACAAAATGAAATCATCTCCAACAAATCTTTCCTGTACAACACCACATGGTCCTATTAATTAATGTTTCAAAATCTCTAATTTTTAACATCAAACAAAGTCATTTAAAAGGTCTTGATTTACGAGAGTAAAGAAGGGGAGGGGTGGGGAATATATGCAATGCTCACCTTCTTGATCCCGAATTTTGAGCAAAAGCTCGGTGGAGTGTAATTGTCGGTGGGATATTTATGGCCAACCAAAAAAAAAAAATTTTAAGTGGAAATTGTCGATGGCATATTTAAGGCCAACCAAAAAAATATATCTATATTTTGAACTGGAAATTATCGGTGGAGTGTGTCGGTGGAAATTGTCGATGGGATATTTAAGGCCAACAAAAAAAAATAAATAAAAAAAATGCTTGCCCTTGCCCTTGCCCTCTACGAACGGGTCGAATTGCCCAAAGGCAAGCATTGTTCACGGAAGGCAATCATTGCCCTTGCCCTTGCCCTCCACTAATGGGTGGAAATGCTCTAATCAGCAGGATCTCCGGTTCATCCTTCAGTGCTTTTAGTGCCTGAATTCAAAATGTTGTGCACCGCAAATCAGAAAAACCAATAGAGAAACAAAAAATCAGTTGACGATATATTGGATAAATTGAGTTAGCTTTTCCTTACGATGTAAACTTTCTGAACTAAAACTATACAATATTACATGATTATTATTCATCCTTCAGCAACCAATCATGTCGTTGGCTTAAAAGAGAAAATAAATTGAGCGGAAGAACAAAAGTCAATGCCTTTTTTTTTTGACAAGCAACGATAGAGTGATTTCATTAATATGAACCGAACAAATACACAGGGTGCCACATGAGTACATGTTCTCTAGTGACTAATTTTTTGATCTAGAGAGTAATTTGCACAACCAACAAAAAGGTTAAACCCCTACACGGCTACAGCAAAACTATCCCAACAACAAAGTGCAAACAGTACGAATTTGCCACAAAGACGATAGAAGCGACAAATTCAGCACCGAAAGCACAAACAAAATCACCGCTAAAACGAGGCCACAAAGACGATAATATCCAATGCCTTAGTTGTTCAGCAATGAGTTCAAATCATTCGAACGTGAAGAAAAGGTCAGAGGTTATAGAAAACTAGAAAACAAAAAACAATAACAAAGGATCTGGCAGTTGCTACCTTAGACAAAGGAACCCCAATGGACAAAAGCAATGTAAGCGCTGTGGCCCTGCAAAAATCATAGTGGACTCTAGTCTTTGTGGTTTCCTTAACTGTCATGTATCCCTTGGCCTAACCAACCATAATTACAATTACAAAAATTTAATTAATATGTGCATCAAATCAAATCATACATAATTTTAGATAAAAGTAAAACAGTGGTCAATCTATGATTCTATAGAGAAAGAGTTATAGTAAACAAGATTGTTATACTTATATATATATGACATACCGGAATGAGCCTGCATGCAACACCACGCTTTAATTCGTAGAGCCGATTCCACCTCAGGCCAAGCTTGTACCAATTCTATTACTGCACAAGAACCATTCTTATGTTAAGTTGAAGAAAGAATTTGTTCTTTTCGATAATTTGAATAATAGTAAGGGTTTTTTCACATGTAAGCCCTCGATAACATCATACTTTAGAAAAAAACACTTCAAAATCAATACTTTAGAAAAAACCCCAACTTACATTGTAACACAAAGGCAATTTACAACGAAAAATCAATAATTCAAACAAAAATAAAACCAATAATCAATTAGAGCATGACAAGTGCATAGACGAGGGGGTTTTGAAGTATTTTTCTATAAAAATTTCGTCCGCTTGTACTGACACATCCCGACCCGGATGTACACGTGGACACCCAAAAGTCGGAATTTCCAGGAAAATTAAGCACAAAAAAGTATGAAATTGTTCAATTTCATCACAACAATAATTTCAAAATTTATCAAACACAAAAGCAATAAGAAGAAGAAGAGGAGCAAGAGATGAAAGAATTCCTTTACCTGTGTGAGGATTATTTTGGAGAAACGGGTACCCGACTCGAGGCCTGCCAATGCCAGTGCCATCCTGCTCGTTCGACGATGTCGTCTCGATCTCCATCGGCTTCGAGTTGCCGTTCTCGTTCAACTCAACGATGCCGTTCTGGGGTTTCTTCCATCCTCGTCTCTCGGACTCTCTTCTGTGGTTTTAGGCTTTTAGCTTCGATTCGATTCGATTTTTCCTTCTGGGAAACCCCCTGCGACTGACAAGGAGACAATTGTTTGATGTTTCGTTTAGTGTTAAAAACAAGAGAGTTAAGAAGAATATTTTTCTGTGTTTACGTACGCACCCTTCTCGCGCGTTTGTGAAGGTATTTATAGAGAATTTTTGCAATAGGGAAAAGAAAAATCCTAAGAAACTAAAATAAAGACATAAATATATTTCTATTTTAATTAGGACTCACGTCAACTTTTAGGACAAATATTCACGGATGAGTTTTGGGGCAGCTGAGATATTGGGCCGATAAGAAACAACATGAACCCTTTCCTCTTCCATTCATGATTAAGCTGCTTAGTAATAGTATGGTTGAGTTGAGGGTTGAAATGTATAAATAGTTTGAGCTATTGTGACTTTACTCGTTAATACTTCAATACCTTAAACTGATGTATTTCGAAAATCAACATTATCTAAAATCATATTTTATAACTGTGGAAGTTCTAAAATATTATACACTTCACTTAGCGAGAGGTGAGAGAGAAAATAATTACTCTCTTTTCTATTACATGAAATGAAAATCCACTTTAATAATTTGGCTCAATGATATTTTAACACATGTTTTATTGTTTTAAAAAATAAAACATATACTAATTGTATTTATTTTGTCTTTTAAAAATAAAAGAGCACGTAATAAATGCTGATTGAATTTAAATCGAAAGGAAGTGATACAGAAGTATTATTAACATACGTAGTTTCATTTCATGTATTGAAGAGAGTAATTATTCTCCCAAAGTGTATGGTATTTTGGAACTTCCACAGTAACACATGTTGATTCCCATATACAAGAATCAATACCTGAGTATGATTTCTTTGACATTATTGTTATAGTGGTGCATAAAAACAAATTCTGTAATTAGTCACAAATTTTCTGGCTTATTAAATTTTATTTTTGTAGCAATAGTTAAAAATATTTGTCAAGGCACCTAGACCCTCGGTTCGACACCCTCCACACCTGAGTCGCTTGTATACATGGAAAAAAAGAAAACAATGACGAATGAGTCATGACTAATGCCACCTTCACCATATAGCAGATTAGTTACTATCTATTCAAAACATTGGACTTTTGGTCGTTGCCGCCCTACTCCATGCAACTTCTAACTAAAATTTGTTTATATAATATTAATTAATATTTTTGTCGGGGAGTATTCTACATTAATAGGGTTTGAATCTGAAAACGTAATAAGTTAAAGAAGGGCGTTAACCCTTAAAAGCGATACGACTTTGCGTAATCACAATCTCGTGTTTTTGGACTGCAAAGATGAAATATCATCACCAAATCTTCCTTTCTTTTTTTTTTTTTCTCCAAGGGAAGACAATCAAAAAGCATTTTACAGACCCTCTAGAATTATTTCCGAATGATGTTTCAAACCCGTTGTCTTCCTCCAATCATTTCAGATTTTGGCTTGTACATGTTGAAATGTTATTGTCTCACATATAACTTTAACTGCAATAGGTAACCAGAAAGCCTTTCCTTTTATTTGATTGGTCAATTTCTAGTCTGCACAAATTTCAGCAATAAGACATTGTGGCCTAAGTTTTACAGATGTATTGTATTTGATTTGTTACTTTAACTCAAACTACTCTTACAAGTTACAACATATATATATATATATTTTTATATATATTCTGTGGTATAATTAATAGTATAAATCATGACTAAAAAGAGTAATTGATGCAGGGAAAAATGGAAAACTTATTGCCATCTTCCCCAACCTATTCACAATTTGTCAGTCAATAATCTTGACACAAATTTAGGTAGCTAGCTTCAGTTTGCCACTCCTTGATCAACTGTCCACAAAAACAGAAGCCGGAACCGCCACATTCGGAAGCTCGATCACAATTCGGTTATTCGACACATTCCTCAATGCATGTGGTTAGGGAAAGCATTGCCGCTGGCGCTTAGCGTGTATTGGATGTGCCGAATAAAGGTTAGAAATAGTAAATTGGATTGAAATCTACGATCATATGAGCTCCCATTGCCTTGCACAGACTTCCTTCCAACTGTGCCTTTTACTATGTTCCATGCCCCTCACATTGTTCCTGTCCACATAAACTTGTTCAGCCTCTTTGAAAGGCCCATTTTTGGTCCAATTGAACAATCCCTACCCCCTTATTGAAACCACTAAACATGTTGTTGACAATATTGACCCCATTGGCAACCCCTTTTATTGATTTTAGGACAATGTAGCCATCACCAAAGGAAAAAACTGTTGGAGATATCAAGCTGCACGGATCTTCCGCAGCAATACGGTGTGTAGTCATGTGCAGATTCTAGTCGGGTTTGTGTGTCAACCCGGGCAATCTCTCAAATAAATTCCAGATGCCCCCAAAATCAGTGACATATTGTAGCAATGTACCCCGGAAAGTATGTTGGCCGGACCGAAATCATTATGCCTCTGGCCAGAAAAAATCACCACATCCGTCAAACATTGTCATTCCCCATTAAGGTTAATCGGTGCCGAAAAGTTCCTTTCTCCGTGATCACCACCGGCGGTGATGTGCTGCCCTATAGGAAGGAGTTTCGGATGTAGGTTTCGTGGCCACTGGACTAGGATCCCATTGGTGGTGAAATGTGTTATGTAACAATTGTCTATGCTTGTCCTAAGTGAGTTTATGACTGAAATGCCCCCTCCCCCTGTAGTTAGAGTCCAACAATAGGTCCTTGAGAGTTACGTACTCATAGTTGTAGGATGATGAAGAAAGCTGTGCAGACATTGAGCTCTCTTTTGGGTTTCTTCTTTCCTGGAAGCTGATGATGTTGGAGATAAATCAATTAGGTATCCGTCAGCTGGAAAATCATTAAGGCCATGTGTTCCTCATGAATCTGTTTCAGAAAAAGAATGTTCAAATTATTACACAAACGTAATCCCACATCGCTTAATTCTTCATCTCGCATAACCCACATGTAGCAAATTGCGGAAACTTAATGTTATGTTTTTATCGGGTTAAACTTCAATGAGTACGTACTATTGAATAATACATTATTATTGAATGATTTAAAATTCATTTTATTAAATTAATCACGAACCATTCAATAATGATGCAATTTAAATGATAAGTAACGGCTCAAGATTTTTCCCTTTTTATCATTCCTAAAAGAAAATATTATGAATTGGGGGCATACCATATTAAGGTTTCCTACTCAGCTCCAGGCAACCTCAGGGGTCTGCTGATCCAGATAATGGCCACCCTCAAGATTGATCTGGGCACCACCAAGGTGGCAATTCCCTCAATCAAGAACCCTTCAGTTGGGCCTCTAAATGCATCTGCCATTGCTTGAGCAAATGCATCAGTGTATCTCTGCTCCCCGTCGGATCGAAAACGCCGTACGATGTCACGTGATAAACACGTGGACTAGTGCTCCCCTGCCAACCATACCGTTTTTCAACAACATGACTAACAAACCACAAATACTTTCAACAACAAAGACTCTATCCCAACATTTTAACTTAAGAATTAACCTTAAATTATATATATAAAATCTATAATTTACATGAAAGTGTTGAATTACCGGTGGCGGAGCAATAAGGCTAGGACTAGGAGAGGGTGGGACTGAAGATGGTGCAACAGAAATCGAATCATGGCGGGTGAGTGAGGGCCTTGAACTCTTGCAGTTTCATAATGATCGTTGTAATCGGCACACCCTGAAAATTGAGGATAACCCATTTGAGAGTCCTCTGCGTAGACATGAATTACAATGAAACTACAAAAATCCCATGAATATTGACCATATTAGAGCCGTTTGGCATTTGTTCCATCCATATCTAAACTCACTCTGTTTTTCTTCTGTTTTTGCTCTGTTTTCTCTCCGTTTCTAGCAATGTAGATACAAGTTGTTGGGATAAATTTGATCACTATATGTGTGGGAGAGAGAGGGAGAGAGGAGAAAGGAGTGGGGGGCATGGAAGAAGGAGCTAGCTAAGATTTGCTAAGAAAATGGTCACGGGTTCGTATCGACGAGCACGTCGAGAAAAATACAAGTAGAAGCGTCGTACAAGTTATGACGCAAAAGTCAACCGAAAGGTCAACCAAGGGCAAAATCGTCATTTTGCACCTCCGGGAATAAAATAATATTATTCTCCGGTACGGGCTCTAACATGTACTAATTTACTGTAAATGCAATAATAAGAGAATTCAAGGATGGAATGAGTTCAATTTCCAGGAAAATTAAGCACAAAAAGTATGAAATTGTTCAATTTCATCACAACAATAATTTCAAAATTTATCAAACACAAAAGCAATAAGAAGAAGAAGAACAAGAGATGAAAGAATTCAGCTACCTGTGTGTTGAGGGATTATTTTGGAGAAACGAGTGACTCGAGGCCTGCCAATGCCAGTGCCATCCTGCTCGTTCGACGATGTCGTCTCGATCTCCATCGGCTTCGAGTTGCCGTTCTCGTTCAGCTCAACGATGCCGTTCTGGGGGTTTTCTTCCATCCTCGTCTCTCTCGGACTCTCTCTTCTGTGGTTTTAGGCTTTTAGCTTCGATTCGATTCGATTTTCCTTCTGGGAAACCCTGCGACTGACAAGGAGACAAGGCGTCGTTGTTTTGATGTTTCGTTTAGTGTTAAAAACAAGAGAGTTAAGAGAATATTTTCTGTGTTTACGTACCCTTCTCGCGCGTTTGTGAAGGTATTTATAGAGAGAATTTTTACAATAGGGAAAAAAAAATCCTAAGAAACTAAAATAAAGACATAAATATATTTCTATTTTAATTAGGACTCACGTCAACTTTTAGGACAAATATTCACGGATGAGTTTTGGGGCAGCTGAGATATTGGGCCGATAAGAAACAACATGAACCCTTTCCTCTTCCATTCTTGATTAAGCTGCTTAGTAATAGTATGGTTGAGTTGAGGGTTGAAATGTATAAATAGTTTGAGCTATTGTGACTTTACTCGTTAATACTTCAATACCTTAAACTGATGTATTTCGAAAATCAACATTATCTAAAATCATATTTTATAACTGTGGAAGTTCTAAAATATTATACACTTCACTTGAGAGGTGTGAGAGAGAAAATAATTACTCTCTTTTCAATACATGAAATGAAAATCACTTTAATAATTTGGCTCAATGATATTTTAACACATGTTTTATTGTTTTAAAAAATAAAACATATACTAATTTAATATTTCTTGTGCTTTTAAAAATAAAGAGCACATGTCATCTTTTGATTGGACTAAATCAAAAAGTGAGTACCGAAGTATTATTCTTATCTAATAGTTTCATTTCATGTATTGAAAAGAGAGTAATTATTCTCCCAAGTGTATAGTATTTTAGAACTTCCACAGTAGCTTACGTGTTGATTCCCATATACAAGAATCAATACCTGAGTATGATTTCTTTGACATTATTGTTATAGTGGTGCGCAAAACAAATTCTGTAATTAGTCACAAATTTTCTGGCTTATTAAATTTTATTTTTTGTAGCTTAATGGTTAAAAATATTTGTCAAAGTACCCTAGACCCTCGGTTCGACACCCTCCACACCTGGGTCGCTTGTATACATGGAAAAAAGAAAACAATGACGAATGAGTCATGACTAATGCCACCTTCACCATATAGCAAGATTAGTTACACTATCTATTCAAAACATTGGACTTTTGGTCATTGCTGCTCCTACTCCATGCAACTTCTAACTAAAATTTGTTTATATAATATTAATTAATATTTTTTTACAATCAGTATTCTACATTAATAGGGTTTGAATCTGAAACGTAATAAGTTAAAGAAGAAGACGTTAACCACTAAAGCAATGCACCACTTGCGTAATCACAATCTCGTGTTTTTCAGACTATAAGATAAATATCATCACCAAATCTTCTTTCTTTTTTTTTTTTTTCTCAAGGAGAACCAATCAAAAAGCATTTTACAGACCCTCTAGAATTATTTCCGAATGATGTTCAAACCCGTTGTCTTCTCCAATCATTTCAGATTTTGGCTTGTACATGTTGAAATGTTATTGTCACATATAACTTTAACTGCAATAGGTAACCAGAAAAGCCTTTCCTTTTATTTGATTGGTCAATTTCTAGTGCACAAATTTCAGCAATAAGACATTGTGGCCTAAGTTTTACAGATGTATTGTATTTGATTTGTTACTTTAACTCAAACTACTCTTACAAGTTACAACATATATATGTATATATTTTTATATATATTCTGTGGTATAATTAATAGTATAAATCATGACTAAAAAAGAGTAATTGATCAAAAGGAAAATGGAAAACTGTTGCCATCTTCCCCAACCTATTCACAATTTGTCCAGTCAATAATCTTGACACAAATTTAGGCCAGCTAGCTTCAGTTTGCCACTCCTTGATCAACTGTCACAAAAACAGAAGCCGGAACCGCCACATTCGACTCGATCACAATTCGGTTATTCGACACATTCCTCAATGCATGGTTAGGGAAAGCATTGCCGCTGGCGCTTAGCGTGTATTGGATGTGCCGAATAAGGTTAGGAAATAGTAGAATTGGATTGAAATCTACGGTCCATGAGCTCCCATTGCCTTGCACAGACTTCCTTCCAACTGTGCCTTTTATGTTCATGCCCCTCACATTGTTCCTGTCCACATAAACTTGTTCAACCTCTTTGAAAGGCCCATTTTTTTGGTCCAATTGAACAATCCCTACCCCCTTATTGAAACCACTAAACATGTTGTTGACAATATTGACCCCATTGGCAACCCCTTTTATTGATTTTAGGACAATGTATGCATCACCAAGGAAAAAACTGTTGGAGATATCAAGCTGCACCGGATCTTCCGCAACAATACCGGTGTAGTCCATGTACGAATTCACAATTCGGGTTTGTGTCAACCCGGGCAATCTCAAATAAATTCCGGTACCCCCAAATCCGGTGGCCTTATTGTAGCAATGTACCCCGGAAAGTATGTTGGCCGGACCCGAAATCATTATGCCTACAGCAGCAGAAAAAATCACCACATCCGTCACGGCATTGTCATTCCCCATTAGGTTAATCGCAGTGCCCGAAAAGTTCCTTTCTCCGTGATCACCACCGGCGGTGATGTGCTGCCCTAGGAAGGAGTTTCGGATGTAGGTTTCGTGGCCACTTTGGACTAGGATCCCATTGGTGGTGAAATGTGTTATGTAACAATTGTCTATGCTTGTCCTAAGTGAGTTTATGACTGAAATGCCCCCTCCCCTGTAGTTAGAGTCCAACAATAGGTCCTTGAGAGTTACGTACTCATAGTTGTAGGATGATGAAGAAAGCTGTGCAGACATTGAGCTCTCTTTTTGGGTTTCTTCTTTCCTGGAAGCTGATGATGTTGGAGATAAATCAATTAGGTATCCGTCAGCTGGAAAATCGTCTGAGGCCCGTAATGTTCCTCCATGAATCTGTTTCAGAAAAAAAGAATGTTCAAATTATTACACAAACGTAATCACATCGCTTAATTCAACCATCTCGCATAACCCACATGTATGAGAATTGCGGAAACTTAATGTTATGTTTTTTATCGGGTCAAACTTCAATGGTACGTACTATTGAATAATACGTATTGTTGAATGATTTAAAATTCATTTGAGACCCACTGCAAATTAATCTGAACCATTCAATAGCCGTACCATTAAATGATACGTAACACTCAAGATTTTTCCCTTTTTATCATTCCTAAAGAAAATAATATGAATTGGGGCATACCATAAGGTTTCCTACTCCAGCTCCAGGCAACCTCAGGGGTCTGCTGATCAGATAATGGCCACCCTCAAGATTGATCTGGGCACCTCCAAGATTGGCAATTCCCTCAATCAAGAACCCTTCAGTTGGGCCTCTAAATGCATCTGCCATTGCTTGAGCAAGTGCATCAGTGCTGTCTCTGCTCCCCGTCGGATCAGCGCCGTACGATGTCACGTGATAAACACGTGGACTAGTGCTCCCCTGCACCAACCATCACCAATTTTTCAACAACATGACTAACAAACCACAAATACTTTCAACAACAAAGACTCTATCCCAACATTTTAACCAAAAATTAAACAACCAAAATTATATATATAAAAAATCTATAATTTACGCGCAAAGTGTTGAATTACCGGTGGCGGAGCAATAAGGCTAGGACTAGGAGAGGGTGGGACTGAAGATGGTGCAACAGAAATCGAATCATGGCGGGTGAGTGAGGCCTTGAACTCTTGCAGTTTTCGCAAATGATCGTTGTAATCGGCACCTGAAAATTGAGGATAACCCATTTGAGAGTCCTCTGCGTAGACATGAATTACAATGAAGCTACAAAATCCCATGAATATTGACCATATTAGAGCCGTTTTCGGCATTGTTCCATCCATATCTAAACTCCTCTGTTTTTCTTCTGTTTTTGCTCTGTTTTTCTCTCCGTTTCTAGCAATGTAGATACAAGTTGTTGGGATAAATTTGATCACTATATATGTGTGGGAGAGAGAGAGGGAAAGAGGAGGAGAGAAAGGTAGAGTAAAGGGGGCATGGAAAGAGAAGGAGCTAACTAAGATTTGCTAAGAAAATGGTACGAAATGTTTTCCTATAGACTATATTGGGGGGTCATACAAAAGACACCACCCTTCAATTGTTGGTATTTATACAAATGATGATGAGAAACCCTTAAAATAATTGCGTATTGTCTTTGTTATTTTTAAAACTGATGAGAGATTTTAATTTTGTTTAATTAATCTTTCTCTAACAGAAAAGTAAGCAGTTACCAACTTCTTACTTTTGGGACCCCAACAAGTTTGACATTGTTTAAAAGGTATTTTTACAAAGCAAGCCAACTTGCTACCTGCAGGCTAAGCTTGTACATGATAGGGTCCATATTTAGTGTAGGAGTTCCACCTCTCTATTTATTGAATTTTATTGAGACACTTCACTCTTATATATTCATCAACAATACTTTTATCGACGGATATAATTAATCTAAGCTATATTAATGGAAAGAGAATGTTTGAACTTGAAACATAGTTAGTTGAAAAGAAAAATCATATCTACTAGGGCATTATTAACATAATTTGGGACATTGACTTTCGTCCTTCTCGAAAAGAACGACTTCCCACTAATATAACATCATTTCATTGTACCATAAGAATACTCGAAACCGTTCATTTTATTCGTCGATAATTTTTCAAAGTGCCCGGTATTCAAGCGGGTACTCCACGTGTCGTAATACAAGTGGAGGGACACAAAAAACTATAATATTTTCTTGACTTGTATTATGACATGTGGAGTACCGCTTGAATACCCATCAGTTGAAAAAATCTCTCCTATTAGTCATCTAATAAAGATAATTTTTATTAAAAAAAATTCATTCGATTTGAAGACAATTTAATTGTTCATTTCTCAAATAAAATGATGGTTATGGTAACAAGTGATGACTCAATTCTTGGATTCATATGAATGACTAAAGGGTCTCCAAATCAAATGAATTTTTCTATAAATGATCTTTAGATGATGATAAAGAGACTGAATATTTCAAATTATGATGTTTGTACGTTGAAATGATGTCACATTAGTGGAAAAGGAGGAATGTTCTTCTTTCCAAGAAGGAGGGAAGTTAATTACAAGATATTTGTTCTTTACATGTAATAAATCATTCTTCATTGCAAAGAATAACTTCCATCCAACGGAGGTACAAATAAGTTATATTTGTCAGTAATTTCGAGAATGACTTTCATGCAAAGAGGGTACAAATATGGTTGTATTCTTATTATAGAGGAGTTAATCTTGTGCGTCACAATGTAATTTACAAATAAGAAGGAAATGCGCATCGACCCACATATAACCAATTTATTGGCATCAGAAAAGGTGCTTAATCTAAGTGCTCTTGCAGTGGGTTCATTGTTTGGGAAGAATCATGTGTCTTTTGTGCATAATTTGAGAAGTACAACGAAAAAGAATGCCTATGAAGTTTTGGTTCTTCCTCCTCCTTTTCTTTGGGCTATGAAAAGAATACCTATTGTAATTTGTAATCTGTTATTTGAGTAAAAAATGGGAAAGTAGAAAACAAGACCAACTTTAGAAGAACATGGAAATAACTACACATTCAATAGAATCAGCACACGATGGCCATTGATTATAATTTTCAAATAATGAAATGCATGCTGACTCGATCCAAGCTCAGATTCCATTCAGTTAAGGAGGACTCCATATCAATACATTTTACAAGATTTGCAAGTTTTTGGGTTAATATTGTTTTGTCCTTAATGCATTAATATGGTGCCTTATCATATACCATGTAAGAGGGGAAACAGAGTTAAACAACATTCTCCATTTTGGACTTAGAAAATTTCTTATCCTCCTTTCTAACAAAAACAAAGAAAACAGTCATGGGAAAGTCGAGTGTATACGTTATGTGTCTATTTCTCATCATGCGATCCAACAAATTATGAGAAAAATAGATACACTATGGCCTTGTTTGGTACGCCGTATAATGCACCGGATAGTACTAATAATCCAGTCTCGGGTGTTTGGTGCGCTTCATACTAAAATTGTCGCCTGACTATTTAAACCGGGCACACCATTTAGTACCCCTCACATCCGACTAATTATACCCCAACAACCTCCGTATAATTAGTCGGATCCGTCCCTCTCGCTCCCCTGGTCTCGCTTGAAGGAAAATATTTGAATTACAAGTTCATTTGAGCAACACTTAGGCATGCTATTAACAAATTAATGGCTCTTAGCTAGCATGTTAGTACTCAAAAACAAAACTTTGCTCATGACTTTTGAAGCCTAAATGTTGTGAACCAAGACACAGCTCAAAATCACATTAGTAAGTTGTAGCATCCTATGCCTTTGTAGAATCTTCTTTGCATGAGCAAAGGCTAAATACCCAAGATAGCCTTCAATCTCATCTTGGATGAACACCTTTGCTTGGAGGAGTTGTGGTTGCACCTTGAATCAAATTGAAGGTTACCTACATACTTCGTCTTCTACGAAGATCAAACCTTTCGTAGTTCTTGCATTTGATGAGGATTTGAGTGAGTTTGTATGAAGAACAAATTGTGTTCTTCACACACACCCTAGGGGCCGGCCAACACAGTATAAATAGTTGATATTAGTCCAATACTGCACCAAACACCCGATTAATTTAGTCAATACTGTCCGATGACAGATTATCCTATCTGACTGAAATAGTCAGTCCAGTCCGAGCTGCCAAACGAGGCCTATAAGTTTTACTACAGTAGTACACTTATGGAGTAATTAGTCGTGCCCTGCCTCTATAACTAGTGGCCAAGTAGAGAATAAACACTTGGTTCCGACCATTTCATCACAACCCTAATTTACGAAATTTGTTACCATTGTGTCTATGCAAAGCCCAGCAAACCATATGATGGAAGGACATAACAGAAGGTCACTGGCATGCATAAGTACTTTTTTTCAGTGTGTGGAAGGACACCAATCTGTATCGAAACAAAGAGTACTTTCCCTCCTTGTGGGTCAATTTCAATATGTACATGAATCTATAATTGCTTGGTCTTTGCTTTGTCACTTAAGGTCACCAAATATCAATTGCATCACGACAACCAAGTACGGGGAATGTTAGGTAATTTTAAATGTCCTAACCCTCAATGCCTTGCTATTACACATCACTTAGTTTCTGATATTAATGTATAAATAAGTTTGGTTATCTTAGCAGACAAGCAAACCTTAAATAAATAAATAAAAACTTCTATTTTTTCATGACACAATCATGATAACTGAATGAAATTGATATGTTTTATTAACGAATTGATATTCCAAATTAGTTAAATCGATAGAGAGGGAGATTGAACTCGGGTGTAAAGAAGTGGACACACTACTCTGACCAACTTGCCTAATCTATATATATTCGTCTCTCTTTCTATTTTGCAAGTTTTATTTTTCCAAATGGTACCCATTATTTGATATATAGTTATTTATTAAATCCACAATAATAACAATATAGATATAGATTAAAATGAAAATATGACTTTAACCCCTCACATTCATTTTTCTCCATATAAAACCTGACATGATTTTTTTACTTGAAAATAACCCAGTGACTAGGATCCACATAAGCAAATTCATTAATTATACGTTACTTTACACTTTTTACATTTTTCATATGGTAAAATAAATAAAAAAACAAAATGTGCATAACATATGTTATACATGAAAAATAATTCACCTACAAAGGGGAAGACTGCATTTGATATTTTTTTTGTCAATAAAAGTTTGTATTTGATTCAATATATAAAACATGGGTGTTGTGTATACAATGTTTAGGGTAAATTATTTTTTTGTTTATATTACAAAAAAATAATTTACCTACATGAACAATAATTTACCTAACATATGGTAAAATAAATAAAAAACAAAACGTGCATAACATATGTAATACTACATGAAAAATAATTCACCTACAAATGGACAATAATTTACCTACATGAACAATAACTTACCTAACATTGGTAAATAAACAAAAAACAAAATGTGCATAACATATGTAATAATACATGAAAAAAAATTCACTTACAAAGGGGAAGACTGCATTTGATTTTTTTTTTTGGTCAATAAAAGGTTGTATTTGATTCAATATATAAAACATGGGTGTTGTGTATACAATGTTTAGGAAAAATTATTTTTTTGTAATATATATATATATATATTTAAATAATAATAATGTACCTACATGAACAAAATCAGTTGTATTAGTGTCATGGGTGTAAATAAGTTGTATTAGTAGGTCAATAATGTTTCAGTGTGGCTGCACATTTTAAATTTGGGTTTTTATTGGATGTTTAAAAATAGATGGGTTTTTATCTAGGAATCATGAATTGTAAGGGCCAAAATCTAAAACTCCCTAGATTAAATAGATTAATTATGAAATAATTAATTAATTAATATTACAGAGATGATGAGTGGAGTGAATAATTGAGGAAGGTGAGATGAGAAGGAAAAGAATTCCATGGTGGTGCCTGCCTTCATTGATGCTGTTGGGTAAGGTTACCTCAAATTCCTTCTTCATCTTGAAGAAACATAGAAAGCAAAATAAAACTTGGAAACTTGCTTTACTTGTGGCTGACACGAACCCAGTTACCCCACCTAGCTACTAGCTTACCTTTTTAATGAGTTCGATCTTATAGAAGTTAGCATATCAACTGTATACTTGAAGCGTTATCATATATATTGAACACTATATTCAGTATATGATGCATTTCATCGATCCAAACATTCCACATGCAGCTCCATTTTGATTGCACACCTGTGTGGAGCATATTAAAACAGTTTCTATGCCAAATTTATATGATTCACATAATAAAATCAAAGGTGAAATCAGTTAACTTGATTTGTTAAGATCGGTGTCTCTATGATGGGGGTGAGGATGTGAAGAAATGTCACATATCAGACCTTTAAACTTTGCATGTCCTAGGAGTTGAACTATTTCACATATTCTAAATTAATTTTATAGTGCAACATCAACTTCCTTCAATGCTTATTTCAAAATTTCAATATAATTTGTTAGTTGAACCATTTTCACTGTACTTGTAGGATTTAATTACTATGATGATGTTCCACTGTAAATATATATATATAAAAGAAAATGTCTAATGCCAGAAAAAAAGTACTATACAAATATAAGAAAATAAACCTTCAAGAATGAATTGCTTCCTTAGTCATCAATTGGATATAAAAATCTTGGAAAGGTACAAATTGGTAGATATTTCTTCACATCATACTTTGGTTGAAGAATAGTGATGAGGCGCTTTTTTCATTGTGGGATTGTCGACCAAAGTTGAATGAGTTGGCTTCGATTTACATATCGTATACAATATAGAAGCAAATTTGTCATGTCTGTTGGCCTCAAATTTCGTTGATTTTAGTCTATGTACTAACAAAGAAAAAGAAAATTGGAAAAAAAAAAAAAACAAAGAAGGAAAAAACTAAGAAGGAAAGAAAGAAAAGGTGCATATGTGGAGGTGGAGCATGACAGTTGAATTCACAAAGGCTAGTAACCATGATGTTTTGATGAACAGATGTCTCAGTAGACTAATAAATAACTACTTACATGAAGTTCATCATCTGTGATAAAATTTTATTTGAACATGCCAATATATTTTAAAGGGAGAACTAATAAAAAGTCCGTCATAATTTTTTTTATTATCTTAAAACACTTGGATAACTTTTCTTATTATTTAGGATATTTTTTTGTATTATAAGGACAAAAAGCAAAAAGAGACTCACACAATTTTGAATTAAAAAAATTCCTTAATAATAAAGAAAGTGTCCATAATAATAAACGAATGTGCCTTTAATGATAAAGAAAGTTTGTCTGAAATAAATAAAAAAAAAGTTTTGTGAGGGACTTTTATTACTTATATATTTTGAAACCACCAAGTTACTAGAAGGGGAAGAAAAAGTTTGTCACATCATTTACCAATGTCAATAAAAGGCTAAAAGTCTTTATTATTTTTTCAAGACGTATGTAAGTCCATATAATATAGAACTTAACATGATGTACATGTTGTAACAAATATATATATATATATATATATATATATATATATATATATTGACACACTCAGACTCGGATGTTCAGGTGGACACCCAAAAATTAAGGGGTGCTGGCTGACATCCCATGAGGCGACGAAAACCATTTGAAATAATAAGTGTAATTTAAAGTAATAAAAGAGAAATTTGAATAAAATAAAGGTGAGTGTGTATGAGTGTGTGTGAACCAAAAGAAATAATAACAGAGTAAAAGGTACTAAAGTAACTAGGATTTCTAAGAAAGATTCCCCACACTGAAGGGGAAACATGCCACCGCGTCACGACGTCAGGAGCTCCAAAGCTTACAAAAGCCTGGAGGGACGCAAAACAGAAAAGTGTGAGTGGGCAAAAACAATAATTTTCTAAAACTTTGCTTTTTCGAAAGTACTAACCCCTCGCTGTAAAAACCCGTAATAATTCTCAAAATCATACTACATAGTATGTATGAAAGTCATCGTAAAAGTGGAAAAGTGATTATTTCCCAAAACGGTTAAATAACCATAAACTTCAATATAAAAATTCTTTTAGTAGAAATCAGCACGTGGAAATCAATACAGGAAATCCAAAATATAACACGAAATTTCATGGCATCAGTGAAGCTGGTATATCACAAAAATCACAAATAAACAACATGGTACGCTCAGTAGGCGATGCAAACAGACGAGCTTATACAGAGATATTTTGCCATGAATAGGCTGGGTGTAATAATCTACGCTTAAGTACTACATACAAGTGAAGCTGGTCCTGGTCCCGGACAGTACTATAGACACCGTGTAAGCAATCATAATTGAACGGTGTACGTATAAAAACATGTCACGGGTAAAGTCTCGTGTTTTAAAATGGGGTATAGTGTAAAGTATATCGTTTCTAAAGTAAGGTATGTAGTAAGACGTTCTAAAATGTTATTTACAAATACCGTATTCAAAATACTGATAATTTGCTAAAACACTTGAGTTTCTAAAACCAGGTAAATAACAAGTCTAAGATTCCTGTTTCAATGCGTATACGTAAAACTCAATTCACAAACATATATAAAATATAAGTTTCGAAAGAAAAGCCCACTCACATATTGTAGCCGTAAATCCTTTGCTTGTATGCTCTTCGTACTTCTCGGGTTGTCACTTTTAAAGTAAACCAACCACATTTAGTAAACTAATAAAAAACTACGAAGAATACGTAACTCAAATTAAGAGTTTCGGTGTCTGAATATCCAAATACGCCGCCTCGGGCAGCAGTACGGTCTCACGCACCGTTAAAGTTAACGGTGCTTCGTTAACTTTAACGGAATATTCCAAGATTTAACGGAATATTCTAACGGCGTTAGAGAGTATTCCGTTAACGGCATCATTTAGGGAAATGAATATACCTTTAGAATATTCTCGGCCCAACCGGGTTTGCTGACATCAGAGGTGGGTTGGCTGACTTCAGAGTTGGGTCTGGACCGGTTCGCCGCTGCAACTTCTGGCCGCCGTCGGTCGGTTAGAATCTCACCGGAAACTGGGTTTTTCGCCTGAATTCTTCAAAAGTCCACAACTTCATCAAAACTCAACCATTTAACACATGTAAGATGTCAAATTGAAGCTAGGAAGATAAGGAACTCGATTTTACCTAAAAGAAGTATGATTGGTGGTCGGAGATGGCCGGAAAGTGGAAGGAAAGCCATGACCCGAACCGGAGTTCATGGCTTCCTCGATTTCAAGGTAGATTCGAGCATGTAAGGCTTGAATCTGGGTCTTGGGACTAAGGGGAATTGATTCATGACTTCGATTTCTTCCAAAATGTGTATGTTTGTGCTACCTTGGTCCTTGCCTCACTGGTGGAAATCTCTCGAAAGTGAGTGTGGTGGTGGTTGGAGTGTCGAGGTGAGGACAGTGGTG
The DNA here is from genome assembly GCA_018257905.1 of Gillenia trifoliata. Lineage (NCBI taxonomy): Eukaryota > Viridiplantae > Streptophyta > Magnoliopsida > Rosales > Rosaceae > Gillenia > Gillenia trifoliata. The sequence goes on along the minus strand of CM031080.1, from coordinate 37,838,394 downwards.
GTGATTGTTGGGTGGTCTCGGCATGAATCGGGTAAGTGTGTAGCTCGGGGGGAAGAAGGAGGCACATGTGAGGGAAAACGGGAGAAAGAAAGTGTTTGCAGAGTGAAAGAATGAGGGAGAGAATAAGTGATAGTGGGTGGGTCCCATTGGATTCAACACCCAAACTACAAAATACAATTCTCGTAAAAATTACAAGAATGCCTTGAAAACTAACGTTCCGTTGAACCTTCGTTCGAAGTCCAAATTTTGTTATGTTGGCGTCCATGCGCTCGTATGGACGAGTACAACAAGAAAAAGTTTACAAATGGGTCGTACGTGTCATGACACAAAAGTCAACCAAAGTCAACTATTGCCTAACCAGGGGCATTTTGGTCATTTCACACTTTCGAGAAATAAAATACTATAAATTCTGGGAGGGGGTGTATCATATATACGTGGGCTAGATTAGTTAGTTAGGATAGTATACTCATCCTTTACACTCAGGTTTACATTTTCTCTCTGTAAATTAAAATATTAGTTTATAGAATGTTGCTTTGTAAAAAATAACATAATGTACATGTATGTATGGTTTTGTAAACAACTAATTATGTGTGAACTAGAATAATAGTGTATATATAATAATTGCTTGTATATATAAGTAAGGAGGTTTACGAAAGATCTCTACCCTTACCCCAACTCAACTCATACTATTTGAGTTAAAACTGATAGGGAGAAATCGTACATATATCCTTTCAAATAAAAAATAGAACGTAATTGTTTTATTCATCTCATGAACTTTTATGATTCAGGTAATCATGTATCTCAGCTGGCCGGCATATGAATTAATCTATAACAAAAGACTGATCACATGAATTTCATGTTTTAATTACTGAAATTGTGGAGAATATCCCAACATTTAAAAGACAAGAAAAATTATTTTCTGACGTTATATCTCTTAGTTGCAAAAATTCTTGGTTGCTTATGGCATGACTTTTTCCGTTTGAATTATTGTGCATGCAACATCCATCCCCAATGAAAGTTATTTTATTTTACTTATGTCTAGTAGATACTTTGCTAAGAATTTGGTACTATTAATGGAGGACAAATCAATATGCTTAATGATAAATCTAGTCTTTTTCTAAAATTTAGGTATAAAATCTGGAAGTATTGGGTCAGTTTAGAGTTGTTGTGTTTTAAAAAAAAATACTTATAAAAGCAGATTTTAAAAGCAACCTCTATGTTGCTTTTAAAAGTTCCTGTTTAAATGCCATAACTTTTAAAATAAGCAGTATATTTCATTTTTACCAAACACTTTATAAGTTTTTAGTGAAAAAAAACAATACTAAACGAGAATTTATCTGGCTTTCAAGAAAAACTGTTTATGATGGATTGTAAAAGTAATTAGTTGTGAATGAAGCTGTGGAGCATTTAGTGAATTGTGTTTTCAGAACTGCTTTGAGTTAATATATAGTCAAATATGAGAAATATATGGTCACTATATCGTTTTCAAACCGGTTTGATTCTATATACGTTTAAATACGAGGAATATATGGTCAATGTATTTCGTCACCAAACGATGGATACGTTATCACTATCTCTACAAAAAATTTCACTGGACTATATTATATATTTAGGAGGATATGATCTGTGTGTGAGAATTAAACGCCTCCTCAATTTACAAAGAAACAATGGCAATTCCACATTGTTACTAAAACTACATAAACAAAATGAGAGAAGTACAGGGTTCAACTGCATCTCCAAGAAAGTATCTCATGTATGTCTATTTTATGTCAAGAAACAATATTTAAATTTTATTCCCATTCACTAGCTAGTTTAATTGTTAGGGTGGTGTTATTCACACCTTTTTTTATCTTCCACACTCTTCTCAATTACCGGTTGTTCGATCAAAATGTAAAAAGGGGTATGTGGATTCAATATCAGGGTTATATACTTCAATATCTGTCTTTTCATTAAATTAAATTATTTTGGTGGATACATAAACAAGTCATGAAGTCATGACTTCTTATAAACTTCGCTTAACTCCTTCCTCTACAAAATGTATGGGTGTGACTCGTTCCTTTGCATTTAGCTATGACCCGTTCCTTTGAGGAGCAATTCTAACTCCTCCTTGAACATGCATCTAGCTATCTAGAATCAAACTATCATATACATCTTGCTTCACAAAAATATATGGAGCCAACAAGTATACATTCCCCACAAACGGCCATAAACCTAAGACCAAAACGGTTAACGTTTGTGATCACCAACATCTACATGTATTTCAGATCCACATAGTTTCCAGATTCAATCGGCACCCCGTTAATCTCCTGCTGCGTGTAGTTCTTACCCCGAAAATCATGATGCATGAAGGGGGTATAGGACTTGAAATAAGGGCATCTGTAATCCACAATGTCCATCACAAAATGTTCCATCAGGGTGTGGTTCCTGGGTAGCAAACAATCACCAAGTCATGTCATTTTCCTTCACACGTAAAAAGAACAAAAAAAAAATTGAAAAAGCCTTGCAAATGAAGCACAGGCTTACATTCTTTTGGGATTAACAGTAGATGATGTCCTTTTTTAAACCCTAAAGGAAATAAAAAATAAAAATGTTAACAGCAGGCTGCAGAAGTGACCAAAACATTAGAAGAACAATGAACTAATTGGAAATTAATCAAAAAGGGTTACGGGGATGGTTAGGGATTATACCTCTGGTAAATCATGAATTCGATTATTGAGAACCCTAATTAAGAATCTCTTCATCATAAGAATCTCAGCATCAAGATCATCGTCTTCATCTTCATCTTCATCTTGGATTTTTGCAGCCATGGATGATCTCCTATACATCTCTACCAAACACGCCGTAAGAGCTAGCTTCTGTTTGTCCACAGACCTGCAGCGTCTTCATTCAATTAATAGTGACAGTAGAGGATTCGAGAAGGCCGCTAGGGTTCGGTGGTTTGATCTTATCTAGTACATATCTTAATATCTTGTGATGATGTAGTGGTTAGATATTTTTAGTGTAAACATCTTGCTACTAATTATTTGACAGTTCGGATATAATTAATCTTGCAAATAATTAAACGTTTTGTGATTTTTTTTTTCAGTAATTTTTTTATTTGTAGTAAACTTTTGTCAAGTGCCTTGCCGTTTATCGGTTAATTTAGCAAATTGTTGCACCATTCTCTCTTCTAAGTAGATTTGGTTTTCTCAGATTTATCCTTAAGGAAATTATGTGGCGAATTGTTTAGTAAAAAATTGGTGTTGATTAGGCTAGGGCTTTATTAGTGGGATTCTCATCCGTTGTGTGCAACTACAACATTAATTTGCTTTCGAAGCTTCTAAATTTTCGTTTCTCTTAGGAGTTATCTTAATTAATTTCTGTTTCGAATGTTTTTCTACATCTTGTTAGGGTAAGGCTTCATGTCCCCTCTAACTTATTGTATTTTTATTTTTTCTTCTTTAATATATTTAGATTTTCATTTTTTAGATTATCATATTAAAAGTATTAATTAATTCATATCCTATTAATTGTAGTGGATCCAGATCATGTTTCCAAATCCGATTCATTGATTGGTGCAGGTAATGATCAAGAGCGTTGTTATCATCAGTCTCTAATTTTTATTTTGAAAGGGCCTTGGGGTTGGCCTGGTTGGGTAATTTTTCCTAAATCCTAATGCTTAATCTTCTTAAAGTGGGCTGTGGGGTTGGGTAACCCATGGATACCCCTAATACAAAGACTAATTAATTACGGTATTTGAAAGGGCCTTTCTTTCCTTAACTCCATTGTTAGCTTGGCCCTTGTTAGCAACTCACGATTGCATTACCCAAATTGCCTACATGATTAATGTCACATCCAGTTCTTACCTTCATAATTTTTTTGCAAGATTTTTCTTTTAAAAATATTGTTCTGGAGAGTTCGAGGTCCTTCTCTCCTCTCGACTCTCGCTCCTCTTTAGAAATCTGGCTCCACCACAGTATTCGTACCTTGTCCTTGTTATTTTTCTTTTGCAACCTCTGCCACTCATCAAAATAAGTACCGGTAACGTTTTCTTGTCAATCTTAAAGGATGGTATGTTATGCTGTGAAATGTCACAATTTAACGTTTTCCCTTCTCTTAATAAAGTCAAATACTCAAACTAATTAAATCTTAAACATGCAGAACCATCTGGCATCAATCAGTTAATGACCTTAATTAAAAATGGATTAGCTGGGTTGGCTTGTTTCGAACTCACACTTCATCTATTCCTCCTTTCAGCCTACGTTTTCTATGCTCAAATATATAGGGTTGACAGGGAAATATGCAGCTTGCACTAGCAGTAAACATTTGTAGTGTCACAACATTTTACGATGTGGCCAACTGAATGGAACTATTCTCTCATTTTTATGTTTGTTTCCTTCCCCATGCATCTGTTGAATTATAAGTATATAGTTGATTAGTATTGGTGAAATAAGATGAGTTTATTTGTGTATTCACTTGAGCATATCTACCAAGTGTGAAGTCAAAAGATGTAAGGCTAAAATAGCCACGTGTAGTGATCCTATAATTTAGCTAAATAAGTGGCTGTGATCTATCACTCTCTAACGGTAGAATATTCCTCATTTTTTTGCACGACTTGTGTGTGATGTGGGTGAGGATAAAAACAAGGGTAATATATGAGAAATGAAGTCTACTCCTCTGTGATTTCAAGAGAGAAGCTACCATTTTCCATTATGCCTCTGTGTGTTCTCATCCTATTTTGAATTCACTAAAACAAAACTTTCAGATCTCAATTTATTCTAACATGGCCTCAAAGCCAGGTTTGGTCATCTGAGCCTGGGCGTAAATCTGTGAGCTCATCGAGCTAAATTGAAGTTCGGTGAAAGTTGCCGGAGACCCATTATCAACGGAGAAGAGAAATTAATCCGTTCAGATCGAAGATGGCTGGATCTGAAGGCTCGGAAGTGAGAACTCCAATTTTCTCCTATGAGAACTACGAGTTCTGGAGAATTAAAATGGTAACAATTTTCAAATCTGTTGGATTGTGGAATATGGTAGAAAAGGGGATTCCAACCCCCGATTCGAAGAAGCAGAATTAAAATGGTAACAATTTTCAAATCTGTTGGATTGTGGAATCTGGTAGAAAAGGGGATTCCAACCCTCGATTCGAAGAAGAAGAAGAAGAAAGTGGAAGGGTCATCGGAAGATGAAGTTGATGAAGAAATGGCCACTGTGTTAATGCAAGACGCAAAGGCTCTGGGAATCATTCGGAATGCAGTCTCGGATCAAATCTTCCCTCGAATCGCCAATGCCAAATCAGCAAAGATGGCATGGGATTTGTTGTATGGAGAGTATCATGGTGGTGATCAGGTAAGATCTATGAAATTGCAAAATCTAAGACTTGAATTCGAATATGCTAGAATGCGTGATGATGAAACTCTGTTTGGGTACCTTACCAGACTAAATGAATTGATTAATAAGATGAAAACGTTTGGTGAAATTCTGTCTAATGAAAGACTTGTGCAGAAAGTGCTGATTAGCCTTAGTAAACCATATGATCTCATATGTCTAGTAATTGAGAATACAAAGTGTTTAGAGACTGTAGAATTGCAGGAGGTAGTTGTAATTTTGAAGAGCCAAGAACAACGGTTTGATTTGCATACTGGTGATGCGACTGAAAGAGCATTCTCTTCACTCTCTGTGAATCCAAATGAACAAAACAAGAGTGGTGCTCACTCTGGTTCATCTAGATCTCAGAGAAACTGGAATTCTAAAGGCAAAAAATGGGAATTAAAATCCAAATTTCAGCAGAAATTCCCTCTAAACACTTATCAGAATATGAATGCATCTTAGTCAATGGGTTAAGAGGGTGCAAAACCTCAGTGCAAGGTGTGTTCAAAATATCATTTTGGTGAGTGTAGATACAAAGGGAAACCACAATTGTGATAAATTTGGACATTGGGCTAGAGAATGTACTACAACCAAAACAGTGTAAAAGGCAAACAGTGCCAGTCAATTGGAAATGACAGGGAATCTATTTTATGCAAATAGCACAATTACGGAACCAAGGGTGAATGGAGAGTGGTACATTGATAGTGGTTGTAGCAACCACATGACAGGAAATGTAGAACTGCTTGTTGATGTGAGAACCAATATAGCTGGCAAAGTTCAAATGCCAACTAGAGATCTTGTGAATGTAGCAGGAATGGGTTCATTGGTGATTGATACAAATAAGGGCAGAAAGTATGTCAGAGAAGTAATGTACATGCTCGGTTTAAAAGAAAACTTGTTAAGTGTTGGTCAAATGGATGAGCATGGATATTTCTTGGTATTTGATGGTGGAACGTGCAGTGTGTATGATGGTCCATCACTGGAATGCTTAGTTATGAAAGTGAAGAGGAAAGTGAATATATGATATCCATTGGTTTTATTATCTGAGAACCAAGTGGCTTTAAAGGCTAATGTCACTCACTCTATTGAGACTTGGCACATAAGACTTGGGCACCTACACTTTGGTGGTCTCAAACAATTGAGAGACAAGGAAATGGTGCATGGTTTGCCTCAGCTTGACGACTATAATGGCGTTTGTGAAGGTTGCCAGCTTGGAAAACAACACAGAGAAGAGTTTCCAAGAAATCAAGTGCAAAGAGCAACTGCACCACTTGAACTAATTCATGTTGACCTGTGAGGATCTATGATGAATGATTCAATTGCTGGAAATAAATATTTCATGTTGTTGATAGATGATCTCACCAGAATGACTTGGGTTTATTTCCTGATATATAAGTCTGATGCATTCAACTATTTTAAAAAATTCAAAGCTATGGCAGAGTTACAAAGTGGATTCAAGGTTAAGTGTCTGAGAAGTGATACAGGAGAGGAGTTCAAGTCATCTGAATTTGATCTATTCTGTGAAAAGGAAGGAATACAAAGACAATTCACTCTTGCATATACTCCACAACAAAATAGAGTAGTGGAGAGGAAGAACAAAATTGTGATTGAGATGGCTAAATCCATGTTGCATGAGAAGAGGATACCATACTTTCTCTGGGCAGAAGCTGTTCATACATCAGTGTACATTCTAAATGGATGTCCCACAAAGGCTTTGAACAACATCACGCCTTTTGAAGCCTATTCTGGAAGAAAACCAGGAATAGCACATCTGAGAGTATTTGGTTCACCATGTTATGTTCATGTTCCAAGTGAACACAGACATAAGCTTGAGCCTAAAAGCTTCAAGGGAGTGTTTGTGAGATATGCAACTTGTGAAAAGGGTTATAGGGTGTTTGATCTAAAATCCAAGAAGCTAGTCTTGTCAAGAGATATTGTCTTCGATGAAAGAGCTGTCTGGGATTGGGAAGTGAACTCTGATCAATTTATTTCTACTATTGGAAATCTTGTTTATGGTGATACAAGCACATAAAGGAATGAAAAGAGGATGCAGACTCCTACCTCATCAATAACACATTCACCGAGAAGAGTTTCTAGCATTGATGACTCTACTCAAACTAAGACACCTATCTCAGATGAATCTGTGAACATCTCAAATTTGGATGAAAGGGATAATCAAGCAATTGATCATACACCACTGAAGTGGAGGAATCTGAATGAAGTATTGGCTCAATGCAATCTGTGTATCATGGATCCAGAGAAGTATGATGATGCCAAACAAGATGAGTCTTGGTTAAAAGCTATAGAGGATGAATTGTTTATGATTGAAAAGAATGGCACCTGGAAGCTTATTGACATACCAACTGAAAAACCTGTTATAAGGGTTAAATGGGTCTACAAAACCAAGTTAAATCTTGATGGCTCAGTGTTGAAGAATAAAGCAAGGCCGGTTGCAAAAGGCTATGCACAAAAGCCTGGTTTGGACTACAATGAGACTTATGCACCGGTTGCTAGGTTACATACCATTAGAACCTTAATAGTCTTGGCTGCACAAAATAGCTGGAAACTGTATCAGTTAGATGTGAAATCGGCCTTCTTGAATGGAGTTCTACAAGAAGAGGTCTATGTTAAGCAGCCTGAAGGTTTTGTAGTCAAAGGCAAGGAAGAAAAGGTGTACAAGCTTCATAAGGCTCTCTATGGTTTAAAGCAAGCTCCAAGAGCTTGGTATGGAGAAATTGACAATTATTTTTCACAGTGTGGTTTCAAGAAAAGCTTGAGTGAACCAACCCTGTATATAAAAGTAAGGGGAGAAGATATCTTGATTGTCTCTATCTATGTTGATGATATAGTTTACACTGGCAGTTGCAAATCAATGTTAGAAGAGTTCAAGGAGGATATGAAAATGAAGTATGAAATGACAGATTTAGGACTCCTTCATCACTTCCTCGGGATGGGAGTGATTCAAACTGAATCTAGCATCTTCATTCATCAGAAGAAGTATGTAAGCTCTTTACTGAGTAAGTTTGGATTAAATGAAGCAAAGACTGTCACAACTCCTCTTGTAGCTACTGAGAAGTTATCTAAAGATGATGGAAGTGGATCTGCGAGTGAAGAAATGTATAGGAGCATTGTGGGAAGTCTTCTATATCTCACTGCTACAAGACCAGATATATTGTATGCAACAAGTTTGTTGGCAAAATTCATGCATTGTCTTTCAAATAGACACTATGGAACTGCAAAGGGAGTACTCAGATACATCAAGGGAACTCTGGATTATGGTATGAAGTATGTGAAGGGAAGGAAAGCTTGTTTAATTGGCTTCTGTGATAGTGATTGGGGCGACTCATTGGAGGACAGCAAAAGCACATCAGGATATGCATTTTCATTTGGCAGTGGCGTGTAGGCTTCAGTCAAGCAAAACTGTGTTGCACTCTCAACCGCAGAGGCTGAATACATAATTACATCAGAAGCCACAGCTCAAGCAATATGGCTGAGGTTTGTTTTAGAAGATTTTAGAGAATTACAAACTGAGACTACTCCTCTTCACTGTGATAACACTTCCGCCATTGCTATTACAAAGAATTCTGTGTTCCATCAGAAGACCAAGCACATTGATAGAAGGTACCATTTTATTAAGGATGCACTGCAGGAAGGAATCATTGATTTGGTATATTGTTCCACTAAAGAGCAGCTAGCAGATATTTTCACAAAACCTTTGGCTAAGGATCATTTCAACTATCTTAGGAGTATGCTCGGAGTGAAATCAGCTCAAGACTTAAAGGGGAGTGTTGAATTATAAGTCTATAGCTGATTAGTATTAGTGAAATAAGATGAGTTTATTTGTGTATTCACTTGAGCATATCTGTCAAGTGTGAAGTCAAAAGATGTAAGGCTAAAATAGCCACGTGTAGTGATCCTATAATTTAGTTAAATAAGTGGCTGTGATCTATCACTCTCTAACGGTAGAATATTCCTCATTTTTTTGCATGACTTGTGTGTGATGTGGATGAGGATAAGAACAAGGGTAATATATGAGAAATTAAGTCTACTCTTATGTGATTTCAAGAGAGAAGCTATCATTTTCCATTCTGTCTCTGTGTGTTCTCATCCTATTTTGAATTCACTAAAACAAAACTTTCAGATCTCAATTGATTCTAACAGCATCTACTTTCCTTGATTTTGGTGCATTAAATACGAAAAATCTGGAGGAATATTTTGTAGGTCCACTATCCCTGAGTACTTCAGTGGAATCTTTAAGAATTTTAGTGCATGATAGCTTAAAATAATTTTTAATAAAACAAAAGGAATGACAATCGCAAAATATTGCATAGAGGGATATTCGTCACCACGCACGTATATAAATAAAACACAACTGCATGCATTGCTCTCCAGGGAATCTTCAAGTCACCTTTGTCCTTCCCTTGCTACAGGTGAAACTGGGAGAAAAGGCAAAACATAATTAACAAGGGTTTTCTGGTGTTTGGTGATGATAGGGAGAAACCGATCGAAAGAGATAAGAGACTAAAAATACATGGGAAGGAGAGAACTGTAACCAGTGATATTCTTTTAGAGAAATTTTATTTTGTATTTTCATTGTACTTTTGTTGCACGATATCTGATTATATTACCCTAATCAAACTTATTATTCAATTATTGAAATTTTCGATGTTAATTTTCCAATGGTCATTTGATCTTTTCTAGTTGAAAAATAAGATTGTTTTAGAAACATTATTAGCATGGCCGACCTTAAAATTTTGAGAACTTCTGGAACTTAAATGACCGAAAAATGTCCTGAGATTTGGGTAGGGTAAGCAGAGAAAAATTTATTTACGGAAAAACAAGTGGGGGCATTGCCATTTGCCCATAGTCCAAATTTTGGCCTCTTTCTTTTTTCGTCAATATTTGAAAGAGAGAAAGCCTTTCTTGTTTCAAGATGCAATATATAGCATATACAATACATATGGGGTCAAATTTGCATGGTACGTATCATTCAATAATCCAACTATTGAATAATTCAAATTTTATTTGAAACCTACCGCAAATTAATCTGCTTCAAGATTTTTCCATACATACGATCAAAACAATAATTTGCTTGGCTGGTTAACTACTTGACATATTATGACAACTTTAGTCTTACGTACGTGATGATTTCTTTTAATTTCAAATTAAGAGAAGAATTCACTCACGCAACTTCAACTTGTCTACTTTTATGAAAACAACATCTCTACCTATGTGTTGCAGTTGCAAAAACATGTAAGAGAATATGTGCTGCATGTGGGTTACAAATTTGCAATTTACCAAGAAAAACAGTGTACTGCATGGCAAATGTGTGACTCAAAAAAAAAAACAAAACGCATTATCAGCAGAGCCAGCCAACTAAACTCACGAGTGCTTTGTCTTCGTCATAGGACGGTACACCTGAACATTCTCAAACAAAATCAGTTGACGAGCAATTTTAGGTTCTGTACTTACCTTAGTGATTTTGTCCTCTTAAATTTGTAAAAAAGGTTTTTTTGGACACTTTGGTTCTAAATTCTCATATTGAACAAAAAAAAAATATGGATATTTGTTTTTATAGTATTGGAGCATATTGTGATAGGTGACACTGCAGCCACTCAACTTTTCCATATCTTTCATCACCATCATTTCATGTTTTTCTTTTTAGTCACTTTCCACTAATTTGTTTTCAAGCTTTTAACTGGTTTATTCATTTATATTCATTTTGAAAGCGATGCAATTTCTCTTTCAATCTCTATAATATGATATCAGATTTCTTATTCTATATTCTTAATTGTAGATAGACTTGGCAAACTGGTCGTGTTTGTCGTGTTTGTATCGTTTTCGTGTCAAATTTGTTATTTTAATTGGTCGTGTTGTGGCACTCAAATTAACTTAACGGATTTAAGACTTCAAACTCAAAATTAACGGGTTACTGGACTTGACCCGTTTGTACCCATTAAGAACACTATACACTTTAATAAATAATCAAATAAAAAGTTGAATACGTTATTACTAAATATTAACATCTGAATTTATAAGTTCCTTTTGATTCAACAACAAGACTACAATAATCTCATTAAGCACTACAAGTTTACATCTACATGACACATAAATATTACTTTCAACACATCATATTACTACAAAATATCAAATGCTTTTAGTTTAACCGGTTATCCGCTATAGACCTAAATCAACCTTTTATTTAACGGGTTGATCCGATAAAACACCCAACCTGTTAAACTTTGACAACAAAACTCATTATTTTCATGTTATTTGGTGTTGAGTTAACGGGCCGTGCATGAAATTGTTAAGTCTAATTGTAGACATGGGCTTTGTTGAGTTGACTAAGATAATTTTCTATCTCGTGCATGTAAATTCGAATACCCCTTCTTAATTTATAGTTTAGCATAAACTATAGCTTGAATAAAAAAAATGTTCTTAATTAAAGAATAATAATAATAATAACTCCATGTTCACCTCCCTTTATTTTATTAATTTTGTACAAAATTTTTTGGGTAAATTACATTTTGCACACATTGTAATGTCATACAAAAATTTGTATTTTAGTTGCAATTTCATACATCCGTTAGTTAAACAGTCAATTTGACCGTTATATGATGGTGTGGCAACTGTGAATCTCACTATATTGTTAATGTAACTGTCACAAATATGCTACATAGGAAAAAAAAAATATATATAGTACTTTTACAAATGTTAATTTAAGGAAAAAAAAACTTTTATATTCTAATTTTTTTTTACTAGTGGTTGTCACATCATTATTTAACGGTTAAATTGACGGATTGACTAACGAATGTATGAAATTGCAAGTAAAACACAAGTTGGTGTATAACATTGCAATGTTTTAAAAAAAATGTACATAGTTGTAATTGGACCCAAACTTAAGAATGTAAAATGTAATTTATCCAAAAAAATTTATATAGCCTAATTGATTGTTGAGTTATGAGAATCAAATCTATAAATTGTAATAAACATGCTATAAAACGCTAACACTAACAGTAGTGTCATTTTCTGCCAGATTCGAAAATGAAAATTTATAAAAGAAGCCTTGTTGGATTCCAAAAACCGTAACGTACCAATTTATAATTTTATTTTAATTTAAAATGATTAATTTACTTGCATCTGTATCTTGCATGGCTGCTCTCCACATATTCAACCCAAGATTCTGCCACGTCACATGTAACCCACGTATGTAGTAGGGTCCACATGAACTCCCACCAGTCATCACCGCCACCATCACAGAGAACCAGAAAGGGGGTGCACGTTATATATATCATATCACAACTTGCACAAAGCTTAGCAACATCAGTTGCGTGGCTGCCCTCCCTGTCTCTGAATTGGTTTTGGTTCAGGTGGCAGCCATGGCAACCGTTACACGTGTCGCCAGGAAAACCCATTCGGCCATTAAGCCCACCTTCGTTTTCACCTTGGTTTTGGTTTGCTACCTGGTTCTTCTGCTTTCTTCCACCAATATAACTTCCTCTTTTGAGCTTTCCGGTAATTTACAATGGTTTCTTACTGACCAATTTAAATTGAGTTTATCTCAATATAATTGTAATTAATATCTAATTAGTATTTGGTTTTTTTTATCATTAATAATATTCATATTTATAGGTGTTGGAGAAGAAGATGAAGGAATTAGAGGGAGCGATTCGTATCCGGAAATTTTGAGGGATGAAGCTGTGGCAAGACTTCATCAGCTTGGAAGGGTATCATATTTTTAGACTTCATGCGTTTTTCTACTAATTTATTATTTTGCATCTTTTTATTATTGTCATATGTACATTGATATTCATTTGCTTTATAAACCCAAGTTGTTGATTTAGTTTGAGATACTAATTAATTTAGATAGAGCCCATGAAATTTCAATGTTTCAATATTAAATCCCAAGTAGGGTTCTTGAAATTGTTACAACTTCTGCAACAATATCAGCAATCCGTAGCAGCTCAAACAATAATAGTCATGATTTTTTTCAAGATCATTGAGAAAAATATATTAAATATCTCAATTCTCAAAAATTGTTCAACTTTATAGAACCCTTTTTTTCCTTCTTGCATTGGTGTTTGTTTTCTGGTTTCCAAGTACTCAATTTTCAAATCCATGTATGTTATGGTACTGCAACTGATTTTGTTCTAATGTTACTTTTGTTGCCTGAATCAACAGGTAAGTGATGGTGAAGGGTATCTTGAGAGGACATTCATGAGCCCGGCTGCTGTGAGGGCAGGAAATCTTATCCGGGAATGGATGGAAGATGCCGGTTTGAGAACGTCAGCTTTTATCCATCTTTGTATCCAAAAAGTGTTTCAGGAATTCTTGGCTCATGTTTTGTCTTGATTTTCCAGATGGGTTGATTGCTTGGGAAACGTACACGGTCGAGTTGAGGGAAGGAATGCTAGTGCTGAAGCTCTGTTAATGGGTTCTCATTTGGTAATGTTTTCTTCCCTCAGTTTCCTAATTGAACCTACACTTTGGTGTATATTGCTATTGGATGCCATTATTTAACAATTTGGGGCATCCGTTTTTAATAACAGGATACTGTTGTTGATGGTGGGAAATTTGATGGGGCATTAGGCATCATTTCTGTGTTATCAGCATTAAAAGTTTTGAAGGTCAGTGGGAAGTTGGGAGAACTAAGCCAGCCAGTTGAGGTTAGTGAACAATTAAAGTTTTATTGGAAAGAGATCGGTGCAATATCGAAACGTTTTTTTAGAAGTTTTCTGTGGTACTGTTTCTGCTATGTGATTATCTTTCATTTGAGCACGCCTCGAAGTGGATATTTTTATGCGGTCTGTTTTTCCACTTCCAATGTAATTAGGAAAAGAATGAGTTTGAGCTATCTTTGCAGTTAAATTTCATCATTAACTATGATTTCCAATTTGTGTGCATTGTCTTCAAGTTATATATATCCTTAAATAAACTTCAGAGAGATATAACTGGTTCTGTTTTCCAGTTAGCCCCTTCAGGTTTTGCATAACTGTATGCGGAGATTACTTTGCGGTTGCTATGCCAGAAATCTAAGTATCTTTGCTTCTCAACATTGCAGGTAATAGCATTTAGTGATGAAGAGGGAGTAAGGTATCAGTCTACATTCTTAGGCAGTGCTGCAGTAGCCGGAATTTTGCCAGTTTCAGCACTCAAAATAACTGATAAAAGGTTTCCTCGGATAAATCTCATCATATATTTGTTTGCAAAACTATTCATTATCCATGTATTTATGTATAATAATCCTTGTTCAGTGATGTAACAATTCAAGAAGCTCTTAAGAAGAACTCCATAGAAATTACAGAGGAGCAGTTGTTGCAGCTCAAATATGACCCAAAGTCGGTCTGGGGTTACGTTGAGGTACGATGACCTATGCTGGTTATATTGTATTTAGTATCATCGCCTTGTAAGTTATTGTAGCATTCTGACCCTGGGATCGGTTCATGTTGCAGATTCATATTGAACAAGGACCTGTACTAGAATGGGTTGGCTTTCCTCTAGCTGTGGTTAAAGGCATAGCTGGACAGACACGACTAAAGGTATACGCTTATGAACTATTTCCATTTGCATAGTTGCATCATGTCTAACTTATGGTAATATTATGAAAAATTCGATAAGTATCATGAGCTACATATATGTGTATAGGTCACAAAGGGTAGAGTCTTGTAAAATTTTATGGCAGAACTGAGTCAATAAGAGATTTGGACGGAAGCTCTTTACATGTAATATAGACGGTATTTTATCATGGACTTCTTGTTGCATTTTTAGCTTCTTATCTTGATTGAGCAATCCGATATGCATAAATGTTGTAGGTTACGATGAGAGGTTCCCAGGGGCATGCTGGAACAGTTCCAATGTCTATGCGACATGACCCTATGGCTGCTGCCGCTGAAGCGATTTATTCATTAGAAAGTTTATGTAAAAACCCTCAAGATTTTTTGTCTTTTGATGGTCATTGCAAAAGTTTCTCGATGGAGTCACTTTCAACTTCACTTGTTTGTACTGTTGGAGAGATATCAACTTGGCCGAGTGCAAGCAACGTCATTCCTGGACAGGCAAGAAGTTCACATCACGACAGTGTCAAATTTGATAACCAGCCCAATGTGGTTAGTTCTTAACATCTGTAACGAAAATGAAATTCTTGGTTTCAGGTAACATTCACCGTAGATTTACGTACAATAGATGACATGGGACGGGAAGCTGTTGTGTATGAGTTTTCTCACCGACTGTATCAAATTTGTGATAGACGTTCCGTTTCTTGTACAATTGATCGTAAGGTGAGGGACTTTCATATCCTAGTTAATCCTTTTGCAGGCAGCTTAACCATTAACATTATATGTTTTTTTTTTTTTGTTCAGCATGATGCAGATGCAGTCATTTGTGATTCTGAGTTGAGTTCGAAGCTGAAATCTGCAGCGTATATCGGACTCAAGAGAATGACAGGTGCCGCCATTCAGGATGAAATTCCCGTGTTAATGAGCGGAGCTGGACATGATGCAATGGCTCTGTCTCATTTAACCAAGGTTTGTTTTCATTTTGCAGAGCATCATGAATCATGAACCATGTTCGTGTTTGTTTTATTTCCTCGTGTGTAACTCTGGCCTGAAAATTTGTGAACAGGTGGGAATGCTTTTCGTGCGCTGTCGAGGAGGCATAAGTCACTCCCCTGAAGAGCATGTATTGGACGATGATGTTTGGGCGTCGGGTTTGGCAATTTTGGCATTCATAGAGACTCAACTGTAAATTGCAGGATTTATTGGCATGGATGTATAGCAGAACATCTGAATAATCTTAGTACGTATATGAAATTTGTCAATTGTATTTAAACAAAAGTCACACTCATAAAAAGGGTTTATAGTACTAATCACTCTGTCGGCGATATAATTCCCACTTCTGGTTGGGGCTCTATGTTGTTTCACCTTGGCAAGGTCAGACAGTCAACAAAACATGTCAATTAATGACTAATAGAAGCAAAGGTAACAGCACAAGAACCAAGCTCGGCTCGCACTCCATCCCCCTATCAAATAATCATTCAGGAAAAACCATATCTGCTTCAAACCGGAGAGGATCCTCAATGCAAGAAAGAAAACCACAACTACAAAGACACTTCGCCATGAGATGCTTGGTTGCCATTTAAACGAGTTTCCACTATGCCACATAAAAACAATGAACAAAATATATTTAAAACTAACACTAAAATACAAAAGTTGATAACAAAATACATAATATAAGTACATAACTATAAGAAATCGGAATATTTCATAAGTTTTTTTATTGGAATAAGTTCGAAACACTTTGGAAAAATTCAGATAAAAATTCGGAGAATTAATAGCAAAATGTGGTTTACTGAATAATTATTAGCCATCCCGGTTAAGAATTCCAATAGTGCAGCAAACAAATTACTATTTTTCATAATTTCCAGTCATGGAAAACAAGAGCGATGTTGAGAATGTATCAAAAAGTGGAGACATTTGTCTAGCCGGTGGTGAATGTGTTGCTTCAATTTACTGCCTTGATGATGAGAAGCAGTTCTCCTGGGTTTTAAGGAGCATCGACTTTGATGGCTACAAAAATAACAAAAATACCGCGGTCGCCGTCATCTGAATACTACTTAGTACTTACAAACCTTGAACGAATCTGAAGAGAGGAGAGAAATCAGTCAGTCTGTTAGCTAGACAACGAATATCTAAATAAGCTAACATCAACGCTAGAAAAGAAGCCCTAACTAGGTTACAAAGGAGCACATTCTTCTCGACTGCTAGGTCCTCGCTAGCGTGGATGTTCACTTGACAATTTACCTGTCCCCAAAGTTAAAAAATACATAAACAACAATAAATTCCAGTAAAAACAATAAAGGATAAGTACATTTCACATCATTGAGGATTAGATCTAGGTAGAAGATGAAGCTTAAATTAAGGGTAACCTGACAAATGGTGTTAAGGCTTTAATATATGTAGGTTGGTTTCTTGTTGCTAGGAAAGAAGAAGAAGAAAACCTGATTTTGGGCAGGCGAAGGGTCGGCTCCTTTGGGGCAACCATTCGATTTATACATATATAGAGCACCGAAAACACAAGTAACGATAACACTTTTATTTATTTCATGGATAAGGTTATAAAGAAACCCTTACATTCCATAACGTCATTACATCGTTATTACTACTACCTAGCTGGTAGCTAGGATTGATGAGTAAAGCTCTAACAAAGACATTCATAATTAATATTCTTATGTTACTTAGTTTGTACCTACACTGTTGATTTATTTGATACATTTGATTCGCTAAACAATCTCCGATTCAAATGATTTTTTGTAGAGATGATCTTCAAATGAAAATTTAGAAATTGAATGGCTCTGATTATGAACTTTCTACAGTGAAAATACATTATTTGCAAATGGAAAAATACAAGTATTATTCTATATTATTTACATAAATTCAGTCTGCTATGATTTTAGTTCATCATATGATCTTTTTAATTTGCTTAGATATACGGATTTTGAACTTGAAATTACAAATTTGAATACACTGAAGATTTTAATTAAAAGATGAGAAGCGCTCGCTGCATGCTCGTCTCTCTTTATGCATGATTTCAACAAAATACATATGCTTGGAATTTCATATCCCAAACAACATGAGAAAATAATGTTCAGTAAGTGACATGAAATCACTTTTCATGCATGCTTAATGTCGGAAGTCCTTGATTTATTTGATTGCATACAAGTAAATCACACGTTACATTACAATAACTAGCTAGGCATCGATCAAGACCAACTTTTCATTTTATTTTTCCCATCTCCTTCTCCAACGAGCCGCTTCGAGTGCAATTGCTAGTGCTGCCTTGTCTTTGATGTTGTCCAAGAATCGAAAATAGGCATACCTCCATGACTTCTTTATGATCAAAGTGCCACAAACTCCCCAGAAGCCTACGACAAAGCCGAGTATCACACTGACATACAGCCAAAGCCATTCTTCGTTATCTTTGTTGTCATCTGCAGGCAAAGATTGTCTTGTAGGCGTCTCATCTCCCGGGCAAGCAGTTGAAAGAGGAGCGCCGCACAAGGATGGGTTGCCCTCGTAAATGGATTTGTCATTCAGCGTTTGGAGCTGGTTGCCTGTAGGAATTCTTCCTGTCAAGTTGTTGTAGGACAAGTTCAAGTGAGACAAGAAGGTAAGAGAAGAAAGGCTTTGAGGAATCTGTCCCGAAAGGTGGTTCTGCGAGAGATCAAGATTTTCCAGCAAACGCAAGTTTCCAATCTTTGAGGGAATCTTTCCACTTAATTGGTTCATCGATAAGTTCAAGGTGCCCAATTCAATGAGACTGCTTACCTCTTCAGGGATTTCGCCTTGTAAATTATTCGATGAAAGATCAACGATCTTTACATATTGCATTTGGCTGCGTCCATAGTCGAGTTCTTCCCCTTTTGAGGTGACTGTTGTTTGCGCATCGTATATATATCGATAAAGGTACCATTCACTGGAATCATTAGTGCCTAGAGAAGCAGAATCCACTAGAGAAGTCATATTATTCAAACACTTTGGAATGCTACCTGAAATGTTGTTGCGACCAAGGTCGAGGATGTGAAGGTAGACGAGACTGCAGAATTGTTGGGGAATATGTCCGCTTAAACGGTTGGATCCCAATTGTAACAGTTGCAATGTTGATACATTTGATCCAATCCATAGAGGCAGGTTTCCAGTGAAATTGTTGCCTCCCAGATCAAGTCTCCTCAAAGTAGAACAATTGTTCAAGGAGAAAGGAATTTCGCCGGTGAACTTATTGTTGTTCATCTTTAAGACTTGAAGAGACGTTGGGATGCCCGCTGAAGTCGGAATATTACCAGAGAGATCGTTGTAGGCAACATCGACAACAGTTATTATGCTCCACAAACTCCACTGATGAGGGAATTCTCCAGATAACCGATTGCTTCTTAGGGACAGGACCATCAGTCGGGAGATTTTGCAAATAGAGGGTGGAATAATACCTATCAAATGATTCTCCGAAAGACATAATTGTCGCAAGTTGGGCATCAATTCGTCAATGTTCGAGGAAATTTTCCCGGATAACAAATTGTTTTCAAGATCAATGACGGTCGCATTAGTGGACCAAAGTGGTAGTGGACCCTCAAATTGGTTATGACCCAAATTTATAGATTGTAACTCTGGAAACTTCAATTGGAATGGAAGCCTTCCCTTGAATTGGTTGTAAGATAAATCCAGAGATATAACTTGCGAAGATATCTTTGCGAACCACTCCTCTGGTATGGAATCTGAGAATCCGGCTCTACTAATGGTGACATCAATTAGATCAGTTTGAGATTGAAGCCAAACAGAAAAGGCAGGGCCTACTCGACAGTTGCTAATCAGAATTGTGTGGAGCTTGAAAGGAGGAACCCACTCAGAAGATACGTTGAAAATGAGGGACATGGGTTCCTCGCTGTATATCGAAACAGATTTTAATCTGGCCAGATTTAACATATGGGATTCTGTTAGCATGCCTGCCCATGTATTTGCAGACAGATAAAGATCAACTAGCTTGGAGAGTTGTCCCAAACTTTCTGGAATGGACCCGTTCATATGATTAAAAGACAGGTCCAATGTTTTCAAGGACGACAAGTTTCCAATAGATTCAGGAATTGAGCCCCAAAAGTAGTTGCTCCCAAGGTCAAGATACTGCAGATTTTTTAGTATTCCTAAAGAGGCTGGCAATTGGCTTGTGATCGAATTAAAAGACAAATCTAACGTCTCTAATGTATTATTCGGACAATCTGAGAAACTCCTAAAAAGCTCTTCCATCCCCCCAGCAAGCATGTTCCCTAAAAGTTTTAAGATCTTTAGCTTGCACATATTGCCAATGCCTTTGGGAATGAGACCCTTAAGTCCCACGTTAGATAAATCAAGATATTCGAGAGATTTGAGGCCTGCAAGTTCACTTGCAAAAGGACCACTGAAGGTATTACAGCTTAGATCAAGTTTTCTGAGGCTAGTAAGATTAGAAAGCCAGTTGGGAAATGAATAATTGTTTATATGATTCCATGACAAATCAAGGACCAAAAGTGAAGTGAAGTTAATCCTTTGCAGTGAGGGTGGAAGGCTTTCAATTACAATATGACATGAAGATAAGTGCAACTCTAATAAGGAAGGAAGCATGTTAACAGCATGCATCCAACTTACTTCTGTGTCGCCAAGGTTCATGCCTCCAAGATTGAGGTATTTTAGGGAAGAGAGATGAGAAAGCCAATTTAAATTTCTGGAAGATATTTCCAATAAGGAGACATCAGAACGAAGGTCAAGATAGTTCAAGTTTGACAAGTTACCAAGGGAAGAAGGAATCTCCCCGGCAAACAATGCAGAGGAGACATTGAGATACTTCAAACTTTTAAGCCGTCCAAAGAACTCAGGAATTTGAATACCTTGAAAATTGTTCGAGCTTAGATCTAGGTAATTTAAATGTTCCAAGGTAAGCAAAGAAGGATTTATCTTACCACCTAAGCACGAACGTTCATAAGCCAGCTCGTCCCACTCTTCATCGTCACCAGTGGGATTTGGATCATGTTTATTCCGAAGGTCCAGAATCGCAACATGACCTGTGCGGTTGTTACATGAAATCCCTTCCCATTGACAGCAATCATTGCCCACCCAAGAAGAAAGCCTACCGGAGGGATCAGTAAGATCTTGCTTGATGTTGAGAAGCGCACGTCTCTCTTCCTCCAAGCACAATTTCATAGTAGTACTTGGAAGTCCATCACCGAGGCAGACTTTTGCAATGTCTAGATATAAGAACGCCAAAAACAAGAGGAGCAAATAGTGAGAATTATTGAGGTGATAGATAGGGTTGAATAACTTATTAGCATACAAGGCATCCATTATACAAATTTATGTTCTCTCAATTTTCTGCAGATGGCTAGTGAGCAGCAGAAGTGAACTCATATATATAAGGTGTTTTTGCTGAAAATTTTAACTCTGATTAACCCATTTTACAAGTTTGCGAGTCCCGTCCGACTCAGGTAGGTGCCCATATTCCAAGTCCTCAACCCATTTTACAAGTTTACAAGTCCCCTCACACTCATCAGGTAGGTGCCCACGTACGTTAATCATTTTCATGACTTTGGTATCCAAAGCAATTATCTACAAACGTGTTACAGTAGTGTACTACAAACATGTTTTCTTTAGGCTTGGTAAATGCTCTTTATCAATTGCGCTACAATCCCCTTGCAGCTGCTACATACCGTGTTTGCATTCTATCGAACATGTCCAAGATATTCGAATAAATATGGAACAAATTAAGGTACAAAGTGGTAAAATTTTCACATTGGTCATAAAATTCCAGTCGGAAATTGGTTGGTAACTTTGGTATCCTCGAAAATTGGTTGCGGGGTGTGCAATTTGAAAGTTCCCTATCGCTACCGCGTTTTACAAGTTTTCAAGTCCATCATCCAATGAGATAGTGAAGTTGATCTTTCTTTTTGACTTGAGTTTCCATAGCAATAAGGGTAGTCTCTATTCATTGGATTGTCTAGTGTATTATTGAGTTTCACACTCATTTGCACCCCACTTTCTTCTTGTTGCATGGAATCCCTTTCCATTGACCATGACCCACCGAAGAAGAACGCCTGATTCCGATAGGTGCCCACGCGTAAGTTGATGCATTTTCTGACTTTGGTTGCCAGAGCTGTATAATGCTTGGTCGGATTAGTTACTTTTCAAAGCTAAGACTAGTATGTCACTGTATTTGATAACTACTTTTACATGTTCAAAAGGGTCAAACTTCATATGTACTGATGAATGATTTAAGATTCATTTGAGACTATTCAATAACCTTGCCATTGAATGGTACGTACCACCCAAGATTTTTCCTGTTCAAAGTTTGCATTTATTTTCTTGATGTTCTATCTTGAAAGTTAACATGCTCCACTACTTTATATTCATACTTTAAGGGTAAATTACATTTTGCACTTTCAAGTTTGGGTGCAATTGCAAATTCATACATCATCTTTAAAACATTACAATGTCATACACAAAATTACGATTTAATTGCAATTTCATACATCTGTTAGAAAATCTGTTAAATTAACCATTAAGTGATGACGTGAAAAATATAAGACCCACATTTATGCTGACGTGGATGACAACTTTGACAATTAAAAATTTTAGATTTCAATTAAAAAAGACTAATTATTTTTTAATTTAAAACTCAAAAAATAGAAAAGAAAAAGAAAAACAGGAGCCGTTCTTGACGGAGGCGGTGATGTTCGTCCAGGAGCCATAGTCGCCATGAGTGGCGAGACCGAAAACCAACGAGAAGCATAACGCATCATCACATGCGAGCCAACCGGTGTTCCTTTCACCTCGAACACAACTACTTCTCAAGAAGCCAAACAACACTGACATTGAAAGCAATGTATGGAGTTCCTCTTCACCCAGTTGATTGGTTCAAGCACAACATAAACTTAGGACTTCAAGAGCTTTCTTCTCAGCAAATGAACAAACTTAAAGATTTAGAAGTTTGTGAATGTATTCAGATACTGAAGTCCAGGGTACAATATGCATCAGTAGGTCGTCTTAAAAAAACATAATCAAGTTTGTGAATGTATTCGTTAGAAAGTTTATGTAAAAACCCTCAAGATTTTGTCTTTTGATAGTCATTGCAAAAGTGTCTCGATGGAGTCACTTTCAACTTCACTTGTTTGTACTGTTAGAGAGATATCAACTTGGCCTAGTGCAAGCAATGTCATTCCTGGCCAAGAAGTTCACATCCTGACACTGCCAAATTTGATAACCAGCCCAAATGGGGTTAATTAGTTGTCATTCAATTCTTAACATCTGTAAAGAAAATGAAATTCTTGGTTTCAGGTAACATTCACCGTAGATTTAAGTACGATCGATGACATGGGACGTGAAGCTGTTGTGCATGAGTTTTCCAATCGACTGTATCAAATTTGTGATAGACGCTCCGTTTCTTGTACAATTGATCTTAAGGTGAGGGACTTTCATATCCAAGTTAATCTTTTTGCAGGCAGCTTAACCATTAACATTATATGGTTTTGTATTTTTCAGCATGATGTGGATGCAGTCATTTGTGATTCTGAGTTGAGTTCGAAGCTGAAATCTGCAGGGTATATCGGGATCAAGAGAATGAAAGGTGTCGCCATTCGGGATGAAATTCCCGTGTTAATGAGCGGAGCAGGACATGATGCAATGGCTCTGTCTCATTTAACCAAGGTTTGTTTTCATTTTCCAGAGAATCATGAACCATGTTATTGTTTGTTTCATTTTCCCAAGGTTCTGTGTTCGAATCCCCCTCTACATAAGTTAATGTAGATATCCTATCGTTTGTAAAAAAAAAAAAAAACACCAATAAGACATTACAGATAGTAGTCTAATAAATTTAAATGGTGAAATACAAAACGGAAAAATGTTGGGTGGTAAGTGTCATTCAATGGTCCGGCCATTGAATGGTTCCAGATTAATTTGCAGTGGGCCCCAAATAAATCTTAAACCATTTAATGGGCGGACCATTAAATGATACGTACCACCCAAATTTGACCCGTACAAAACATGAGTACTTAATTCTTGAATTTGAAGCGTCACTACTCTGGAGGAGATAGAAATTTAACACCTACTTAATATCTAAAATTTGAACATTAGCATTGAAGAAATGCGTATAAGCTTGTATATATTATGTATAAAGATAAGTGTCTCCATTATACCTAGCGATCGTGTTGTGTTTGTCGTGTTCGTGTCGTTTTTGTGTAATACCTATTATCTTAACAAGTCGTATTATATCAAACCTGTTATCTTAGCTGGTTCTTAAAGGGTAGGGTCAATTTACCTGTTAAAATTAACAGTTGGATTTATTGTTAAAGCAATAATGGTTGGATTTATTGGTTGTAGAAGGTACTATACTACTTGCAACAAATTATTGTATTTTTGCACGTAGATTTGCATGTTTAGGCTTGGTATGAATTTGTACACTTTAGTTTCTGTGATAGTCTGTCACCAAATTTTAAATGATTGTAACTGTATTTAGAAGACAACAATGTATCTACAATCTACTAAGATTTGAGCCGGATTGCATATAATTGGTAACTTAATGTATGTAAAAGAGAACTTTTTGTACATGTCGAAGTTTTTGTATAAATGTCACGTTATTAGGCTGAAAAAATATGTCGTTATATTGATAACTTGGGGTATAAATAGTACGAAGGGAAGTGATAAATATACACTTTCTCCTCCTATACACTCTTGTTTAATTATGAATGTTATTTTCGTTTGATTTATTTAATTTGATGGCTAGATATAAAGAGGGGTGTGTGAGATGCTAAAAATGATGTGTGAAAATTAGCTCCGAGTGAGAATTATTGAGGTGATAGAAAGGGTTGAATAATAAGTGAACTGATATATAAGGTGTTTTGGCTGAATATTCCAAGTCCTCAACCCATTTTACAAGTTCCCTCACACTTAGGTAGTTGGCCACGTTTAATCATTTTCAAGACTTTAATGTCCAAAGCAATAATGCTAGGATTTACTGAATTTACATTCTGGATGTGGTATGAATTTTTTATGTTTTACAGGTACCCTTTCAAGATTGTAAATGACATGTTTTGGTTTGGAAGGCTTAGAGCTTACAGTCAGCTTTGCAAACGGAAACTTATTTGGTACGTATTCTGTTCATATGGTGGGGACTGGCTACAGTGCTTGCAAGTATTGAATGCTCACATCAATCTCACCCTCCTTCCCCCCCTCTTTCCTCTCTCCTCCCTCCTTTTAACGGTGAGATCGGTGTGATCATCCAATGCTTGCGAGCACTGTAGTCTACTCTCATATGGTGTGCTTGCGAGCACTGTAGTCTACTCTCATATGGTGTTATCATAATTTTGTTTTTAGATAAATAAGCTTCTAGATAATTTAAGGTTATAATTTATATCAGCTGCTACATACTATTTAGGGTAAATTACATTTTGCACCCTCAAGTTTGGGTGCAATTGCAATCTCATACATCATCTTTACAACATTGCAATGTCATACACCAACTTGTGTTTTGGTTGCAATTTCATACATCCGTTAGTCAAACCGTTAATTTGACCGTTAAATGATGACGTGACAAATGTGGGGCCCACATTTTTGCTGATGTGGATGTCAATTTTGAGTCATGTGGATAAAAAAAGGATAAATTACATTTTACCCCCTCAACTTTTCGTCCAATTTCAAATTTATACAACATCTTGCAATTTTTTTCAGTTTCATACAATGACTCTTTATTTTATACCAAGTTCATACAACGGTCTTTTTTCTGTCAATTTCTCTGTTAACTGCCTGTGTGGTCGTATCGGGCCCCAAAAATTTTATGCCACGTGGATAAAAAATAATTTTAAAAATGAATATTCATTATAAAAGAAAATAAATTTGAAAAATAAAGTCAAAATACTAAAATGGGGCCCACCCTTTAAGGGACCTAGATCCCTATGGGCTTGACAGAGAACAAGTTCACCCACTACAAAACAGAATGCTATTAGCAAGGGCCGAATTTGGTCGCAAACACCCATTTCCCGTTGGAAATAAGCTTTTTCGACAGCATCATGTCGTCGCTAGTCGTCGGTAATTGTGTTGTTGTAAATACTTTTTTTCCGACCAACTGTCGGAAATAGTACTATTTCCGATGAGTAAGGGCCGTCAGTATTGCTTATTTGTTTGTCGGAATTTGATTTTCAAAACGACCATCTCAATTTTGTTCCGACCCATAACTATGGTCGCAAATATTTAGGAGTTTGTCGGAAATATTGTTCGATCAAAATTTTTTGCTTTTGCAATGACATATTTTCGACCAAAAAATGTTGTCGGAAAATGTTTTTGCAACAACGAAACAGTATTTACGAGGGCGCTGCATCGTCGTAATTAGTATTACCGACAACACGTTTTTGTGGGCAATATATAATATTTTCTCGGAAATAAGTGAATAAATATATTTCCGAGAGGCAAGTTTCGTCGCCAATATATGCTTCCGACCACATGTAGCCGTCGCAAAGTTATTGTCGATAAATATTTTCAACGAATAAGTGGTCGGAAATATTAATTTTCCGACCAGAATTTACCATTTGGGAATGTGGTTGGAAATAGGTAATTATTGTCAAAAAAATATTTCCGATGAAAAAGTATTGGTTAAAAATATTGCCAAACATTGAATTTAAAAATAGTTATATGGTAACAAAATAAAATTGGTGTTGCACTACACATCTTCGAGGTGAGCATATGAACAGCTATTAACATTGTCCTGTCCAAAAACATAATGAAAAGATAAGAATTTATCAATTTGAGAATAAAAATAACAAATACAATATTCAAAAGCAAAAAAAATATTAAACAGGCAAGAAAAGAATTTACCACAGAAAAAGATTGTCTAAAGTGTGCAGAAGTATTTGAGTTGTTATCCCTCATACTTTGAATAAGATCTTTCAAATCATACACCACATCTGTCAAACCTTTCAATTCCTCAGTCAATTCCTCATGCTTCTCCTTCAATTTCTCATGCTCCTCCTTCAATTTCTCATGCTCTTCTTCACGTTGTAAGTATGTACGCTTATTGCAGTTTTGGCTATCTGAGGGATATGCATCTTTTGTACTAAAGCCAGCCCCTAATCCAAGGATACGACCATGACTCGGTCCGCCAATCACCTCCTTGTATATGCCCCAATCATCTACTTCATTCTCTTCTTCCATCTGATTAGTCTTTTTGTTGTCCATTTCTTCCTGCAATGAAATTGAAGAAATATAAATATGGATAATAAAACAATGTCATGTTAATGAAAAATAAGTAATAAGAAGTAAAGTGGGGCAACATACATAAAGTTCTTTTGCTTTTTCACTTGGCCAACTTTCTTCTTGTCCATTCTTACGCTTACTTACATGGAACTTTTTGAAACAATCAATCAGACTCGGTTCAATTCCAGTTCGATCAAATTATATACACAATGATTATTGAGAATTTACCACAAAAAAAACAATGAACAAAGTAACCAACAAAAAGATATTTTTACCTCATCTTTTCTATACTTTGCCATTGGAACAGAACCTGTGGTATGCACAATAATGGATTTCTTCCTATTGGATGTGTTATTCTCGCTTTTCTTCTGCATGAAAATAAAGGTAAATTAGAACCTAATATCAACTGATTTAGAAAAAAATGCATGTTGTGCAAACAAATCACTTACAGTGAAAGGTGGCATGATAGTGGCTGAATTAGTTCTTCAGCAATGCTTATATCATTCTTTTGAGTTAGGAGCATGCCGAAAACCGTAATATTATACATCTCATCACAAGGTTCTATTTACATGGTTCACTACAAATAATTTACAAAATAACAGTTTTCTTTAACGGAAACAAAAACTAATCAACCCTATGCTATTTTGATATAACTCATACATCAAAGCCCAATTACAACAATGAGATGCTACCAACTCATTATATCCAACTAGAAGAGAAGGTTAAAATCTTACCTCTTTGTATAACCTTGCCACATATATTGAGTGAAGAAAGCAACCACATCAAAACAACAACCAAAGTACTTGTCAAAATTAAGGAGCTGAAAAGTGCAATATAACAACACATAGGAAGAATAGAAAGGTTACAAAAATAATTATGCATATATATGGTTGTTGGTAGCATAAAAAATAGATACCCTTTTGCGAGAGCTATAGATTGCTCTTGGAATTAAATACTCATTTTCAACAGCCTCTAATTCCCCTCGTAAATGCACAATTACTTCCGACAGCGAATAATTGCCCTCGGAAATATAAAACTACTACCGACAACCACTTTTTTGCCCTCGGAAATAGCCTACAATTTTCGACAGAATGAACTTACTGTCGGAAAAATAGTAACTACTATCGACGACTGTGAGGTTCGTTGAAAATAAGTTTGGCACCACAGTTCCCGCCAAAAAAAATGATATTTCCGACGAAAAATGAATTTTCTTCCGAGGGCATTTTGTGTGTCGAAAATAGTAAGCAGCTTGTTGACTCAGTTCCGACGGACGTTGATTTTTCGTCGGAAGTAGTACCTTTTCCGACGGTATTTGAAAGCCCTCGAAAAAGTTTGGTCAGAAATGACTGTTTTTTTTGTAGTGACCACCTACCTCTCCAACGGAAACCCCGCCTCAATCTTTTCTTCAACGTCGTAATGAGCAACTCCGCCACTTGTTGGAGAAGAAGGAAAGGGCGGGCCCCATTTTAGTATTTTAACTTTATTTTTCAAATTTATTTTCTTTTATAATGAATATTCATTTTTTTAATTATTTTTTATCCACGTGGCATAAAATTGTTGGGGCCCAATACGGCCACATAGGCAGTTAACAGAGGAATTGACAGAAAAAAAGACCGTTGTATGAACTTGGTATGAAATAGAGAGTCATTGTATGAAATTGAAAAAAATTGCAAGATGTTGTATGAAGTTGAAATTGGAGGAAAAGTTGAGGGGGTAAAATGTAATTTATCCTTTTTTTATCCACATGGCTTAAAATTGACATCCACATCAGCAAAAATATGGGCCCCACATTTGCCACGTCCTCATTTAACGGTCTGACTAACGGATGTATGAAATTGCAACCAAAACACAAGTTGGTGTATGACATTGCAATGTTTTAAAGATGATGTATGAGATTGCAATTGCACCCAAACTATTTATGATGATGAACAAAGCAAAGAAAAGAACTTTGTCAGGAGATTCAGTATGTAAAATGTTGTTGCTACTGCTTTTCATTCATCCTCAAAATCTGACTACAAGCATTCATTCCTATCTGCAATATAAGGAGAGGTACAAAGCTTGCAAGGCTTCAACTGTATGAAGCCATCTTAGCCTTTCATTTGTTCGAATCTACGCCTTACATCTGTCCTAGAAGACTCAGTCTCACCAGCTACCCTAAAGCTTTGACTAGCTGTTACAACCCGTCCCAAATTTTATGTGAAATTACCAAAATACCCCTAGTGACCAATGTTGACTTTTGTTGACTTTTCGAGACGAAATGTGAAAATTATTTTCTTTGCATATTCCAGTAGTACTCGTCGATACGAACACGTGGACGCAAGTGGAACTCAATTCGGAGTTAAAACGAACGTTTTGCGAAACTTTAAAGTGTAGAGGCATTTTAGTAATTTTCACACCCGTAAGTAAATTAGGAATTTTGGCTGGCTGCTATGCAGCCAACCCCCTCATTCACTCTGCCCGATCTCTCCCTCTCTCGGCCAAAACCACCAAAACCCTAACTTTTGGACGAATCACAAAACCATCGAACCGTCGCTCAAGATCATTACCATTACAATCGTCTCGTCATTCTGGACGAGACTGTGATTTCAGAAATTCCAGATTCGAACCCATTTGGCCAAACCGACGCCTGAATGAAAATGGCAAACTGCCATTCAAGTTTCTGTACAATCCCGACTTAGGTAAGCCTCGAAACCATTTCCATTGGTTTTGTTACATTGAGTAGGTTCAAATCGACACAAAGAACGTGGAATTTGGTGCAGTTTTGAAGGAGAACGGAATTAGGGTTTCCCGAAGCTTTCCAGCCAATTTCAGGCCATCTCCGGCCGTTTTTCCGGCCCCAAATTGGTATTAAAAGATTCGACTCATCAATACCTTCATTTTGATATATGGCACGTTGAATTTGGCCAAGAAATGAAGAAGTTATGAATTTTTGAAGTTTTGGACATTTTTTGAAAAAATTTCCAGAAATTCCGGCGAACCAGTGGCGGAGGACGGCGGCTCCGGCGACCGGCGAGAGGAAGAAGAAGAACGAATATTCCGTCAACGGTAACGGAATATTCCTGACGGCGTCAAAATATTCCATCAGAAAAAGGTATATACCGTTAAATCTAACGGTGCTGACGTCAGATACGCGTGGGATGACGCCACCAGGCGCGTGCAGGCGCGGTCCAACGCGTGCGGGCGTGTGGCAGCGCGTGGCGCCACGTGCCGACCACGCTCTGGCACGCGCCGCCACGCGCTGGCACGTGTCGACACATGCCGGAGCGTGGCGCCACGTGCCGGCGCGTGGCGACACGTGCCGGCGCGTGGCGACACGTGCCGGTGCGTGCCAGTGCGTGGCTGGCGGGTCGCGGCGCGTCCGGCCGTTTCCCGGCGGTGGACGGCGTCAGCAAGGTTTTCGGGCCCCGGAAATCATTTTTCGAGCCCGTTTTCGCCAAAATAATATTATTTTTGGTCTCTTTTTATATAAGGGATATAATTATTTATTAGGGGATGTTTTTAACATTTTTCCCTAATATTAAATAGGTAATCCTTTGACTCAACACTTCGAGGAGGTCAACGCCGAGGGGGATTTCACTCCCGATCACCTGTGAGTGGACTTTTGTTTTCTTAAATGGTTTATATGCTTGAAAATAATTACTGCTTTGACATAATTATGAGTTTAAATGTTTTTGAGGCATGTTTATATATATATATATATATATATATATATTATGAAATGATTTTGAGATTTGAATATATACGGATATATATTATTAAATGGTTTTAGCCTATTATTTCGGGTATGCATAAATATTGGTATTTGATATATGACTCCGATGAGAATGTTATTTATGCAACGTTTAAATATTTGGGAAATTATGAAGTATATGATATTCTTCACTTCTACACATGATATATGTATGCATGTTTTCAAACACACTTGGTATGCTTTCACTATGTTGTAGTACCATCTCACGGCCGTAGGACAAGTCTCACATGTTTGGGTCACACGCACTGTACTCCAGGGGTATTGTCCGGTAAATACCTTAGTGCAAGCTTGTCTTACGTTTATGTTTATTTTTGGGGAAAAGGCCCCACTACATAAGGACTCGGGTGTGACGCGCTAATGCGCAAGTGCTTACATGTGTGTGGTACTAGGAGTACAAATTGATTGGTAACGTAAAGTGCTTGTACGGGGATTGAGAGGATGTTCCTCAACACGTACATGGGTGATTGCACATATACCTTGTGTTGGTTTTCCTATTTATACTATTGATAATATATGATGAAATGACTGATGAAAATTATGAATTATTATATACAGATTTCACGTTGAGATTTACTTTCAGCTATACATATATTATAGTACGATTTGACACATACTACGATAGTATGATTTTACAAATATACTAGACTTCAAATAGGGGGTTACTATGTTGAAAAGAGAAAGGTATTTCAAAAACTTTTCACATCTTTGTTTTTGCGCCCCCTTCAGGACCTAGTGATAGAGCATTTGGTGCAGTCGAGGCATACGAGTGGCAGCTCTGATTCTATCCCCGACCATGTATGGATTCATTTTTATTCAGTTTCTTTAATAATATCCATCCCTGTTATGGACAGAAATTCTAGGAATTTGATTTATTATTTTGTTTCCGCTGATTCAAATTAGTATGCTTTGAACCTTGTGCATATTGGCATTAATTTCCGCAAACTTTATGACAGTTTAATTTGCTTAAGCTAAGTGTTGTCATGCATATAATGGCTTCGTCACTTACGAGTGTCGGCCAGCACACCCAAACTCGGTATCCACGTGGGTATCGAGGGTGGGGTGTGTCACTAGCTGTTACACAAACTTCAATCAGGTCTTGTCTTCAAATAATCAAAGGTGAACCAGCTTACATTTCAACACTCCCCTTTAAGTAGTTTTCCGCCTTGACACCAAGTAACTCTCTGAGATATGTGAATCTCTCATTTGGCAATGGTTTGGTGAAAATATTAGCCACTTGATCTTCAGTTTTGCAGTAAAGGAGTTGAACCACATTTTTTTGCAATGCATCTTGGATAAAATGGTATTTCGTCTTGATATGCCTTATCTTGTGGTGGAAAACTGGATTCTTTGTCATTGCAATTGCTGACATATTATCACACATCACTAGTGTAGTTTGCAGTTGAACTTCCCCAAAATCTTTCAAGACAAACCTAAGCCGAATGACCTGTGAAGTTGCTTCTGCAGCATACACATACTCTGCTTCTGCATTAGACAATACAACATATTGTTACTTAACAGATGCCCATGAAAACACACATGATCCAAATGTATAAGCATATCCTAAGGTGCTCTTTGAATCATCTTCAGTACCACCCCAAGCATTGTCACAAAAGCCAATTAGGATTGAGGATTGACCCTTCTCATAGAGAATTCCATAGTCAATTGTTCCTTGAACATATCTTAGGACCCTTTTGGTTGTTCCCATGTGAGTTTTTGTTGGATAATGCATAAACTTATAGAGTAGACTAGATGCATACATAATGTCAGGTTTTGTTGCAGTCAAGTAAAGAAAACTACCAACAATGCTCCTGCAAGAGTTTTGATCTACAACTTCAGTTCCATCTGTTAAAATTAAAGTGGTTTTTCTAGAATGACTTCCCACATACCCAACAACTTATATTAACTTCTTCTTAATTGTGGTTGTCTTGGGAACCCACACGTTTTCATGGTGCAGAGGCACTACTTTATGTTTTGTTTTCCTTCCAGACAATTTTTTTTTTTAATTGTCGTGATAGCTAGCTGCTAATTAATTGGAGTTAGTTTTTCATCTTTCCTATTGGCTGTATTGTTCATGCTCTTAGTGAGAGTGTGGTAACTTGTAAGCTTATTTCCTTGTTAGTGAAAGTTGATTCATCTTCTTTGAGTTCCATTCTTTTTCTTTACTGTTGGTTGAGAGATTTGGGCTAGTGTAAAGTCTGCACTAACTGAGAAGTCATATTCTGGAGTTTGGAATATTGTCTTTCTCTACATGGTATCAAAGCTACAAGTAACTTTTATTGTCAAGTTTCCCTTGGTGAAGAAATGTTGTGATACTCAAAGATGGACTCAAACCGAAGCTCTGGATTAGGTATTGATTTGTTGAATCAGTCAAATTTCAAGGTATAGAAATCTTGTATGGAATCCTATCTCTTGGGTGAAGATCTATGGGAGGTTGTTGGTGGAGATGAAATTGCCACTCCAACAAATACACAAGAAATTCCAGATGCTATGAAGAAGTGGAAGGTGAGGAATGCTAAGGCTGAATTTTCCTTGAAGAAATCTATTTCTCACGAGCTGTTTGAACACATCACAGATTGCAAATCTGCCAACGCGATCTGGAGAACTCTTGATGGCTTATTCAACAAAAAGAATGAAGGAAGGCTGCAATTGCTGGAGAATGATTTAGCAAATTTAACTCAAGGTGATCTTTCTATTTCTCAATTCTTCTTGAAGGCAACAAAATTATGCTTCGAAATTTTGTCTCTTGATACAGAAGGACCAATATCGGATGCACGAGTACGGAGGCATATTATTCGTGAACTCAAACATGAATATATTCCTTTTGTTACATCAATACAAGGATGGGAAAATCAGCCATCTTTGGTAGAGCTGGAAAATCTTCTAGCCTCTCAAGAGTCTTTGGCTAGACACATGGCTGGTTGCTTTGTGTCATCTTCAAATGGTGATGGAAGTGTCCTATTTACTAGAAAGAAGAAGTTTGAAAAGAAAAAAAATCCTATCACCCCGTGATGCCAACTTAAAAAAAATGAGAAGAGGGAAAGATTTACCAACGAATATGTGGATAAGCAATGCCATCGTTGTGGAAAAATGGGAAATATACGAAAAAATTGTAATGTGAAGATGCAAGGAGGGAATATGGCTAAATTGAAGGAACCCAAGAGTGAGGAAAATTAGAGGAAGTCCTTTGTGGTTGAAACCACCACTATAGCTGCCTTGGCCTTAGTCAATTTTAAGGAAGATTGGATTGTTGATTCCGGTTGCAGCCATCATCTTACAGGCGATGAGTCTATGTTCTCTTCTTTCAGAAAATATGAAGGAAACAATGTCATTATCATAGCAGACGATATTGTTCACCCTGTTAAAAAGGAGGGAATTGTTACGATTGACAACGGTGATGATCGCATTACACTAAATAGTATTTTTCAAGTGCCGAGTATGAAGAAAAATCTATTTTATGTGGCAAATACGGTTGATATAGGTACTTATGTTCTCTTTGGCCCTGAAAATGTGAAGTTTTTACAAAACTTGAAAAGCATAGATGCTGATGTTGTTCATACTGGTAAAAGAGTTAAAGATATATTCACTTTATCAGTTACATCTGGTTCCTATGTTGATAGTATGAGTAAAAATGATAGTCATACACTTTGGCATGCTAGATTGGGGCATCTGAGCATGGATAAGTTAAAGGCAATGGTGCTAAAAAATTTGGTTGATGGGTTGCCAAAGATAAACTCATTTTCTTGTGATAAAGTATGTGAAGGTTGTCAATTTGGGAAGGCACATCTTCTTCCATTTCACAAATATGTTTCAAGAAGCAAGGTTCCTTTGGAATTGGTTCATAGTGATCTGATGGGACCAACCACTACACCTTCTTACACAGGTTGTAGGTATATGCTACTGTTTGTAGTACTGTTTGTAAATGACTTTACAAGATTTACTTGGGTATATTTTGTGAAGGAAAAATCAGAAGTCTTTTCCAAGTTTCAGGAATTCAAAGTGAATGTTGAAGGGGTTCTTGAAAGGAAAATCAAGTGTCTCCGCACTGATAATGGTGGAGAGTTTACTTCATCTGAATTTGTTAGTTTTTGCTTAGAGCCTAGTATTCTTAAACAACTCACTTGTGTTCACACACCGCAACAAAATGGTGTGGCGGAAAGGAAGATTAGGCATTTGGTGGAGACTTGCAAGAGTTGGTTATTTGCAAAAAATTTACCAAAGGCCTTATGGGCAAAAGGTATGGCTTGTGCGGCATATGTGATTAATCAAGTTCCTCTTAGTCCAATTGATTTGATGTCTCTGTATGAGAAAATGGCTGGTGAAAAACCAAAAGTCAAGCACTTCAAAGTTTTTGGTTCCATTTGCTATGTTCATATACCAGATGCTCAAAGGACCAAGCTAGATGCAAAAGCCAAAAAATGAATTTTCGTTGGTTACGATGAAATGAAAAAGGGTTGGAAGTGCATAGACCCTGAAACTCACAAAATTACAGTTTCAAGGGATGTTGTCTTTGATGAGATTTCCTCCTATTTTGACAAGAAAGATGTTTCCATTGAAACCGGGTTGGTGGAGTCTCTGTGTAATCCATCAAACGATCCATTAGTGTATGAAATCAGCCCCTCCTCATATGATCAAGCATGTGAAGAAGCTATGACTCAAGATGATTCTTTTATGGAGGAGCATGCAAGTGACGGAGTTGAAATTAGTCAAGTTGAAACTAAAAATGGTGAGGAACTAGTGGCTGAACCATCTCTTAGAAGATCTCAAAGAACAATTGTGAAGCCAACTCGTTATAAAGATTTTGTTAGTCTCTACTCTTGTCTTCTTGTTGGACCAATTGATGATAATGAGCCATCTTGTTTTGAAGAAGCTCATGGAAAAAAGGAATGGGATGAAGCTATGGATTTGGAGATGAATGCTCTAATAAAAAATGAGACTTGGGATCTTGTTCTGAAACCTTAAGATGTAGATCCCATGACATGCAAATGGGTTTATAAAATAAAGCGCAAAGCAGATGGAAGCATAGACAGGTTTAAAGCAAGACTTGTTGCCCGTGGTTTCTCTAAAAAATATGGGGAAGACTATGAAGAAACTTTTAGCCCTATTGCAAAGTTAACTTATATCCGAATTATGATATCATTGGCGGCTTGTAAAGGATGGAAATTATGGCAGCTCGACGTCAAAAATGCATTCTTATATGGCGAGATTGACAAAGAGATATATATGGTACAACCACCTGGTTATGTATCACAAGAGCATCCAGATTTTGTATGCAAGCTTAAGAAAGCGCTTTATGGCTTGAAACAAGCTCCGAGAGCTTGGTATGGTAAGATTGCTGAATTCTTACTATTTTGTGGTTACGTTGCTTCGAATTCTGATGCAAGTCTATTTGTTAAGAGGAATGAAAGCTCACATATAGTAGTTCTCTTGTATGTGGATGACATGATTGTGAGTGGCAATGATGAGAAGGAGATTGCAAAACTTCGATCCGAGCTCTCAATTCGGTTCGAAATGAAAGATTTGGGTGAACTAAGTCACTTTCTTGGCTTGGAAGTGGGAAACTTAATGGATGGAGTTTTTGTATCTCAAAGGAGCTATGCTAGAAATCTAGTTGAAAAGTTTGGATTATCTACAAGCAAAAAATGCTCCACTCCACTTGATGCAAATTTGAAGATAAGACAGAATCAAGGCAAGCTTCTTCCAGATCCTCAACCGTATCGTGCATTGGTTGGTAGCCTTATTTACTTGACTATCACAAGACTAGATATTTCATTTGCGATTGGGCTTGTTAGCCGATTTATGCAGAATCCTCGGAAACCTCATCTTAATGCAACAAAGCGAATATTGAGATATATTTCTGCAACTCTTGACGTGGGACTTATGTTCAAGAAGGAAGTTGATTTTAAGCTGTATGGTTTTATAGATGTTGACTTTGCTGGTGATTTAGATGATCGAAGATCTACATCTGGCTATGTTTTCTTTTGTGGATCAACATGTATTTCTTGGTGCAGCAAGAAACAAGACTCCATCTCTCTTTCAACAACTGAGGCTGAATATAAAGCCTCTTCTCTCACTTCTCAAGAATGTGTTTGGTTGCGTCGGTTGATTGGGGATGTTGATTCACCAATCTACTGTCCTACGGTTATACATGGTGACAACCAAAGTGCTATAAAGCTTGCAACAAATCCGGTGTTTCACACGAGGACCAAGCACATTGAGACTGAGTAGCTTAAAGGAAGAGTCAAGGTTTCTGAAGTTCGAAGCATTACCAACGTTGCTGACATCCTTACAAAGTCACTCTCCAAAGGACCGTTTGAAGGCTTCTGTGCGCAGCTTGGCTTAATATCTAGAAAATCACTTTAAGGGGGAGTGTTAAAATTAAAGTGGTTTTTCTAGAATGACTTCCCACATACCCAACAAGTTATATTAACTTCTTCTTAATTGTGGCTGTCTTGGGAACCCACACATTTTCATAGTGCAGAGGCACTACTTTATGTTTTGTTTTCCTTCCAGACAATTGTTTTTTTTTAATTGTCGTGATAGCTAGTTGCTGCTAATTAATTGGAGTTAGTTTTTCATCTTTCCTATTGGCTGTATTGTTCATGCTCTTGGTGAGAGTGTTGTAACTTGTAAGCTTATTTCCTTGTTAGTGAAAATTGATTCATCTTCTTTGAGTTCCATTCCTTTGCTTTACTGTTGGTTGAGAAATTTGGGCTAGTGTGGAGTCTGCACTAACTGAGAAGCCATATTCTGGAGTTTGGAATATTGTCTTTCTCTACACCATCATCCTTGCTCAATTTTGCATTTGTCATCATTGGAGTGTACACTGGCTTGCAATCTTTGAGGCCAAATTTCTCTTGCAGTGTCTTAGCATACTTTATTTGATGAATGAAAATTCTATTGTCATTTTGAACAACATTTATGCCAAGAAAATGATGTAGTAGGCCCAAGTCTGCCATTTCATACTGCTTCATCATATTCTCTTTTAATTCAGTGAGCATTCCCTCATTGTTTCCAGTGAACACAACATCATCCATATAAATTAAAACTATGAGTGTGTCAGAGTTGCCTTGTTTCTTGGTATACAAGGTAGCTTCCCTTGGAGTTCTCACAAACCTATTTTTAGTGAAATCGGAATCTATTTCACCATACCAAGCCCTTAATGTTTGTTTCAGACCATATAAGGCATCCTTCAACCTGTAGATCTTTTCTTCTGCATCTTCAATCTGAAATCCTTCAGGTTGCTCAACATAGACTTCCTCATTGAGTACTCCATTCAGAAAAGTAGAGTTGACATCTAACTGAAACAATTTCCACCCTTTTTGAGCTGCCAATGCAGTTAGAGTTTTAATTGTGTCAAGTCCTGCCACTGGGGTAAAAGTCTCATTAAAATCAATTCCAGGCTGTTGTAAGCAGCCTTTGCCAACAAGTCTTGCCTTGTTTTTCTTCTAGATTGAGTTTGGTCTTGTACACCCACTTCATACCAATAACTGGCTTGTACTTGGTTTATTTACTAGCTCACAAGTTGAATTTTTCTCAATAACAACAATCTCATCCTCCATTGCTTTTTGTCATGCTTTATTCTTCATAGCTTCTCCAAAATTTTCTGGTTCAATTACACAGAAATTGCATGTTGCATAAATGTCATTCAAATTCCTCATTCTTATAGAAGTTGAGCTTGAAGTAGATTCCTGTGAACCTGGCAATTGTGGAGTCTTACTTGCAGGTTGAGGTGTTGAGGTTTGAGAGGGTTGTGGGGATTGAACTGGTGTAACAGCTTCAGTTTCTTCTTGAGTCTCAATTTTCATTTCTCCAAATGATTCACCACTCAAGGGTACTGATATTTGTACCTCAATGTTATTCTCCCAGTTTTACTTTGTTTTCTCGTCAAATATAATATCCCTGGAAAATATAACCTTATATGTCTTGACATTGAACAATCTGTAGCCTTTCTCTTAACCTTCATATCCAACAAACGCACATTTTTTGCTTGTCTCTTCCAACTTATGCCTGAGTTGAGTAGGGATGTAAACATAATAAACAGATCCAAACACTTTCAAGTGATTCACAGAGGGTTTTCTTCCACTAAAAGCTTCAAAAGGTGTCAATTTATCCAAAACCTTAGTTGGACATCTATTTAATAAGTACACTGCAATATTAACTGCTTCTTCCCAAAAATGATATGGCATTCCTTTCTCATGTAACATTGATCTTGCCATTTCCACAATAGTTCAATTCTTCCTCTCTGCCACTCCATTTTGTTGAGGGCTACAAGCTACAGCCAATTGCCTCTCCAAACCAATATCATCACAGAATCTGTCAAACTCCAATGATGTATACTCTCCACCTCTATCACTCTTTAACTTCTTGATTTCAAAACCACTTCGTTTTTCACTCATTAGTTTAAACTTCTTAACAAATAAACCCAACGAATATTTATGTCTTAACAAATAAACCCAACACATTCTACTTTTATCATCAATAAAGGTTAGAAAATACTTGTTACCACCAAAAGTTGCAGTTTTCATTGACCACACACATCATTGTGGACTAGCTCGAGTGGTTTGGCTGCTCTCCAAGCTTGATTAATAAGAAAGGAATCTTTGAGTTGCTTCCCCAATGCACAGCCTTCATACATTTCATTTGATTCTTGAATTTAGGTAGTCTATGCACCATTTCTAACTTCTGCATATTTCTCAAATTTTGAAAGTTGAGATGGCCAAGCCTCATGTACCATAGCCAAATGGTTTCTATCACACTTTCTCTCATGACAATTGAATCCAAGTGTTGCAGGTATAAAGGAAAACTCATGTTATCTTTCATCAGCATTCTTGTTACCATATTGGAAAGTGATCTATCATCATAGATTTCAACCATAAAGTCACCAAAGAGAAGAAAGTAGCCATGCTCAATCATTTGGCCTACACTGAGCAAGTTTTCATCAAGTCCAAGCACTAGCATTACTTCTATGATATATGTCTTCCCTCTCTTGGTCTCAATGACTAAAGTGCCTCTTCCCACAGTATCAACCAAGTTCTCATTGCCCATTTTCACTCTGCCTTTAAAGGATGTATCTAAGTCAATGAGTAATGACTCATGAGCGGTCATATGATTGTTGCAGCCACTATCAATGTACTATACAGAGCTAACTTTCTCAACAATTGTCATTTTACACTGAGCAAAGAACACATTTGCTTCCTCACTTGGTTGGCAAAATTGACTTGTTGGTTCCCTTTCACATTGCAATCTTTTAGAAGATGACCAAATCTGTTACACTTTAGACATTTTGGTTTGCCCTTGAACTAGCAAACTCCAAAAAGAAGTTTGTCACATCTACATGGTGTTTTAGTTGTTTCACCTCCTGCATTTCCTGCATTTTGTTTTTGTACAACATTTGTTTTTCCTTCCCACTTCTTGGCTTTACCTTTCCACTCATTTTTCCCTTTAAATCTATAACCTTGATTACTAGAAGACTGACCACCAGAGTAACCATTTCTACCTCTAATATTTAGAGCTTGAAATGCATTTTCTATTGAGTTTTCAACATGTCTTTCAAGTCTATGATCAAATGCTTTCAGAGAAGCCACAACCTCTTGAATCCCCAAAGTGTCAAGATCTTTGGTTTCTTCAATAACAGTTATAATGTTTTCGTACTTCCTAGTCAAGCTGATAAGAAATTTCTGTACTATTCTAGTATCAGTGAGCTCTTCTCCATAGCTTTTCAGTTAATTTCTAACATCAAACAACCTACTGATATAATCATTCAAGGGTTCACCTTTTTTCATCCTAGTATATTCAAAATCTCTTCTAAGGGACTAGAGTTTTACTTTTCTCACCTTTTTGTCGCCTCTGAACTCACCCTGCAGTTTGTCCCAAGCTCCTTTTGAGGTCTCCTCATGTGCAATCCTGGGAAAGATCTTATCTGAGACTGCATTTTAGATGACTCCAATTCATCATGTTTTCCTTCAGTGCAATTTCTTTGCCCAAAGGAAGTTCTTCCTTTGTGTCATCATCATCATCCATCTCTGGCATTCATACCTCTTTTGAACCAAATCTCATAGATCGTGAGATTTAAAGATGGTTCTCATGAGATTTACCCATTTAAAGCTCCAGCTTAGTGTAGATAAGCTGTGACTAGCCGTTACACAAACTTCCATCAGGTCTTGTCTTCGAATCGTCAAGGGTGAAACAACTTACATTTCAACATTAACACCAATGGGATTGTATTTGGTTAATTGAAGCTTTTCTTTAATCAGTTAACCATTAACATCAACCAGTAAGAGAAGTAGCATTAGACTAACAGTATTTTTATGGTAATTGAAACTTATATATACTAGGGAAAAAAAAAATCAAGTTCCAAGTTTCAAACTGCATACCCGAAATTTCAAAGAACGTGAATGAGGGAGGGTCATAATTAAGTCTAGTCTCCATTAATTAATGTGAAAGAACAACATGACCTATATAAGTCTGAGTTTTGGTTTTTTGCCTGCATAATTGGAATACATTTTATATGTCGATACTAATTCAGATGCATCGACCGCTTACAGTCATCTAGACGACTAAGCGTAAAATAATTCTTGTTAGTAGAGTATGGTGAAGTGTACAGTGTAGGACGTCCTTAATAACAATATATTCTGGACGACTAAATCAGTATTAGCTCACACATGAAACTATATGCAGCGCATGCATGTAACATGTGGGTTTTGATTTGATATATTAGGACAAGTCGAATTATATATATCAACAACAAAGGCCATGCTTAAGCAAATTGTTAATGATATGGGAATGGAATTAGATGGTGAGACTCATCAAATCTTGATGAGACAAATGCACCGAAAGCCTAATGTGTTCGAGTTCAATTCAATCGAAAGTTTTGACCACTCTCTCTACCACTTGGAGAGTTGGAGGGCATCCAATCCATGCAGGACATTTTGATAGAAACAAAGAGGATTAGATACCCTAGCTTGTAGCAGTTGTCGCTTCTGATTTTTAAGCAGTATTTTTTTAAATGACCATATTCTACATTAATATTCTAATCAAAATTTGTGGGGAGGACGATAGGGATCACATCCAGTCTCGCCAATGTGATTACGCACAACTTTTAACCAATATTAATTTTATACTTGAAAAAAATTTCTCAATAACCGCATAACGACACTTAATTTAACACACTGCTTTTTTACCCTCATGTACTCCTTCTGTGAGTAAAAAGTAATCAGTGCCCAAAATTTGGAATTTAGCTATATGGTTGATAGATTGAATATAATGTATGGCGTTCCTTGCTCAGTACTCACCAATTATTGTCCCTGTCTTTGTGACTCATCACTTTATGTATGAGCAATGAGCATGGAAATATTCATACCATAGTTTCTTCAGTTCTTTTTTTTTTTCACTTTCTTTGTCTTTCCATTATATACAATGATCAAGTTCAGACGACTTGATTTAAATTACAGTTTCTTCACCATCCTCTTCCTAATTCTTCTTCTACCAATCTTGACATCTTCAGCATGCACATTCGAAAAGAAAGACGAACACCGAAACGAATCTAAACAGCTGATCAGATATAAACTAGTTGCAATAGCCTCAGCCCTAGCTTCTGGTGCATTAGGAGTTTGTCTTCCATTCTTGGTGAATAACATATCATTTTTCCACCCGGAAAAGGACTTTTATCTCTTGATCAAGGCCTTCGCAGCCGGGGTGATTTTAGCAACGGGGTTTGTTCATGTGCTTCCTGATGCTAATTACAGCTTGACATGCCCTTGCCTCAGTGAAAACCCATGGAGAAGGTTTCCCTTTACAGGTTTTATTGCTATGATGTCAGCCATTGGGACATTGATGATAGAAGCTATTGCTACTGGGTACCATAAGAGATCTGAGCTCAGGAAACCTCAGCCAGTTGATGGTGATGAAGAAAATGATCATGCTGTTCATGTTCATGGTTCTGCATTGGTGTTAGAAGCATCAAATTCATCGGAGCTGATCCGTCATCGAATCATATCACAGGTAATCCAAATAAATTGCCTTTAAAACTTGGCGTCTAAATTTCCTAGATATATATATATATGAACTTTTTTTTTAATTTATTGAAAACGAAATAGCGAAGTTAATATAGGATTAGGAGAGCAAAACTATATACCAGGGCTAGTCATTATAATTTTGTCACAATTAATTGATTGGATTTGCCATACAAAATGCAGGTTCTGGAGTTGGGAATTGTGGTTCATTCAGTAATCATTGGGATATCACTTGGTGCTTGCCAAAGTCAACACACAATCAAGCCTTTGGTGGCAGCATTGAGTTTCCATCAATTTTTTGAAGGCATGGGACTTGGTGGATGCATCTACCAGGCAAGGTTTGAAATCGCGTCGCGTAAGGCGTCGCGTGGGAAGTTTCGTTATGCAATGTCGCGCTATATAGCGGTTTCGCGTAAGCTATTTGAGACTTGCATAGCGTAAAATAGTAATGAACATTGAATAAACATATATATATATATACTTGCACCAAAACACATATAATTTCACATTAATGCATAATAAACTATCAAAATACATATTGTTCAAGTTCAACAACACAAAATACTTGAATAAAAATTCAAATATTCCAATCATAATGATGATCTTATGTTAAAGATCATTCACAAAGTTACAAAATATTCATAAACCCGTTACAAAGAGAAAAATCTGACATATGTGAGCAAAATCTTATGTGTGTCTTGTGTCCTTCAACTTTCTTAGCCCATTTGTGAGCAAAATCTGACATATTTCCTCACAAAATAAACAACCCACTGCCAAAAAAACAAGACAAACAAGAAAAATGACAATTTTTTTTTTTTTAAAAGTTACAAATAGCGTTTTCATCGCGTAATTTCGCGTAAATCGCGTACGTTTTTTGAGACTTTCGTGAAAATTTTACGCGATGTCGCGAAATTGGTTCCGTTACGCGACAAAACGCGCGATATTGCGCGATGTCGCGCGATATTTCAAACTATGCTACCAGGTACTCGGTTCTCAACCAGCAATTTTGTTTGTCAACTAGAAAAGAAGAAGAGAAATGCTCCTAAATTCCTACTAGCTTAATCCAAATCAATCTAA
This sequence comes from Gillenia trifoliata, assembly GCA_018257905.1. Taxonomy (NCBI): domain Eukaryota; kingdom Viridiplantae; phylum Streptophyta; class Magnoliopsida; order Rosales; family Rosaceae; genus Gillenia; species Gillenia trifoliata. The sequence continues at coordinate 37,794,454 of CM031080.1, read as the reverse complement.
GTGAATTATTGTTTCTCTTCACAAAAAAGTGACATTATTGATTTGACATACTTGAACTTATTGGTCATTTTTCTTTCGTACAACTATCATGACCTCAAGTCTTGGTGTATAGTTTTGCTCGCTTAATTCTATCGGGGAGTTAGCCCTTTCTATCGCTATGAGTGGAAAGAAAGTAGCATACTTTGTAGTTGATTGCTAATTCTTGGAGTCTTGGTTCTTTATACCGTCTTGTGCGGGTTTGGAGAGTAAGACTACTTTGATAGACCGATGACCAAACCTTATATGTAGCTCGACTCGCCTACTCTATTATCATCCTTTTATCTAAAAATAAAATTATAAAATAAAAAAACAAAAAAATAAAAATAAAAACTATCATGACCTCATTTGCAAAGTTGAAAAATGTATGAAATATTGCAGGGTTTCTTGACCGAGGAAAAGAACTTCTCTTTTCTTTGGTCAAATGTAGGAGAAGAACTTTCATGCAACAAGAATGTCATTGTGGCGGTATCTCAAGTCAATCAATTATTGCAATGTGGGAACATTAAACGCATGCATGACACGAGCTACATGATTGACTTGGGATAATGCAATTGTGGCACTCGCGGAGTTGACAAGTTTCTCTCCAATTGTAGGTAATTAAGACTGCTTCTGATACTAATTATAAGCTTATTAGAAATTTTATGATTTGTGCAGGCAAAGTTCAATCATAAAACAATGGCAATAATGGTGGTATTTTTTTCCCTTACCACACCAGCTGGGATAGCTGTTGGAATAGCAATATCAAACACCTACAGTGAGAGCAGCTCAACTGCACTAATTGTTCAAGGGCTTCTCTTATCAGCATCTGCTGGGATTCTCATTTACATGGCGCTTGTTGATCTTCTTGCTGCTGATTTCATAAACAACAATAAAATGTTAAGCAATCCCAAGCTCCAACTTGGGGCTAGTTTCACGCTACTTCTTGGAGTATGTTTTATGTCTCTTATGGCCAAGTGGGGAGAATCATAATTCGAATTCTATTTATCAAGTGCTCATTTGATAGCCATTTTGTCTTTAATTTTCACTTTTGTGCTCGAAATTAAAAGAAAGTATGTGAGAGAAAAGAGGAATGAAGAAGTGTGGAGGATGGTGGTGGGAGGGATGAGGAGAAATGAAGGAGAATGTATGAAACAAAAATTTAAAGGTGAAACAATTTAAAATTGTTACAGTTTTTTGTACCTAGTTTTCGTCTTGTGTATCGTTTCTTATACATATATCTTCCACATCTCTCTTCCATTATGCTCACAAATTATAAAGTTCGCTCATTGAACTATGTGATTGTGCAACCACAGACACAAAATAGAGAGTCTTCTATATTCCTGTTCCCACTTTCCTACCCATGGTCTCACCCAATTAATTGAGAGGTAGCATGCATGCGATGGTCATACACAAGATTCTCTTGACCATGCTTCCTACATCCTTCTTCATTTTTCATTTAATTATCTCATGTATTTTCTCATTTACTTCTAATAAAAGAAAATTAAAACTAAATATGAAATAATTATCAACGTAGCTTTAAGCTCTAAAGTTGTGTATCTATACTGACATGATCTAAATTACTCCAAGTTCCAAGTTCCAAGTTCTTTTTGGGTTCAAAGACAAACAATATGCAAACATGTTTTTTTTTCTTTGGGATCAATAAATTGTTATTATTTGTTAGCATTTGAGATTTCAAAGTGCACCAAAAATAATCTTTATTGGGGTCCAACCAAAGTGGGGAATCTCTTTTTGTTTATGAGCTTATTTTTTTGTTAAACTTCAATGATACGTATTGTTGAATGATTTAATATTTATTTGGGGCTCACTGCAAATTAATTTGAACCATTCAATGACCGTACTATTTATTGGTACGTACCACCCAAGATTTTTTCCTTATTTTTAACACTTTACTTGAAAATATGTTCTAAATCTTTTATATTGATATTGGTAGACTGTAGTGAACTGGTCCAAAAATTAAAATTCCAGTTGCTAAATTTATTCCCTTCAGGAATAGTATTGTGTAGTCTACAGGACCACCAACCAGCCAATAAATTGGAATTATGTTCTGAACCAATCAAATTATTGCTTTCTATGTAATATATTTTTTGTTGGAAATTACTAGTTTGATTTTAGGCTGAAAAGGGAGAAACTGGGGAAGGAGCAGGGACAACATGGAACCATAGACTTGGAATGGCAACAGGATTTCGTCAGTTTCTCATCCTCGTCAGTCTTTTGCATATGGGATGGACAGGGAATTGATCGATAGAATTTTTTTTCTCTTTTTCGAAAAGACATGTGGCCATGTCCCATGTGAACTAATATAATACCATAAAATAACACCTCTAAAATAGTAAAATTAAAAGATATGTGGCCATGTGAACTAATATAATATCATAAAATAACACTCTAAAATACTAAAATTAAAAGGAAAATGTTTCTTAAATTTTTGAAGTAGGACAATTACTTACATTCTCGTGTTTCCCTTCATATGTAATAAAATTTTAAATTTTATTGGTGGACAATTTAATTGGATGACGTGGAACACGTTTGGCTGTTGGACTTCATATGCGTACCGGTGAATCTAACTCTAATACTATGAAAAAAAGTTATGATTTCAAACGGAAAACCAATTGACAATAGAGAAAGTGACACAACTTTTTATAGCCCTAGCAAGATTCTTAACTTTCCAACGTGAGATAATTTTTCCCATCCTCACAATAGTCATGGTGTTTTATTTTGAAAAATAAAAGGCAAGGGAAGGCATATGAGTACCTAAGTAGTAGAATCTGGACACCCACCATGAAGTATATGCATAACAAAAAGTGGTGGAAGCTCTACAACATTGAAGCCTAAGCTCTCTGGATCTCTCTTACTAGTCTAATTTGGTTATTTTCCAATTATGTATTATTTCATTTGGTGTGGACAAAATGTTGTAGGTTTTTTGGCTAGAATAAAGGAGCTTCTCATCCTAGCTTTCTCAATTCATCACTATTTAGTCTAGATAGAGTGTGTACTAAACTTTTGTTGCATGGCACAAATTTTTGTTCAGATAAGAAATAGTTGCATAATGCAATTAATATGGGAAGTTTAGTCCGGAAATTATCAGAATTTTTTTGGCATAACGGTAATACTACCACTCTGTATTACAACAGTGCATTACTATATTCTAGAATTCCAAATTATCAATCATGTCACCGACTAATATTATAACTTGTAAATTAATAACATCACATAAATTAATTACACCACATGACTGTCTCTGTAACACAACGTCTCTATCATAATATCATCAATTAACTTAAAAAGCACACTTGTCATTTGTTCACTTCCACACAAACTGAATTAAATTCCATGTCGTCATTTTTACTCTAGCCTTTCTTTTGCCAAATTCTCCAACTCATGTATATAAATACACAGTATATAGAATAGGCTTTAATAAGCCACAGCAAGACCAGTCTATACCACTCCTTTTTCTTACATTCTTCTTCTTCCTCCTCCTCTTCTTTTCCCTTTTAACTTCTTTTGTTTCTGTAGAATGCATATGCAGTACCGATGCCGAGGATCGCGACGAAGCCAAAGCTCGCAAATGCAAGCTAGTTGTAACAAGTTCAATTTTTTATGGCATGCGAGTGCCCTAAATAAGCATCGAACTTATTGCAACTAGCTTTAATTTTTGAGTTTTATTCAAAAGAAGGATATGACAGAACCGGTTAATGTTTTTTGAGTTTTATGCCACATGATTTTGTTTTAATAAGAATGTCAACTGAAGAGGAAGGGATGAAAGATAAAAAATAAAAAGTACGATCTAAATCTGGACCTCCCGTGAAGTATATGCATTAGGCAAAGTTGTCAGGGTCACAATGGGTGGAGGTTCTAGTTCTGCGACATTGAATGATTCTAATTTCTGCATTTCTCTTTCTAGTCTAAAGTAGTCAGCATATAGCGTAAAGAATAAGTGAAAAAATAATATGTTTTTAAAGGAAAAATTTTGGGTGGTACGTTCCATTCAATGACCGTCATTGAATGGTTCTCGATTAATTTACAATGAATCTCAAATGAATATTAAATCATTCAACAGTATGTATCATTAAAATTTGATCCGTTTTTAAGAAGAAAAAAAAAAGTAAAAGGAAGTATAATTTGTTATTTTCTAAAAACTTTCTAGGCATGTCTAATCCAACCAATGGAGGGAGTCTTCTTCTGTCGGAAGGTCGGCTTAAAGCATCAGGAACAATCAGGTGAAACCAACTCTACGTAGGTGAGATTAAATATAAGAAGACTTCTGTGTGTGAGAGTCACACGGTCAGTCCAAATATCGGATGGTAGAATTTCTCTTACCTTTGAGGCTAGAATAAATAATTTTCTCTTACCTAATTTTCTTATTTAGGTAGAATTTTACACTAATTACAATTAAAAAATTACATTCCTATAGTACATACAATAATTATAGAGATAATTTTGAATTAATTTCGGTTAATATAACACCATCTTAGCGTTTTCAATTTAATAACAATTTAGATTAGATAGTGGGAATATGTTACAGTACTCGCAAGCATTAAATGCTTACACCGATCTCACCATTAAAATGAGGGAGGAGGGAGAAGAGAGGGGGGAAAGGAGGGTGAGATCGGTGTGAGTATTCAATACTTGCGAGCACTGTAGCTAATCCCTAGATAGTGTGCATGCAACTTGACTTAGGACGGAATGTTTTAATTTGCTAGCATATATATTTAAGAACTTGTTCTTTTTCTATCTTATATATATACTTGCGTATGGTTTGGTACAAACTATAAAGCAACCGGCACTGGCATGCACTTATCTTTTTGTTCTTTGGTTCCAAAAATAAATATCTCTATAATGCAGTGATTCTAAGAGGGTCTCTAAGAGTAGCTTTAATTTTTTGTTAAACTAGCAAGTGAACAGTGTTAAAAAAACTATTTTAGCTACTCAGTTTAACTTTTCATCTCCAACAGCACTCTATATTTTAACAAACTATGAATATTTTATTATTAACAATTCAACTCAACCCACTCATTTTCTAAAATACTCTTCTCTCTCTTCCTTTTCTTCTTGCTCAAGGGTCCATCCTTCAGTTTTATTATTTTTTTAATATTTACCTTATGAACAATTGCTCTATGAATTTAAAGAGTGACTATTCATTTTGCTATAATAGAGACTTTTTTACAGCATTTTTTGGAGATGAATTTTTTGAGTTTGGCTCTTCAAAATAGAGTTTTTGTTGTTTTACACCATCTCTTGGACATGCTTTAAGAAATATCACTATTATTGTTGCCGTCAATGTTAGACAATCACTTGATTTCAACATAAACATATAGGAAATAGGAGAAAGACAAGTATGCTTACATATAGAAGATTTGTATATGAGGGAGAACAATATATACAAGTATGCTTACATATAGAAGATGAAGAAACAACAAGAAGTAACCCGAGAAACCCTAGTGACTGGTTAAACCTAAGCTTAATCTAATCCTTAAATCAAGGAGCCTCAGATGCTTCACATGCTCGGCCTCACTTTTGGAATAAATCAGGATATCATCAATGAACACTTTCACGAACTGATCCAGGTATGGTCGGAAGACCCTGTTCATCAAGTCCATGAAAGCGGCTGGAGCATTAGTCAGTCTGAAAGGCATCACTAGGAACTCATAATTCCCATATCGAGTTCGGAAGGCAGTCTTGGGCACATCATCCCTGCGAATGCGTAACTGATGATATCCAAATCTAAGATCAATCTTAGAGAAAACTCGTGCACCCTTAAGCTGATCAAACAAGTCATCTATATGAGGCAACGGATAACGATTCTTCACAGTCACCCGGTTAAGTTGCCTGTAATAAATTCATAAACGCATACTCCCATCCTTTTTCTTGACAAACAGGACAGGAGCACCCTAAGGTGAAGTACTAGGTTGAATAAACCTTTTGTCAACTAACTCCTGGAGTTGAGTTTTTAACTTCCCTCAATTCAGTTGGAGTTGAGTTTTTATCTTTCTGTCTGGAGCTAATCCAGGTAAATCCTCAGGAACACGTCGGGATATTCATTTACCACGCGAACATCCTCGACTCGGGCTGGAGAATCTTCTTTCATCACCACATGAGCCAAGTAACCCTGACAACCCTTCTGCAACAACTTCTTCGCCCTTAGTGATGAAATCAGACTGTTCTGCAAAACTCTTCTTTCGCCTTGAAAGGTAACTTCTGGTATACCAGGTTTTTGGAATGTGACCACTTTAGTACGACAATCCACTAAGGCATGATACTTGGATAGCCAATCCATACCCAGAATAAGATTGAAATCAACGATATTTAAGGGAATGAAATTTGCTTCCATGAGTTGGTCGCCGACGAAAACTGGGCAATCTCTAAATTCCCATTGGACGGTGCTTGTTTGCCCTATAGCCTGAGATATAACTATCTCACACTCAAGAGATGACGGTTGGGGATTTACTTTCTCAGCGAACATAGGAGACATAACCGAGTGAGTAGCACCCGGATCAATTAGAACTCTAGCATGAAAACTGAAAACATTTAACGTACCCATAATGACTCTTGGACTCGCTCGAGCGTCCTGCTGGGTTACAGTGAAGACTCTGCCATGTGCATGGCCTCCATTACGGCCTCATGTGCGACCTCCTCTGCGTCCTCTCTGAAATGAACCACCACGGCTAGCATGACTGGTTTGGGTACTGCCACTAGATTATGCACCAGAATTATGAGCCTGATTCTACCCCTCACGTTGGCTACTGACGCCCTGATTAGCTCTCTGTGGGGGTCCTGAATCCATGCTCCCACTACCATGCTGCTATAGTAAGGGACACTCGGGATGCCAATGATCAGGCGATCCACAATTATGACAACCATTCGACTGAATCTGACAAGGACCAAAATGTCGCTGATTACAACGTCCACAGAAAGGTCGATCGAATCTCATTGAACTAGTAGAATACTGAGAGTTGCCCATATGTCTTCCTCCAGAATGAGAACCTGAGCTGGAACCTCCACTAGAAAAACTAGAGCTCTGACCGCTCTTCTTGAAACTCTGCTACTTCCTCAGACTGCCTACAGAAAATTTCCCATGTTGACGTCCCCTATCACCACCAACACCACTGCCCCCAGCATAATCACTAACCATCGACTGCTCAATGTCGAGAGCTAACTCCAATTCCATCTTATAGGTCAAGCATCGGTGAGAAGCAGTAATAATCCTGATATCTCGTCTCAAGCCCTCATGAAACTAAGTTTGCAACTCTACTCAGTTGTTCTCCATCGCTGGGCAATGCCTCATAAGCTCTCTGAACTGCGTCCCATACTCGGATACCATCATGGTGCCCTGTTTCAGATTCAAGAATTTCCTCTTCTTCCTCGCTCGGTACTCAGGAGTGAAAAATCGAATACGAAACCTCTGCTTAAACTGTTCCCAAGTGACATGAGTGCCCTGAGGAAAAGTATTATCCTCGGTGTCCCACCAACTACTAGCGCTTCTAGTGAGGAAGAAGGCAGCAGTAACAACTCGCTGATCCTCCGGACAGTTCATACTCCGGAATGTCTTCTCTACTTTCTCGAGTCATAGCTCAGCATTCTCTCCAATAGCAACACCCTCTAGTTCGCATACTCCTAAACCACGAGCAATCTCAGGGAAAGTACGACCTCTACCGCCCTGAACTGCATTGGCGATGACTTGGCCCAACTGGGCATAGTCAGGTAAATCTATTGACGTCGAGGTGGCATAGCTCTGTTGAAAAGAAACATTGAGATACTCAGTACAAGAATGACGTACACTAAATGTTTGTCATGAGAATTCTCTGAACCTATGCTGCTCTGATACCAAGCTAACACACCCTGCCCTCGAAATCCACATGGACACCGAGTTTGGGGCGTGTTGGCTTCGTCACTTACAAGTGTCGGCTAGCACACCCCAAACTCGGTGTCCACGTGGATTTCGAGGGTGGGGTGTGTCAATTAGTGGCTTCTGAATCAATTATCCAACAATCATTTTCAATACTAGTTAATAGGGCAGTAGAAAAGGCTTTGAGAATATCTGGTGCCTCGTTACTTGGTACCCTTTGATTTCCAGCAAGGAATCCAGCAAATTTTCCCAACATAGTTGTGTGCTTGTCTTCTTCATCATTAGAACCAGGTGAAGCACTTCCACATCCCTTACCTTGTAGGTAGATGGCAAACTCATTTATGAGAGTTGGTGGATTGGTCATGAAGTCAGCTGACCCTTGGGGTGTGGAAGAAGAAGATTGAACTGCAGCAAGTTGAGCCTTGAAGTGAGTTTGTTGTGAAGATCTTAGTATGATTTTTCCTTCTTTGGTGAATTTGGGTTTAAGTTCAGGATGAAGTTCCCAACACCTCTTTTCGATGTGCCCAATAGCATTGCAATATTTGCATTTTAGATGTGGGTTTCTGCCCTTGTACACCTTAGCTTCAGTGTGCTTGGAATGTGAGATATATGCTCGAGATTCTGTCACTCTTGGACCATGCTCAACGTTCATCACCTTTTTTCGTGCTTCTCCTCTCTGAATGATTGCACAGACATTGTTGAAAGTGGGCAATTCTTGACTCATCAGAATGTGACTTCTCAAATCTTCATAATCCGGGCTCAAGCTTCCCAACAGCTGGTAAATCCTGTCTTCCTCAGCTCTTTTGAGTAGAACGGCAGGATCTGTAGTGTGTGGAAGATACACATCAAGCTCATTCCACAGGGTTTTGAGCCTTCCAAGATGTTGAACAAAGGATTTCCCTTCTTGCTGAAGACTTGCAGTGTCTTTCTTCAGCTGAAAAACTCGAGCATAGTTGTTTTGATTTCCATACATGTCCTTAAAGCCTTTCCACAGGTCTTGTAAGGAATTTGAGTAACTGAAAATCTCAGCTATATGCTTTTCCATGGTGTTAAGTAAAAGAGACATGACCAGTTGATCCTTACAGCCAGGCACTGTACGCAAGTGATGAGTTGTCTGGAACTTCCAAGCTTTCGTTTACAAACCCTAATTTTCCCTTTCTTCCAAGAGCTAGTGAAACAGCTCGGGACCAAGGCAAATAATTGAACTCATTCAATAAGATTGAACACAAGCGTTGATTCGTGTTTACCTCAATATCTGAGGCATCCGAGAGGAACATCAGAGTTCCCCCCCCCCCTCCTCAAGATTCACAGACCTCTCTTCAGCCATGATTTAGGCTTGAAAATATGATTTGCAGCATACGACAAGATAGAGACAGATTACAAATGAACCTGCTCTGATACCATGTTGAATTTCAAGTCTTAGCAGATTTGTATTTCATAGAGAACAATATATACAAGTATGCTTACATATAGAAGAGGAAGAAACAACAAGAAGTAACCCAAGAAACTTTAGTGACTGGTTAAACCTAAGCTTAATCTAATCCTTAAATCAAGGAGATTACACCAACACCAAGACACGACATTAATCAATCATATTCCTTTAATCAAGGAAAGATGACTGTTACATTCTGCTGGATAAACCAGCACACCAGCATTATTGAAATAAAAGTGCAGCCATAACCCAATGGTTACAAGACCAACCCGATGAGTGATGATGAGTGTGCAAGTAATCCGATGGGTACAAGACTAACCCGATGAATGTGCAGTTGGTTATTTGATGTATTTCAACATGGGTTGTACAATGTATCAACGATTTAACGGTTACAAGCTATCAATGTGTTGAGCAACTGTCGCTAACACAAATCATAAGTATAGTATCTCACTCTCGATTTCAAAGGCAGGACCTCCCAAAACCAAAGCTCTCTACCATATTGAACAGTTACTAGAAGAAGACTAAAAATGTTAAGAAAATTTTCCTTTCGAATAAATTTTGGTACATATGGGTGTCTAGAGAGGGGAGGGGGAGGGGTGCATGGGGTGCTTCTAACGAGGCTTAGGTTCCTTCTAATCGCTCTAAGTAGAGGAAGGATAGGGTTTTGTAGCAGTCCAATGACTTAGTTAGTTTAATGTGTTGTTTTGCTGGCCTAATCATCTAGGCCTTGCTTATGCTGTATTAGGAAGAAAATTAAACAATATGTGACATTCTCATTCTAAAGATATTTTTCTTTGTGTAGCGGTCACACTATTACTTGTAGTCTACGTGTTATAATATGATCGAATGACATTATTGATAATAAATAAATACATATTATAACATAAATAAATTAACAATACAATGCAACAGTGTGACGATTGTACCATCTAATTTATATTAATTGTTGACGTTGCAACGTAACTATCAATCAAAACTCAAAACACATGACCACAATATATTTTTTTTTATTCAAAAAAAGCGTTTTAGTGCTTGATGTGTCCCACACAAGTCAAATCCTTTTCCTAAGTATTGAACAAAATCCATGCTCATGCAATGGCTAATACAATTCCAAGATGGATTACTACTCAATGTTTCAAGTGTGTTTTTTGCCATCACTAATAAATAATAAAGTCCCCAAGTCCTAGTCAGTAGTCATTGATGGTTTCAGACAGTGACTCTAAAACCTAATTAAAGTCCTCCAACTTCCTTTAAACTTTTGCATTAACACATAATGTCGTCATTTGGCTTCACTAACCACACACTTGGCAACCCCACTTCCCTTTTTCTAACAAGCAGAATTCAATTCCATGTCGCCATTTTTACCTCAATGCCTTTGCTTTCCCCAAATTCTCCAACTCATATATACAGTAAGCATTCAGCTCACCACTTCACCACCCCATTTCAAAACCCTCTCTCTCTCTCTCTCTCAAACCTTGCACTGAAAGGCATGAAAAAGCTCACTCCAACTCACACTCTTCCTCTTCCTCTTCCTCTTCTTCTTCTTCTCCTTCTTTTTGTCCCCATCTCGGTTTCCGCGGAATGCGAATGCAATTCGGAAACCCAAGACCATGACAAGTTCAAGGTCCTCAAGTTCAAGCTAGTTGCAATAAGTTCAATCCTCATAGCAAGTTTCCTTGGTGTCTCTCTCCCAATGTTGGGAAAGAAAATTCCGGCTCTAAACCCCGAAAACGACATCTTCTTCATGATCAAGGCCTTCGCTGCCGGTGTGATTCTAGCAACAGGGTTCATCCACGTGCTGCCGGACGCTTTTGACAGCTTGACAAGCCCTTGCCTCAGCCAAACCCCGTGGGGGAACTTCCCGTTTACCGGCTTCACCGCCATGCTTTCGGCAATTGGGACGATGATGATCGACACCTTTGCCACCAGCTATTATAGAAGATCACATTTCACTAAGGCAGTGCCAGTGAAGGAGGATGAAGAGATGAATGGGGTGCATGATGGTCATGTGCATGTTCACACACATGCCACACACGGCCATGCTCATGGTTCCGGCGCGATTGCAGCAGAGGATTCGATTTCTTCTTTCGAGCTTGTTAGGCATCGAGTGATATCACAGGTAGAGTTGGTTTGGATTTTCTAGTTGTTTATGGTTCAATTTTTTGGTGCTACATTTCGTTGGGTTGGTGCACACTCTGTTTTTCCCCGTCTCCTCTGTTTTTTACTCTCCATTTTTATTAATTTCTTTTATTTTAACTATTTGTTTGGGTATTTAATTTAACTTTCATGTTCTTTATTCTAGGCTATTTTTCTGATGTAGTTATGTAAATTCTTTGCATGAATGATTTTTAGGTTCTGGAGCTGGGAATTTTGGTTCATTCAGTGATCATTGGGATATCTTTAGGTGCCTCACAGAGTCCCAAGACAATCAAACCTCTTGTAGCAGCTCTTACTTTCCATCAATTTTTCGAAGGCATGGGCCTTGGTGGGTGCATAACTCAGGTATCATCAATTTCCTCAAACGTTTAATTCTTGTTTCATTGTCATTTTATCCTCTCATAAGTGGAGACTAACTGGTTAGGACAGTGTGCCTGTTGTCTTGCACCTAAATTTGAATCTCTCTTTCTGTAAATTAAAATTGTGAAATAGAAAATTGGATTGGCTATTGAATTTTAGTCGAACTGGAGTTTTATTCTATGAACTTAAAATTCGTGAGGATTGATTTTTGAACTTGTCAAATGTGGAACAATGGTTCTTTTGGGTAACTCTGTTAGAACTTTTGTCTGTTATATTCCCCTTTAAGCACTTTATTTTGACAGAAGTTCGAACGGTATTACTGAAAATGACCCATTACTCCACATTAAGACATATTAAATGATCAATACTCACAGATTTTTATTTCAAAATTAAAGCTCCAATTAGCCAAAGTCTAGAAATCAATACTCCAATTTTCTCAAAGACAAATATACATCACCTTTCCCCTCATACAGGATATTCAATAGTACGATACATAATTACATGTTTGATGTGTCAAACTTCAATTGAAACCATGCTTTGTCTTTGATGTTCTAGCCATTTACCAATTTGCATATGGCCACATGGTACCATTTTGTGGGGTTTTAGAGCTCCAAAAGGTCTTGTTGATGTTGTCACATAATCTTCTAGGTACCTATTCAGAGGTCCTGCATATTATTTGTAGGGTCCAATTGCAATAATTTTTTAGGGTACTTGGATTGATGAGTCTTTTAACCAATGAGAGTCCTTAGTCCCGCAAGTTTCTTTCTAATCTCACAATTGTGTAAAACTGTCGTGTCACCGGGTGCATTTCTCTCCGCATTTCTCATCGCCTGATGTATACACTCGGTAACAAGGCATAATATCTCCTTTTAACTCCCCAAATCCTGAAACATTTTAGAGTTGTGAATTAGGTTAAACTCCATTACAATTTCTATTTTCGTACAATTTATATATGATGTTCCAATTGTTTGTGCAGGCCAACTTCAAGCCGAGGGCCATTGCAACAATGGTGCTTTTCTTCTCCCTCACCACCCCAATTGGAATTGGTGTTGGAATGGGAATATCAAACATTTACAATGAGACCAGCCCAACTGCTCTGATAGTGGAAGGAGTTTTCAACTCTGCATCAGCTGGGATCCTTATATACATGGCTCTGGTTGACCTACTAGCAGCAGATTTTATGAACCCTAGATTGCAGAGCAATCTAAGGATCCAGCTTGGGGCTAATGTTTCACTTCTTCTGGGCACTGGATGTATGTCCCTCTTGGCCAAATGGGCCTAAATGCTTCAATCTGATTAGGGCTCCTTTGTGTTTTTTTTTCCCTTTTGTCTTTAGGCTTCTCTGTGTATTTTCATCTAGTAATTTGTAATATTGTCTAGTGGAAATTTGGTAATGCTCAATGTGTCGGTAAAGGTAATCTAAATCTTCCACCCACCAAAAAGATTTTGAAAACTTGGAATGAATATAGCAATCATATGTTAACCTAATAAGATGGGATATATGCCATAATTCAGTTTTAAAATCTTGAGCAAGATGTTTTGGTAGACATGTTAAGTTAGCGTTCCTTGTAAATCCTAAATGCCAATGACCACCACACTCACTATATATATTATGAGTAGGAACACTAGTTTCCATACCGCACAAGTTTTTCTGATGTTGATACCTTCCAAACATGCCGGCATTACAAATAACGGAAATCATAGGTCGAGAGGAGTACACGAGAAGAAAAAAAGAAGAGAGAAAATCACTGTCAATTGATAACTTTTAACTCTAACTAATTACACCACCCTCCCTCACCACTTGAGTTAACACAAAGACTTTAGACAACATAAGTATACTGTGTTAGATAAGGGAAATGAATTCATGTTTTCTCATTTTTTGACTCGTTTTTTTTTATGTATATCCTTTAATTTTCTTTTATGTATTATTTTTCACAAATAAATAAGCTAAGAATGATTAAAAAGAGTTCAAATCCCACAAAGTTAATTTTATGCCTTTGAAGTAAACTATCAATTAATTTGGTGGCAAAAGTGGATGGAGGATAGCAATTTCTATAGTAAGTGCCATGTGCAAAGAGTGTTAACTTTTGACATCATGTAGTTCTATGTGCACACTTTACTTTTCGTCATTGCACATTGAAGCCATTATCAGATCTTTTCATGTGATTTGATTTCAACACTGTGAATGGATGTGCTTAGGAATGCACTTGTGTGTGTGTCGACGAAATGTACCAGGATTCCCCTCGGCTACAGTTAGCATCCCAGAAAACTCAGTCTCCATTTTTTTCTGCCAAAAACATTGGGACGTATGGATCTCAGATGGCACGACTAACCGGCGTATAAATTAAGCATCACAAATTGAAGATTCCAAATCACGAAGATATATATATATGAAAGGTGGAGGTTTGATTCATTTCAAACTTTTGATAAGGCAATGTTACCTGCTGTCAACAACTTAAAGAGCGGGATACAAAATTCAAGAGTCTAACGTAAACCTATTTCGGTGATAAAATTCAACAGTACTTAACTCGGATATATGGACAACTTAACTCAAAGTTTTGACTTTCAGCACGAAAGAAAAGATAAATTTTGATACCAACAACATAACTCAACTCTTTAATCCCAAGTAACCAACTAACTGTATAAAAAAAGAAATTTAGACTTTGGCATCATATATATTTCAATTTCATGATGAAGCTTATTGGCTTTCTTCTTAGTTCTATACGTAGAGGTTAAAATTCTTATGATTAAAGTGAAGGTGATCAAACAACTTAAGTAACATCCTCTCATTTCTTAAATTGACAAAAATGAATCAAAATTGAGATTGAATTACTTCTTCTAATTTAGGCACGAGAGGATATTGTGTTGAACATTTATGTAGGAAATGCTGAAAGCATACATTTTTGTAGTGAAAGAAGTATAACGATATAGACAATGAAAAAGAAAGGGAAAATTGCACAAACACCTCCTAGATTAAGAAAATATGGAGAAGCTTAAAAATTATATGAGAAACACAGGAACCCCAATTTAACCTGAAACGAGAAATAAAAGAAAAGTAGAAACCACCCAGAAACATACACCTAACAAGACGTGACGCACACAGGCCAGCATAACCAGCAAACAACCGAATGTAACAAAAAAGACTAACTCCTAGAGTCTAGGAACTGGTGGAGAGCGAAAATGGGTAGAACTCACCCGCACAGAGTGCAAATGGAGGCATTGCAACTATCTCTAACCTTCCTTTGACCAAGATGGCACATGAACATGTGTTCATCGCCTTTGAATTTGAAGTACACGGTGTCTTGATTATTCGGGTGGAAACCAGAGATCAAAGGAATATCTTTGAAAGGCAGGGAAACTCTCTGGACTGACCATTGGAATTTTTCAGCTCCGTCAGGTGCCTCTGGTAATTTCAACTCCCAAATACTAAACGGATCATCACCACTCCATCCCGGATTGCACATCCGCAGACACCCTTCGCACACACCTAGACGCCGAGGGTATCCACCAGATAGAGTCACAGGGTCCTCGATCCAACGCCATTCAGCACCACGAGAATCACTACTAATACCACCAAACAGACCCAACTCAAGGGTAAGGTCATAATAAAATGCTTCCAATAAAACATTCCATTGTGAGCAACGGCCAATTCGGGAGAGAACTTAAAAGGTCGTCGATCCAATCTGTTTGTCGAGTTGCAACTGTTGTGGGTTGCATGACAGAGCTAGCCAACTCTTTCCATTCACCACTAGTCTCAGAAGAGATCATCTCCACATGGAAGGAGGCGTCGCCGTCATCTGAAAATTTTTGATCTAATAGCACCACCCTCCACCTATACCAGCATTGACCTGGATGATGTTAGAACTAGTACTACTACCGTCTTCCTTAGAGATAGAGTTGTTATAGCATGGATCACACATGAATCCCACTCGTAGGGATTTAATACTAGTGGGAGGAAGAGCAAGCCATTGCTTGGTGTATGGATTGCAGATGTAGTAATCACAGGGAGAAGTTCTTGTGCGGGTGCGGCACAAAACCAAGTCATTATACATAGCCATCACGGGACCAAATCTGTGCTCTTTTTTATCTCGAAAACAAGGGAGGAAACTCAAAGAGAAATTGATTGTCTCTAACACTGGATGCTTCGACGTTGTAAAGGCTGCTACAGTTTTCCATTTGGTAATATAACAAGAGTTGGAGACGCAGAAAGCGGCCAATGAAATAAGGATTAGAGATGAGACGGAAGCAAAGCTTTGACACGCACTTGCATCTAAAAGCAAGCTTATTGCAAGGAAGTCGACAAAGAATTTCAACCAATAAGTGCTCGGGAAGATCATCAATACAATTCATGACCAACTCCGATGGTGTAAACTTGGTTGACGTTGATGATCTTTTGATAATATCCTACGGCAGCTTCCTTTTAGTTTTTGCAGCGGTATTAGGGTTAGGGTTAGGGTTCTTCTAGCGACTGATAAATTTCAAATGTTTTTTAAGGACATTCTTTTATGGCCTAATTGGGTTTCAGTTGGTCACTGAAGAAGCCCATGTCGAAAGTTTCCATTCGATCTGTCCTTCAGCAACTTATGATATTAACTTGGGGTGGTCGGAGGAGATTCGGAATAGTAACTTTAGTAGGTTGGATTGGTCCCCTTTCCAATGTTATGGCTCGCTATTACATACGAATCAGATCTATAAGACCGATGACTTCACTCCTAGTGAACTTAAATTTTATAGTTATGTGAATTTGATTTCAATTTATAAGAATCAAACATAAAATTTTCAGCCCATCGTAAAAAGTCTTACTGTGCCCAATACTTGATGTGTTTCATAATGAGAATTGATAACGATTGATACATTCACACTAAGGTCTTTCTTGATGGGTTGAAAATTTTGTGTTTGATTCTTATAAATTGGAATCAAATTCACATAGCCATAAAATTTAAGTTCGCATTTAAGCTCGCTATAGTAGTGAGCCATATTAAACTCATACCACTAAAACAACAATGTTGGTTGTATAAGGCCCAACATCATATTCATGGTATCTCGATTTTTCTCCAAGTGGCATTTCAACATACCCATGATAATCCACATAAGGGCATTTCCACCGGTTACCCAATTGCAAGGGCAATTGGGGCCAATAGCCCTACCAAGCCAAAAACCTTGCTCCACCCATGTCCAATTGCAAGGGCAAGAGGTGGGCCCAACCCAGCCCTACCTCAAGCCCTACCAAGAATTGCAAGGGCAGTTGCCCTCCGGAGGCAAGGGCATGCTGACGTGGCAACTCTAGGGCCGTTGGATCTCCAACGGCTATTTAATCTGGACCGTTGGATTTCCAACGGTAAAAAAAAAAAAATGTTACCGTTGACCACGTGGCGCAACGGTAACCGTTTGATCAATTTTTTTTTTTAAATCAACGGCCTGGATTAATCTGAGATTAAAAAATTATTATTATTATTATTTTAAAATTTTTTTTTTTTATAAATACCCCCAATTCTCTTCTTCGTTCCACACTACAACTCAATATTTTTTTTAAGTGGAAATTGTCAGTGGAGGGTGTCGGTGGAGTGTGTCGGTGGAAAGTGTCGATCAAAATTGTTAGTGGGATATTTAAAGCCAACTAAAAAAAAAAAAAAAAACCTTGCCCTTGCCCTTGCCCTCCACGAACGGGTGGAGTTGCACAAGGGCAAGCACTGTTCACGGAAGGCAATTGTTGCCCTTGCCCTCCACCAACGGGTGGAAGTGCTCTAAGAGGTGTTTATGCAATTTTCCTAAGACAAAGAGTTATTGACCCAAAAAAAGAAATGGAAAATGAGGGCTATATAATAGGACTATGGTGTAGCTAAGTTGGCTTGAGCGGCATGCTCACTTCTCTGTATTCAAGTTCGAATCAACTTCTTATAATTTATAGTGGATTAGAAAATCATTTTGTCAAGAAAAATAAATTAAACAAGTAATGGGAATATGATGTTGGGCCCATTGGGCTTTATATATGCTCATGGAGGACCCAATGCCTAAGCTCTCTTTGTTTTGGGTTTGGCATCCGAGAAGTAAAAAACAACAGCAAGACCCTTGGTTTTTATGAAGCTTTGCTTCTGAATTCCAGCACCCAAAATTCAGGTTTTGCTTCTGAAGTGAAATCTTCGAAACCCCTTCTGAGTTGGTTTATATCACATATATAATATGCAATTTCTGTAGCAGAAGCGATTGGATTGCACAACAGCTAAGCTAACCTTGGGAAGTCAATTCGTTTCTAGTTTACTCTCAATCTCCCGATCCAAGGCTCTCGCTTGGGTATGCTCTTTCTCACTCCATTGTTTTGTCGGTTGAGTATGCGCACACCGAGTGTTCGATAAATGTCTGTGCGAGCTTAGGTCTTTCTGGGTCACTCTCATACTTTGTACCCTGTTGAAAAACAATGTAAAGTTTTGAAATTTGGTGTCTTTGTTCACTGGTGATTGCTTGTTGATTGATTGCATCTGAAAAGTTTTGATCTTTATTTGCATATAGATTGCTTTCAAGTGGTATATTATATATATCCCAGTAAAAACCAAGTAGTTTATACTCTTCACTTATGCACTGCATATAAGTATCCTAAAGAGACATCTAGATCAAATTTATATTTCACTCATGTCTACAATTCTTATGGTTTAGTTTTCTTTCTTTTCCATGGGTATTTGATATAAATTCCGATTTGAATGAATTTACGATCATTAAAAATAATGTTTAGGTACAGATATAGGAGCGGGTTTCAGTTGTTTGTACCGACTCTGCTGAAATTCAAGTGCATAGGTTGAACGGTAGCAATGATGCCGATGAACTATGGTTATTGCCTATTAGTTGCATTTCTGGCCTGATGATATTTTACAGCTCTCCCTCTCTAATGTCTGCTTATGGCCCGAATATTCTCTGTGATTTGTTGTTCTGTTGGTATTGATTGTTTTCCTCTTGATTCTGTAGATTGGAGATAACAATGGCAGGAGTCATACAAAAGTTCGTTACCGCGTCATTGTTTATGTGGATGGTTCCCGTTGCGATATTATATGCGTTTAATAATAATTTGCTTCCTGGTAAGGCTATTGTGTCAAGTACTGCAGCTTTTTGTGATTTTCATAGTACTGCATCTTATTTGAGGCCCCTTGTAGAGTCATCTAACAAAGAATTGCACTAGTTATGCTGGGTTTTCCTTCTTAGTGCTATATTACAATACAATTATTTACTTTAGTACTTTTTCGATAATATTTGTGTGCTTACCTCTAAACAAACTGACCATTTATAGTTTCGCATGTAGTATTAATGCCCTTCTGACCTTCCTTTAGTTCCTACAGCACCTTAGAGTTTGTCCATGTCACTCTTAGTGTTCTGACATTTGAAATTTTTATCTCAACCAAGTCTTCTAGATCTTGTTTCCAATTCCAATTAATGGCCTGTAAATTCCCATGAGAAAGTTGTGATTAGAATCTTTACTGTTTTTGCGAAATTACATAACTGATACAGTGAATGATTTACAAGAATGAAGATGGCATCCTATCGTCAAGTATAACTAGTGCCAACTGTTAGATTTCCAAGTATGGGTATTCTTGTCTGAGGCACTATTGTTGTAGGAAACTTCAAGAGAAAACATAATCCCATGTGTGCATATAACAAAATTACAGAGAACGCATGCCCTTATCACAATCATGCGAGTGAATTTCTGCGATCAACAATATTACGACTTGGTCTCACGATTTGCCATATTGGAGAACTATGTGATAACTGGATCAACATTTTTTGCTAGGATTTGGGAAGGGGGCCCTAATGGTTTTGTTAAAGTTTCTAGCCTCGGTTTTCCTTTTTGGTTCTCTGAGCAAGGTTGTTATTCATTTGAAGCAGGTGTAAGCGACATGTCTCCCTATTCACTCACATTGTTGAGTGGATTCCTTGCTGTTATATCTGTCAACGTAGTTATCGCATTTTACATATATATGGCAATGAAGGAACCTTCAGATAAACACAAGCCTGATCCTGCATTTGTTGCTGAAGCCGAAGCTAGTGTAAGCAAGTTAAAAGGTGGCGCTGATAGTTCCTCCCAATCCTCCAAGAAAGAAGAGTAGGATATACTGTTTTGCCTTTCCACGGGTGGAAGAACGAGAGCTGAAAAGTCTCTGCAGACTAGATATTGGTTAAGAATCCATCTGATACATGTACGCTGGTTTTCGTTTTCTGTCTGTCGGCTGCTATTGAACCTGAGATGATGTCATGCTTGCTATCACAAGCTTCTTTCTGGTTGTAATTTTACTTGCAAGTTGCAACTATAGATGTAGTATTCATCACCCCTTATGTTTCAGTTAAATTTTAGTGTTGGAGGAAAATGGTTGGAATCATTTTGGATGGAACTAACCGAGATGGGTTTTATGTGTGCTTGATTCCGTATGTGTTAGTAAATGCATGATATGTCGGGAATGAGAATGATTCCCATGAATATCCGTTCCTGGTAATTAACTTACCCTGAATCTTCTTGAAAGAGCGTTATGAAACCGTGACATAATTAGGCGAGATCAATTGCCAATGACTATTAGGTCAAGTAATATCCGGTCTCCACCCCCATTAAGAAAATTTATGAGCCTTATTTTTTTCCAAGGGAAGAGTAGTTAAGAATTAAAATCTCATTAGACGACATATGTTTCAGTAAATTTCCAGTGTAACTGTTACATTGCTAGATGATATTTTCAATTCACTTACGTTATAACACGTGGATTAGCAAAATAAAATAAACGGGTCTATTATTGGGTTGGGCTCAACTCGGGTCAACCCAATTTGTCACCAGCCCTATTACTTATTCGAAGTCTACTAGGACCAATGGGAAAAAGCCCTATCCCCCAAATCCAATCACCATTACAACTCTCGGAAACATAAAAATGAAAAAGTTAAAACTATAAATGCAAATACATGAAATTCAACAAACCACAGATCACACAAAGAGAGAAAAAGCCCCAAAACAAAAACCCAAATACCAAAACCGAAAGGCTCACAGAGAGAGAGAGAGAGAGAGAGAGAGGAACACAAGGAGGCGAAGAACCAGAGGAAGAAGAAGAAGACCCACAGAAGGAGGGCAAAGGGGGAAGAAGGGCAATATGGGAAAGAAGAAGAAGAGGGTGGCGTCGAAGGTGTGGTGCTACTACTGCGATAGAGAATTCGACGATGAGAAGATACTGGTGCAGCACCAGAAAGCCAAGCACTTCAAGTGCCATGTCTGCCACAAGAAGCTCTCCACCGCCGGCGGCATGGCCATTCACGTCCTCCAGGTCCACAAAGAGAGCGTCACCAAGTATGGCTTTCTATACCTTTTCCCCCAATTGCCAAAACCCTAATTTTTTTATGCTTTTTTTCGTCGCTGAATTTGTTATATGATATTGATCACCTGCTATATAAAGTTATGATCTTCATTGTTTTTATTCTGTTGTAATTGGAATTGGGTTTTAATGGAAATTTCATCGCTGAAAAAATTCAAAATTTGGTCAGTTGGGTGTGATTTTGTAATGTGTGCTTGGCGGTTGTGGACAATTTTTTAACTGGAAAGATAGTTTGGGATTATAGCTTTTTGTTTGCTGCATAGGGGCAATTTAGTGGTCAATGGAATTGATAGGCTGACGGTCTCTTAGATTTTCGAGCAAATTTGGGTTGTAGGTGTGAATAATTTTGGTAGCTTAAAGGTGGATTAAGTGCAAAAGTACGGGACTTTAGAAGATTTTGTGAGTGCTTCTAATTTTAGTAGAACTGGGAATCCAGGAAACAATGGGGCTGTTAATATTAATTGGGTTTTCTTTTGTTGGGATATACTGTAATGTGAACTCATTTACGTATGGGGCCTGCTTGATAATAAGAGAGCACCTGAAATCTCAGGAAGATAATCGATTGCATTGACTTCTTACTCATAGGTTATTCTGTAACGGATGCCACTTTATGCTGATGAACTTAAACTTTTTCTACTGTATTAGTACCAAAAGTAACTGTCAATTTATGTCTAAGAAAAAAACATATTCAAAAGCCCCATTTCAATTGTTCTAGATGCTAATTGTTTGTGATTAAAGTTAAACTATTTCACTTGATCTTTTTAATAAGCTATTATATAGTATGGTTGAAGTATGTTCATTATATTTTAGCTGCGCCTCAAAATAATTCCTTTTCATGAATTTAAATTTACTGATATTCAAACTGGCAAAAACTCTATTTTACAGGGTTCCCAATGCGAAGGCTGGCAGGGATTCAACGGATATTGAAATTTATGGGATGCAAGGAATCCCACCTGATGTCTTGGCTGCACATTATGGAGAGGAAGGTAAAAGGATTCTTACAAGTTTTCATGTTTATTCAGACAATTTTGATATTTTATCTTAATGCTATGTTATCATCGTTGGAATTTAGTGATGTGTGAATTTTATTTCATTTTAATTCTCAAATTCAACTGGTTTATGATACGCTGGGTTTGACTCACATTAAATTATGACCCATTTATTTTGGACTTCGTTGTATAATATAATGTATTGAATTAGACATTCTATTAGAATGTTCATAGCTGTATCCATGTTATACTTTTTCAATATAAAAACTTTGATGGCTGTATTTTGTCCATGTAATAGTTTTTCAAACTCTTGTGTTCATGGTTGAACCAAGTTGTGATTATCTATACCTCTTGCAAATACACATTTACCTGGATTTGGATGTCCTAATCTGTGCATACGAATTCTGCATAAAATGTTTTGTCATGGTTTTTGTCTTTACTGTGCAATCTGTTTGAAAGTGTAATCTCATTTGAGCTAAAGACTAATTGAACCAAGAAAAAGTGTACAATACCTATCATTTTGAGTAGTTTATGGCATTAATCATATATATCAAGTTTATTTTCTAAATATCTCAATTTATCTGCAGAGGAAGATGGTCCATCAAAAGTAGCTAAAGTAGACATCCCAACAACCCAGTTTGTTGGTGGTATGGTGCCAGGTTCGATGGGGATTTCATATCCTCCCCAACCACCTTTGGGTGCAATGCGGCCAATGTATGTTTTCTGTCAGGTTTCTTGCATATCCTCTGCAACCAGCTTTTTGAAATTTTAAAATTATGTTCTCTGCGGTACATCATGATTAGCATTTACATAAACAATTTATCTGTTTGTTTCTTTTGGTTTTTATTTGCACCAGGTACAATTCTGCAGTTCCGGTGCCTCCGAATGCTTGGCAAGTTCCGCCTCGTCCCCAACCATGGTATCCACAGCCTCCAGCAGTCTCAGTACCTCCTTCTTCATCATTGGGTTATATGCAGCAGCCATTGTTTCCTGTGCAAAATGGGAGGCCACCTCTACCATCAACAACCACCCCTGGACTTCTGCCTCCACATATAGCTCCTCCTGGACTTCCTACATCCATGCCTCCTGTTTCTGTATCACAACCTTTGTTTCCTGTTGTTGGTATAAATAATGTACCAACTCAAAGTTCTCCCTTTTCCGCCCCCATGCTTTCAACAAGTATTCCCTTAAATTCTCCAGCTGAAGTTAAAGGCTCAACGGATGCTTATCAAGGTACTAAAGCTTTCCAAACAAGTAGTTATCTAAGTGTTTCAGTTTTGATTTCTTATTATTGATTTTTTTAAATGCTCATTTGGTTATGGTTTTTCTACAATTTTTTTATCGTTTGAAAGCAATTCAAAATTATGTTGGAGAAATTGGGCTCGTTTAAAGTCTCGAAAATTTCAAAATTATGTTTTTTCCTTTGCGTGCATGATAGCAGTATGGTGTCAGAGTTGTCTTCTTGCTTTAAGTTCGACGTATCTGTCATGTCTGATAAAATATGCAGTAGATACTTAAGAATTCTTTTGTTGTTAATGATTCAAGTTGCTTTCTGAGATTCTTAAAGAGAGTTCTGTTTTAGTCAACTTCAAATTTGGATATGCTAGCAATGGCTAGTTTTCCCTTTGTAGGCTTAAGTGTTTGATATATTACGAAGGCATCTTTTATGTTCCTTGATATGCACCCAATTAATCCTGTAATTGTTTTTATCTAAACTGAGCTAGTAATTGTTCTGGTATGCTAAGCCTTACGTATTTTCCCGTTGCAATAATGAATACCTCCCACATTGCTAAATTCTCCATGTATCAGCCTTTGGATTGTTGATTTCATACGTACAAGGTTTGTCAATCTGATATCTACTTTGCACTTAATTGCTACAGGTGTTAATTCACACTCTTATGCATCTGGTCCGAACACTGGTGGTCCATCAATTGGACCACCCCCTGTTATTGCAAACAAAGCTCCTGCTCCCCAGCCAGCTGGTAATGAGGTGTATCTAGTTTGGGATGATGAGGCTATGTCCATGGTAAGTCGTTCTTAATTTCCTAAATGTTTATCAGGTTTCCTCTTCGCTAGTCTTGTTGGTTGTTGCTAACTTTTTTTTTTTGTTTGTACTCGTTGCTAACTTGTTAAATTGGTTAATTTGATTTGCAGGAGGAAAGAAGAATGTCCTTAGCAAAGTATCAGGTGCATGATGAAACTAGCCAGGTAAGTCATACTACCTCTTTAATTCACGGAGTTGCATTGCTCTAACCAGCTAGGTAGGCTTTATGCTATGTCTTTTCAGATTGGGTTGTTTACCAATTGTTTCCTGTTTAGAGAGGTATTTACTGTATGAATTTGAAATTTTCTTTTGAAAACAAACAAATTAAGAAAGAACATGTGAACATTTTAATCATACATCTTTCTGCTTTCCTACCCAATTGGTTGATGAGCATGCTGTTTTGTTTATACTGCCATTCTCCGGTTTCCACGCAACTGCATCAAAAGATTCAAGTAGGTATTTACATTATTTTTGTTGTTAGTTAGTATTTACAATTTTGACAAGCTTGCTGCAATGGGATCAAGGATTCTCCTACCTAGCATCGTACTCAGTTAAGTACGGAATGTATATATTTGCTCTTTTAAAATTTTGGATTTATCTGTTGTTCACTCTCTCCCCATACTTTCTTTTGCGGTGTGGGGGTTTGAGTGAAACAATGTTGAGACCAACAAATTTTTTGATAATTGTAGCAACATTATTTTATCATTGAACAGTGAACCCAGACTTGGCCCAGGTCAGATTCTTTCATAAAGTTTGGTATCTCTTCGGTTAGATCATAGGACCAATCTACTTATCTGGCTTAACCAAGTGAATCATGCCCTCGGTCCCTCTCTGATGATGTTATTGTGGTTTTCTTTTTCAGATGAGTTCAATTGACGCGGCCATAGACAGAAGGATTTTGGAGAGCAGGCTTGCTGGTCGAATGGCATTTTAGATCAAATAGCAGCAATGGGACGATGATGACAATGTTTGCGCCTTTGGAGTTTCATGCTGACGTATGGACCTGGCAATCTCGTGCTGATGCACGCTCCACGTCCTGCATAGTTTGTTTGAAGTGAAAGGCGGTTTACCAGACTAACCAGTCAGATTCGTGTTGTATTCTTTGCAAGAACGTGAAGTAGAAGAGCAAATTTTTAAGTTATAATGTAATTTTTTTCATTCTTCTCATAGATTTTTGTTGCAAACCATCTAGGATTTTAGGTATATTGGAAGGCTTCCTTGCTTCGACAATATTCTTCGCTTTATTTATAGATGGTGACTCTTAATATTTCCAGTGCTTCGACAATGGTGACGCACCTGTGAAAATTCTGCTTAACAGATTGGTTGTATACACCAGATGCTTCCTGGTTTTCGATTCAATTGATTTTGTGTGAACGTTTAACATTATTTGAATTCAGATGGACGGTTCTGATCATAAGATTGCATTGCATGATAAACGCACATGCAGTACTCAAGTTATTTCCTCCCAACTTATTCATGAATTCCTAATAAGTCCAACCAAGTTAAGAGACTAAGTTCTGTTTGTTTCACCTTCTTTAATAAGATTCGACTAGCTTTAAGAGTTAAGCTGGATTGGCTTGGCTTAAACTAAGCAGTATAAGAATAGTGAAGCATTTGACGTAGTGTCAGTTTGTTTGATAATTTAAGTTTTTATGAGAGGTACATAATAATTTTAATTTGATTGATAAATAAATATTTTAACTAAAACTAAAAAGGCAAGAAAATGGGGATATAAGAAAAAATTACGTCCTTATCATTCTCGAAAGCTCATTACCAATGTCAATCAAAATCAAGATTCTCGTCCCAATTACATCTAAAAGTTGTATACAATACTCAAATACATGATAAAAGTTATATAATAGATAGTTTCGACTTTGCAAGCCTCATGTTCAACTTTTGGACGAATTTGAACTAAAATCGATATTTTGTTTAAGAATAGTAACAAATTCCACCCCAGAATGATTTGTACAATTTTTTAACAAAAAATAAAAAGATTTTGTATAATTTGCAATTTTGCCCCAAAATATATTTAATATTCAGGAAAAAATAAATTAAAAAAAAGAGTGATCGTCTACAGAGAGACAGACAAGCCTCTAGGCTAAAACCCCTAAAACCTCAGAGCCCACCCGCGCACACACTCTCTCTCTCTCTCTTGATGCTCGGTATCAGCAGCTGAGATGAAAGCTCTGAGAGTTCTGAGAACCCTCTCTTCAAAGCCCAGCAAAACCCCATTAAAACCAGCCTCCTTCTTCCACCGGTTCTACGCAGCTCAGCCGCAAGAGGACGATTCCGGCCACAATCCATCTTTCTCTGACACTGAAAATGGTTCGGACTCGGTTTTCGACAGTATCCATTACGCCATACCATCCATTGGTTCGGATTCCAAGCCCAAAACCCCTCAGAAGCCGACTTGGGACAACAAGTACAGATCAAAAGCTGATAAATTGATTGGGGTGGACACCCAGAAGGAAAAATTGAAGCGTTTGGAGGAAGAGGAGGAGAAAAAGAGCAGAGTGCTCGCTAAGGCGCTTCTCGAGGCGGCATTGGAGCGCGCAGATGATGAGGAATCAGGGGATGAGGAAGAAATGGTGAAGGAGGAGGACCAAAAGGCGCTGTCTGTTGGGATAATTGGTGCCCCGAATGCCGGAAAGTCTGCACTCACTAATTTTATGGTTTGTTCTTTTGAATTTTATGGTTTAAAGGTGTTTAATTTGATGGTGTTTTTGATGAATTGTTGAATATGGTGTTGGTTTTGTTAATAATTGTACTGAGTGTGGTTTATGGTTTTGGTACTAAGTATTAAGTAGTTTTTTCATTTGAATAACAGTTTGCTTGATGATTTGGGGATGGGATTTTTAGTAGGGTATACGCATGTCCTGTATGATTAGTATAATGAAGTGTTGGAGGTTTTTTATAATTGTTTCATTGGGCAAGGATTTTGGTAAATTTTCGTATTATGTATTCTTTCATTTGCCTAATCGGTTGTGGTTTAATATTTTATGGCAAATAGGGTTCGTCTCTGTTGCTCAGTATTATGTTTGTATTGACCATATATATGGCACAATCTGCCTAATTTCCCCGACAGCGATATCCATAGATGTTTCATGCTCACTGCACTTTGGTCAGATAGATATCAAATAGTTGTTAAGGCCAAAGCATGCTTGAGCTTCTTAATGCGTCTGAAGTTGTCCCGACAAAAAATTTCTTTGGAGGGAAAAAAATGAAAAAGCTGAGGTTCCCCTATTTAAGATATGTATTGGCTTGGGAGATTATACTTTGTTCTTAAACTTATCTTTGATGTACTTTGTAGGATACAAAATGATTTGTGGTAATATTTTAAAAAATATTTACCATATCATGGGGTCTAATTTTTTTTATACTTTTACTGGCTTTTGATGTACCCCGAACCTTTCTGATGACAGATTGTGCAGATTTATCATATGTTCTCTGCATTTCTTATAGGTTGGGACGAAGGTTTCTGCTGTTTCACGGAAGACAAACACCACTACTCATGAAGTATTAGGAGTTATGACAAAAGGAGACACACAAATTGTATGTTTCTTGTTTTTAGTTTATAATGAACCTGCTTCTCTGGACTGGGAATGTTTTCTGATTATGTTATTTTATGTCCAAATGAGCTCTGAAAATTATTCACAATCAATTGAATTGCAATATGCAATTAAATTCTTTATCCCAGTTCTTTATTCATGAAATTATTGCACAAAAAACAATCTGATGAACTTGCGACTCTTACTTTCATCTAGTGATGAGAGTGTTTGATACATGAAAGGTAATGGTGATGGGTCGTCTTTGCATATTATTATTCTCGTCGATTAGTTTCCTCTGGTGATGTGTAGATATGTTATTATTATGTTTTCTCCTCATTGACTGAAGAGCACAAAAATTGAAGCGTATGACATTTTTTGCAATTGTTTTTCCACATTTTGTGCCATTTATTGACTGTCTTCATGTATGCCTATGCAGTGTTTCTTTGATACTCCAGGTCTTACATTAAGCAACAAGGGATGTCCTTACAAGGATTTCAAGGTTCGTGTAGAAAGTGCTTGGAGCTCAGTTACTTTATACGATGTGCTCATAGTTATATTTGACGTCCATAGGCATCTTACCAGGTTAGTAATCCATTCCATTTGATAACCTGTAAACTTTACTGTTTTTTTTTCTTTGAGTAATATCCCATGGTTTGATTCCAAGGAAACCTATCCTAGCAAGCTATTAGATGGCCATATTTTACAATTGCTCACAAGTGTTATGGTGCTAAAGATGCATGAAACAAACATAAGCATCAGAGCTAGATATACTTGGCAGGTGGATTCCATTTGGGCAAATGTTTATAGCTTTTTATCCAAATAGTGCAATTTTATTTTTTATTTCAGCCAACATCCTCTTTCCACGCCTTGTTGGGTAAAACACATGGTTTTTGCTTCCACCGCTCCCCCTTAATTTTATCCCTGTCTCAGTATTTTTGGTCCCTAATCACCTGGTTCTTTATATTTCCATCTATATAGGCCCGATGTAAGAGTTATAGGATTGATCAAGCGTATGGGAGCACAACCACACCCAATACAAAAGCGAATTTTATGTATGAACAAGGTTGATTTAGTTGAGAAGAAGAAAGACTTGTTAAAGGTTGCTGAGGAATTCAAAGATCTTCCTGGGTATGAAAGGTGGGGTTTCCTTGTATAAAATCAAAGATGGCGTGTTTTCTCTTTTCTCCCACAGTTCTTAAGAGTATTTCTGACCATCTATTTATTTCTTTAACCTTGTAGGCGTTTCATGATTTCTGGTCTGAAGGGCTCTGGAGTGAAAGATCTTACTCAATACTTGATGGATCAGGTATGTGAGCTTTTTAGCATTGCCATCATTGTGATCATCATGTGAAATTTACCTGTCAAAAAAATTCTGTTACGAAGGCCTTTTTTTAGATGTATATTTTAGTTGGAAAGAGTTTTCCAAGATATGCCTGGTTTACATGAATGTACTTATATTTCTAGCTAATGTTACTGCTGTCCACTATATCCCACATCTCAGTTCTTCAGTGGTTTTTTATGTTTAGGCTGTTAAACGAGGTTGGGATGAAGATCCATTCATCATGACTGAGGAAGTTATGAAGAATATATCATTAGAAGTTGTCCGAGAAAGGTTGTTAGACCATGTGCATCAGGTAGATCTTCAGTTTCTGTTTTAAGTCTTTAAGCCTATCATTTCTGTGTGGTCAAAATTTCATTTGCAATGTCTGAATTAATAAGCAATTTGAGAATCTTCAATAATGACAATCCCTGCTTGTTTTAGGAAATCCCATACAGCATTGAACATCGGTTGATGGATTGGAAGGAGTTGCGAGATGGCTCTCTTCGGATTGAACAGCATCTTATCACAAACAAATTAAGTCAGCGCAAGATTCTTGTAGGAAAGAAGGGCAATAAAATAGGGTAAATAGTAATACTGAAGTCCTAGCATATTTGAATCACTATTTTGCTTGTTACACAGGTTAATTTGATATATATGCTTCTGAAACAGGAGAATTGGCATGGAAGCTAATGAAGAGCTACGGTCCATCTTCAAGCGGGATGTCCACCTCATTCTCCAGGTTAGACTCAAATGATACATTGGAAAATTGAGTTGAATGTCGAGAAGGGGAACCTTTTCACGATACTATCTAGAAGGCAAAGCTAGTGAAAAGATACAATCCATTAGAAGATGGAAGTGCACCTTATTTGTAAGGTCAGACTTACAACAAGTTTAGTGAATGGAGTTGCATGTCAAAATTTGCAACATTTTCATCCACCCTATTTGAAGTGTATATAAAGGAAGTTCATCAGCTTTATGAAGGCCATCCAGTGTTGTAGCTTTCAATGGCGGAAATTTATTAGCTTTAGTTTGGGATTGGAGCGGGTGACGAATAATTGGAAGACCCCTACTTGGCAGGCAAACGCAATAGTCCTGAAATCATTGAGAATATATGCAATAGCAAAGTCTATGGATATGAAATTTTTCCTCTTTATATACTAACCTTTTGTTTTTTCACCTTAAAATTATGTACCAACATATGAAAGTTTGAGCAAGGTTCTTTCATTTGATTTTTATTTGAACTTTTATTTCCTGTACTTGATTGTTCATTTGATTTTTACTTATGGAACTGTAAATTTGAACCTGTGTAAAACTAGTGTGAGAATTGATTCAAATGCTGTACATCCTTCATGCTTTATCTGTATCAAAATGAAGTCTGTCTTGGACTCTTGGCATTGCTTCGCTTAGACCATGTGCAATGGTGTGGGTAAAAACCTAAAAATTTAGCTTAGAAAATTTTGAAACCTAACCCAGAAAAGCTTTTCTCCTCCAATGGTTATGGCTTAAATTTTAACTCGAGATTATTAAAGAATGATTTTAGTTTTTTTTTTTCCGTAACTTTTTTAAAAATAAAATTTATGTTGGTTATCCAAATTTATTTATATGAACATTTTAGCCTAAAAATATTGAAATTCCAATAAATAATGAAAAATCACTAAACCCACTTCATTCTTACACATATGCCACATGAAACATGAAAAACCACACAACCTACCCCATTCTTAAACACAAGTTCATACACATGTGCACCACATGAGAATGGTTTAAGATTCATTTGGGGCTCACCGCAAATTAATTTGAAATCATTCAATGGTACGTACCACCTAAGATTTTTCCGTGAATTTTAATTTAAATAAATTTTTTAAATTGTTTTAGCCGTTGGATTTAATTTTGGGTCGTCAAATCCTTTTTTTTTACCATTAGATTTGCTCATATTCGATCTCATTCATTGGATTTAATGTATTTATAATTTATTTATAAAAAAAAATTGAATCTGAACTGTTGGATCAACCAATGACCCATTATTAGAAGTCATCGGATCACAAAAGAGTCGTTGGGCTCGTTGCAAGTGGCTGACAATGGCGTCAGCACTGGGACCCAGTAGTTGAAGCCTTGTCACGTGTGATGCGTGCTATGCGTCAGTGGGATGTAGCTGGACGAAAAGCAGGCGTGTTCACCAACATAGCGGGGGGCCCCGCTCATTATCCTGGCTTAAATTTTGTGGGGAATTTGGCCCAAAATTAAATTTTATTTCCAAACTTTTTTTTAGCCCAATGATTGGAGATGTTTTGGGGGTTTTAACTTTAAAGCTTAAAATTTAAGTTTTAACCCAACCATTAGGGTTTTGATTCAAACTCAGAGATGTAATAGAAAGGCTCGGGCTAAACGCCAGGCAATGAATCAACTCGAGTGTCGTGAGAATACATCGCCATTTGAGTGTCTTTCGTATCACGTATAACTGAGATACTCACACGGAGATGTATTCCCGTTCGGGCGATAGGGTACGTACTGTCTCTCGCAAATAACCGCGGATTGGAAATCGTTTTGATCAACCCAATTAATACGATCTCAGCAAAGCAAACGAGAACTGGCACAAAGCTTCAATAAGTAAATTCCGGGGAATATTATTACATTATCACATTAGTTACGCAACACACTCTCTTCATTTGACATACTAGATAGAACACAGAAGAGAGTGACAACATACATAGCAATTCACTTGAAACTCTGACAAGTAACTCCTACTGCAAAGTACTACGATCACATTGCAATTTGAAGCCTCCTAAGCACTGAAAGGCTGAAACGGAATTGTAGTCAGCTGATCAAGCAGCCCGGTGACCGGCGTAGCAAGCCGGGGTTCATAAGCAAAGCCATGCAAATCCCCATCAACCCCGGCATGAACATAAGGGCACGGAGGAATCCACTGCCACCTCTTCCTGCACATATCAAACAGCAACGCTTTGTCGGAACCCGGAATCATGATGATGATGAACTCCCCATGTCCAACACATTGAAATCCATTCCCGTTCTCCAGCTCAGCAAATTGCACATAAAGCTGCTGAGGCATCCTCTCCATCTCAACCCAAGTTGTTCCACAAGCCTGCAACCCCCAAATCCTCAAGCTTTTCGGCACGTTGAGCTTGCTCTTCTCAACTGCAGCAACTAAAAGCAGCTTCCCCCTGCTCTCCACCAAGCTTGGAGACCTCAGAAACCTTCTCATGGGGGCCTGAATCTTCCACCAATTGTTTGCTGCCACATCATAGGCTAAGACACTGAAAGGGCTGTAGTTCATGCAGTAGAATCTTCCTTGGACACGAACCATTTGACCTGATTCAAAACTGCAGAGCCTTGGGAGGGAAGAATTGATTCCCCACAGCGAAAAGAACCCGCCTGCGTCGATATGGAAACTCTCGGCAGTCAGGTTTTTCACAGCGTATGGAGAGATCAAGTCGTCTCCAGCAACCGTGACATCAATGGATGTAGGGCTGACACTCAACCCTATGGAAGGGAAGAGCCTTGACCTTAGAGTTGGAGGCAATTGAGACATAGAACCAACAATTGGGTTGCATAGAATGAGAGTTTTCGGGCCAGCCTCATCCGAAACCCAACAGATTAAACCGCCGGAAGACGAGGCAGGGGAGAAGCCGGAGGGAAGCAAGGCGAACGAAAGGCGGTACCATGCAATTTCATAAGGATCAAAAAGATAGCCTTCACAATTAGTACCACCCCTGTTGCTGTCGCCATTGCTTCCTCCAATGTTGTTGTTCCTGTATATGTAGCTTCCCATGAGGCTATTGTTCTTGAAGAAGAGAAACCAATGGCGGCGAGGAGACACTTCGAGGTAGAGCTGAAGAAAGGTGTTGGAGAACAAGAGAGCATACCACCTCTTGCAGACACATCGAGCACGAAAAAAGGCCGGCGGTGGGAGGAAGGCGATGACACGGTCGAGGAGGCTGTGGGGGAGCTTACTCCATATCCTAGCATCCATCCATGGATTAGGACATGATGTGTCGATGTTTTCAGCAATGCCACCACCAAGTGCACTAGTAGTGGTAGTGAAGGTGTAGGAAAAGGGAAACGTGAGAGAAGGATGAAAAGCTTCCATTTTTTGAGTTGGATGACAAGGGCTTATAAGTAAAATATGCCTTTAGCTTTTGGTACTTGTTCAGTGGAATGAAAGCAAAGAAATGGAGGGAATTGAAGAGTGAGCTAATTTGGGAAATAAGTGCTTACATGCAAGCTTGCTTTTTTCACAAGTTGAAAAGGGGGGATTTTGTTTTGGAAGATGTGAACATAAAAAATGGAAAATCTCTCAGGTGGGTTTTGGAGAAGGCATGGGTTTCTACTGGGAGAAGAAGAAAGTAGTGCAAGAGAGGCAGCTGATGGCAGTCACCTGAAGGATGGTTTGTTGTTAATCTTCGTGGGATTGGAGTGAAGGGTTTGAAGGCTAGGAGAAAGGAGCTGAAACTTCACTACATATATAGAAGAAAATTTTGGAGATATGACTTTTTTAATAGTAAAATGATTTTTACATACTTTTTTTTTTCTAAACACTCCTATTTATTTTTATCTTCCAATTATCTTTTATTTTATTCAATCTCCAGATGTAAAATAAACAAAAATGTGTATGTAAATTATTTTCCTCATAAAAAAGGTAGTGCCCAAAATAGCTCAAGGGGCTTTGGTTTGTTTTGGATGGTCTCTTTAATGTGCACTGTTTTTCTCTTTTGCATATTGGTTTCTTTTGTATTTCTTTTTTTCCTGAGCGCAGTGATATGCATCAGTCACTTTGGTGTTGTTTTGTCAAGGCCGAGGTTGCTAAGACATGTGCGACTTTTTAAGAGAGAGAGAGAGAGAGAGAGGAACAGTGGGAGGCAACAGAAGTTTGATCCTAGCATTAAAACCGATCATTGTTCACAGTACAAGTACGAACTCCTCTTAAGTGAATGCAACCAATTCAACTTTCCACGAGTTGGAAGCCTCTGAAGTCTGAAGGGATCGGACAAGCATGCACCACGAAGAATGATTTGTATGTGTAGCAGAAAGCAGGTGGATAAACATTAAAATAGAAACACGTATATACTATTTGGTGTTTTTCCCCTTGTAGTCACGTGTCATCTTAAGGGAAAGAGAAAGATCAAAAAGTATATCACCACGTTTGATGATAAAATGGCTGATTTGGGTGTGTTTAGACGATGGAGTTTGAGATCAAATTTAGTGTTACCATGACATTTATAATTACATATATTGTCAAAGTATTATTTGGAAGCATAAGATGAAATTGGTGAATTTAGGATGTCATATTTTGTAGTCCAAGATTTAATGGGACTTGCTATAATACTTACATGTTTTAAATATAATCATCGTCTGATGGTCACATATAATGTTAAAATCTCATTAATTATCATATTCAACAACTTTATTTTGTAAAATTTAAGCTCATGATTCTCATTCAACAGATAAGAACTTTAACCAAATCTGTCACATTCCGGACCGACTTTGTTGTAGCACGATATTGTCCACTTTTGACCACACCCTCACGGTTTTGTTTCTGAGAACCCACGAGCAACTTCCCAATGGGTCATCCATCTCGGGATTGCTCTAGCCCAAACTCGCTTAACTTCAGAGTTCCGATGGAATCCGAAACCAGTGAGCTCTCAAAAGGACTCATGCTAAATGGAGGTGGGCATGTACATATAAGGCACATCACCCCCTCTCCGTTGGTGGATGTGGGATATCACAATCCACCCCACTTAAAGGGAATCTGGCGTCCTCGCCGGCACATCCGTACCAAATGGCATAGTGGCTCTGATACCATTTTGTCACATCCCAGACCGGCTCCACCGTAGCACGATATTGTCCGCTTTGGGCCACGCCCTCTTGGTTTTGTTTCTAGGAACTCACGAGCAACTTTCCAGTAGGTCACCCATCTTGGGCTTGCTTTTGCCCAAACTCGCTTAACTTCGAAGTTCCAATGGAATCCGAAGCCAGTGAGCTCTCAGAAGGCATCGTGCTAAATGGAGGTGGACATGTACATACAAGGCACATCACTCCATCTCCGTTGGTCAATGTGGAATGTCACAAAATCAAAGACTTAGACCCCATAACCAAACCTAAGCCTTTAATTAACTCAAACTCTAGTTGACCCGACCATTAGCGTAAACTCGCACCTTGAACTTCATGCTTGAATCCACTCATATGATGTATTTCACCCCTTCCTCAAACATAGGCCTTGAACCTACACTCTAGGAGTCTAGGACCCTAGTTAGACTTGAGTAAATGCACATGCATATCCTCATGTCACATGATAAGAGTGATATGCACAAGGTGCCTGCAAGTTTTTCTCTAATCTAAGATATCAATTTGGACCCAAAATTTAGTTGATATCGAACCTTATTTTCAAAACACGTCTCTTGGACACAGTCGTTGAATTTCACCCCCTAACACTGAACTCAAACCTTACATCTACGACGGTGTGACAAAACTCAAATCCAACACCTAACATGTCCTATAAATTTCACATGCATCTCTTTTAAATTTCAACAACTAACATATATGTTAGTAAAACAACATTTCTACGACTTTTGAAACTCCTTGATGTAATGCTCCTAAATGCCTCATCTAATTGTAGTTGTGCACAACATTAACGACCATTGTATTATTTTAAGGAACCAAATTGAGTAATTATTTTAACATTATTTGGATAAGTTGGTACTATTACTACTGTTTGACTTGGTAGCAAAGACATCATGCAACCCTAAACGCAGGTGGTGTGTATGACACAAAGACTTTGTCAGATCATATGTCCAATCCAATCTCATTGATGGTTTTGTTGCAGTAGTTGTACACGTTGGCGTGAACAACGAAAAACTTTATTTCGAAGACCCTTGAGAGTTGAGAGAGGCTTCACAAACTTGCTTCAAATTATATATAATTACATGTAAATATTGCACTTTCTGTAAAGAAGCTGTGTAATCTGCTCCTTCTGACTACTCCTCCTTTCTCCTTTCTTTGAGTCATAATATTCTCTTTCCGTAGGCCCTTTGGCTTTTGTTTGGTTTTGTTAAGAGAAGCAAATCTGAGTCAGAACAATCACCATGTCTTGTTTGCGTCAATCTATTTAGTATTATCATTTGTCTCAGAGTTTATTATGCTTCAAAAATGGAAAAAGTTGGGTCGCTCAGATTTGGAAATTTATTTCTTCCCTCAAGAAACTTCCACATTTAGATAAAGGCTAACTCCTCATATTTGGCAATTTTGTTTTCCCTTCAAGCAACCCAGCAACCCAGCAGACCAGTATAACTCATCTCTCTCTCCTTTTTTCTATCTTGTCAATGTTTCTTCCTTTAGCTAGCTAGCTAGTTTGGTCTCGGTTCCTCATTTGTATCTAGTTTGGTTTGGCACTTTTACCTGCCCAAAATTTCATGGAGCTTCTTAACTTTTACTTTAACCTTCTTTATGGGAAAGAGATATCAAAACATTTACGGTTTCACCTTCAAGCAACCTATGGAAAACAAATATCCATTTACAGATGTTCGTTCTTTCCAAAATTAGAGTATAATTAGGGTTTCTTCCTTCCTAGCTAGCTAGTCAGTCGTTTAGAGACGTTCTAAGCGAAAATTAAAGTATAATTAGTGTTTCTTGATTAAGAAAAAAATCAGTAATAAAAACAAAGTTCATGAAATAAATATGCTCCTTTAATTTTCTTTTTTCAGTAGGCTTTTAAAAGTTGAATAAGTACTGAGTCAGATTGCTGCACTCATGTCCAGTCTTCTTGTGGTGATGCATGGTTCTGTGGGTGAGACAGTTGGTTCACATCCATCCATGTGATCTGCTGCTGAGGGTTTCTACTTTCTAGGCTCTTGATGAATGGCATGCTTATTAGTTCGTTAAATCAGTTTTCACTTCATATGACACAAGCAATAAGTAAAGTAAAAGTCAAAATTAAAGAAACAGAAAACTCATGATAATCACTTTTTTAGTCAGAAAATACATCAATTAATGAATACAAATACTCCAATGTGAACTTTTGTTTAAAGCAGTCAGATTTGAAATTACTCTACATTGACGAGTCGTTTAGAAGTACTTTTAAAGTTGCTGAAAGTGGTTTTGGTAATAATATTTTTGCAATCAATCTTTAGTAAAAATGCATGTGTATATTGAAAAAGTACTTAAAATGCTTTTTGAAAAAAACACATAACTGGTGCTTCTTGTAAAAAACATTTCAAGTGTTTTTAAAACTCAAAAAAAATTTCTCTAAAAAAACGTTTTCAGTCATTTTAAAAATATTTATAAACGAGCTCTTATTTCTTTATAATGCCTTTTGATGAAAGCTCTCTCTTCATGGTTGGATTTACATGGTTAAAATTCATCTAGCTAGCTGCTCTCTTTCCCTGACAATGGCAGGAGCAGGTGCAACAGTTTGCCATATAGACCTTATAAGAAGAGTTCAGGTAGGCTCCAAAGACACAACATGCACCATCCTCAGCCATATGGGTTTAAAATATAGAAGTCAAATTGAAGTTAGGAATTGAAATAAGATATATTGAACTAATATATATGATTTGGCTTGTGTTACCTAAATTCCTACACTTGACTCGCATTTCAATTGTCTCACGTTTCATCATCTCAAGTTCATAAGGATTTTAGGGCCAGTTTTAAGCTTTAATCTTCACTTTTTGTTAGTAATATAAGAGAAATACAAGAGAGAAATAAGAGATGAGCAAATGTGCAAGTAGGTGGTGTGAATGAAGGAGAATATAGAAAACAAAAATTAGAAAATACTCCCCTTTATAAAAATTGGTTTTTCATCATTCCATTTATAAAAATTGGTAGAATTGGAGACAAGCAGGGGGTTTCTAGATGTCACGGTCCTTTTCCTTCGAGAA
This sequence comes from Gillenia trifoliata, assembly GCA_018257905.1. Lineage (NCBI taxonomy): Eukaryota > Viridiplantae > Streptophyta > Magnoliopsida > Rosales > Rosaceae > Gillenia > Gillenia trifoliata. The sequence goes on along the minus strand of CM031080.1, from coordinate 37,756,504 downwards.
GGAGTAGGTGCCTTGCACATGATTATGAACGAAGAGCTAATATCACTTAGTTTTTATTTATTTTCGCTTAAAAAAGAGTAGTGGGAGTGAAGTGGAATAAATATACAAGAAAGAGTAAGTGAAATAATTATACATGAAAGAGTACAAAAAATAAGTAGGTTTTCATTTCAAGTTTTGTTTCCTACATTTTCAAGTTTTGTTTCCTACATTCTCCTTCCTCCATCTACCTTTCTTAACTTCTTTGAGTTCTCTCCATATGCATTCTCTCCATCCTCTCTTCATCCACCATTCTTTATTCCTCATTCCTCTGTATATTTTTCCTCTATCTCCAATGGTGGATTCAGAATTTTTACCCCGAGGGGTCAAGATTTAAATATTAAAAATAAATAAATGGAAATAAAAATGAAAAGTTAAATGATAATACATTCATTCATAATTCAAGATAAAAATATCAATTAACACACACATAAGAACCAATAAAATTATACAGATTCAATGGAACACAAAAATACACAAAAATTATGGGCATTGATTTCCATAAACAAAAATCCCTAAATAACTTGTGCATTGATTTCCATTCCATTAATATCCTGAGAATTTCCAATGTATGCATGAATCCATAAACAAAAATTCCTAAAATTATAATGTTAAAGAAAAGGTATCAAATTTAATTACTAGAAATTGAAGCGGATGAACAACGGAACACACCCAAGAATTGAAGTTTGAAGTTAAAGGTAGTCGGCGGTCAGGGAGGAGTCACACTCGCACAACACAGAGAAGTTTGCGTTTGTTTTCTCTTTGACCCCCACGGAGCAATGATGCCTTTGTTGGCTTTTTTATTTTTTATTTTTTATTTTTAACTTGGCTCCAAAAGGACGTCATTTTGGCTAGCCGTTTAATAAAAAAAAAAGGAACTCTCTGCACATTGCACAGCTAATGCCAAGCCTGGTTTGGGCATTTCGTCGAACACCTTGTGTGCACGACATGCATGCTGCCCATAAATCCAAGAGGTCATACATGTTCTCCTTGGCCATCTTTAGGGGATCCAAAGAGTCAACTGACCCACCTTGATTCCCTTTGGATCCGCCAGTGTCTATCTCTATCACAACAAATGAAAACTAAAAAAAATGAAATAATTATCGAATGAACTCTTAAACATTTTACTTCTTTTAATAAAAGGTCGAATTTTTTAGTATATAAGATAGGGAAATGATATTTGTACCCCATTTTCTTGTCAAACTACTATTTGTACCCCCATTTAAGAATTGAATTGCATAATTAAAGGGGGCACAAATAGTAGTAAGGGAGTACAAATATCAGCTCCCATAAGATAATTCACCTAAACTGGTATCTCATAAAAAGAAAAGGGTGGGCTAAATTCTCTCCCAAAAAGAGCGACAAAGCAAATGTAATTGTTTATGAACTTAATATTCCAATAAGCAGTTCTCTTGATCTTATGCTAAATCCATCCTTTTCAATTAGTATTATCTTATTTTTAATAAAAGTGGTAATCTGATATTTTATTCGTTGTCTATCAACAAATATATCTTATTATGATATGTTCTGGCAGGCTAATTGACACAATAATGAAGCATGTAATTCCAAAGTATTGGCCTACTTTCAACCTATTTTATTGTCCACGAGCAATGAAAGCATCCTGTGAATTTAACATGCATGCATGTTACGATTTAAAAGTATTCGTTATGTAAAAATAAAAAAGGAGCTAAGATGCGTCAGTCTTTGAAAAAGACTTATGATTTGGGCAAGCCGGCCATGTGGGAGTGTAGGTGGTGCACTTATACAGGACCCTAATTTTGAATAACCTTCCGAATTTTTAATGTATATGTAATATATATAGATTATGTTATATATATTTTTGTGCAATAAATTAATTGAATTTAAACTTAACAGATGTGGTTTTTGCAATGCTCCTGTGGTTTGCATTTTTTTTTTTGCAAAATTTTAAGAAAAAAAAAATTCAAAACAGCACCAAAGCTATTTGAACCCAAGACTTTTGAGAATTCAAAATTCATTTCCAACTCAATTGATTGTATTTGATATATTTGTTTCATCAAAAATTAAATTTATATAAATTAAAAAAATTAATTTGTAAATTTAATTTATGATTTTTTTTTAATAAGAGTATTAAATTGTTGAACATAGCCTTCCAAATCTGAAGGCCGGCCTGAATTTGGGATGGGATAGCCTCCTTTTAGGTTAAATTTTTTAAATAAATAAAAAATTTGTTCTGACTATACATTATTTAAGGTCCTGGATCAAAATTGACAACAAAAGATAACACAACCAACCACAACCATACAGCAAAAAATCACCATGGCCAAATCTCATGTAGTCTTCATCTCAACTCCTGGAATCGGAAACCTAGTCCCACTCGTCGAGTTCGCTCAGCTCCTAGTCAATCGCGACGGTCGATTATGCGCCACCATCCTCGTCATCACCATGTCCCAAAGGCCCATCGTCAACGCTTACATCCAATCCCGTGTTGCCACGTCAACTAGCATTCGCTTCCTCCACCTGCCTCCGGAGGACCCGCCCTCGCCGGACCAGTACCACTCCACCATGGGCTACATATCCCTGCTCATACAAAACCACAAACCCCACGTAAAAGATGCAATCACCAAACTCATGTCGTCCGACTCGGACCGAGTTGTAGGGTTTTTTGTTGACATGTTTTGTACTTCCATGATTGACGTTGCTAACGAGCTTGGCATTCCTTGTTACCTGTTTTTTGCTTCCCCAGCAACATTTCTGAGCTTCATGCTTCACTTACCAATCTTGGACGCCCAAATCCCCACTGAGTTCGCTGACTTGGGTACCGAGTTGAGCATACCGGGTTTTGTCAACTCGGTGCCTCCACTCGTTTTGCCAACAGCCGTGTTGAATAAGAAGGGAGATGCGTACTCGTGGTATTTATCCCATGCGCGCAGGTACACGGAAACAAAGGGTATTGTTGTGAATACGTTTAGAGAATTGGAGCCACATGCACTAGACTCGTTGGATACGAGTCAAGTGCCACGAGTTTACCCAATTGGGCCAGTTCTTGATCTTGGGCCGGCCCAAGAGTGGAATTTAAACCAATATGAAAGCGTCATCAGGTGGCTTGTCGACCAGCCCTCATCATCGGTCGTATTGTTATGCTTCGGAAGCATGGGAAGTCTCAGTGGGTCTCAGGTGAGGGAGATAGCATATGGGCTTGAACGTGCAGGGATCCGATTCATATGGGCATTACGCGAACCGCCCAAGTCCCAATTGGATCTCCCAAGTGACCATGCGAACGTGGACGATGTATTGCCGAATGGGTTCTTGGAGCGGACACGTAAATTGGGCATGGTGTGTGGGTGGGTCCCACAAGCGAAGATCTTGGCCCACCAAGCTATCGGAGGGTTCATATCACATTGTGGTTGGAACTCGATTTTGGAGAGCTTGTGGTACGGTGTACCGATTGCCACGTGGCCGATTTACGCGGAGCAACAAATGAATGCCTTTGAGATGGTGAAGGAATTGGGATTGGCAATTGAGATTAGGTTAGATTATAGAGAGGGTAGTGATTTGGTGTCGGGAGAGGAGGTGCAAAGAAGCATAAAGCGGTTGATGAACGGTGGTGATGTGGTGAGAGCTAGGGTGAAGGAGATGAGAGAGAAGAGTCGGATTACTTTGATAGAAAATGGGTCTTCATACCAAGCACTAGAAGCTTTAATCGAAAAATTGGTGCCCAAGATATAATGCAATAGCCATTCCTCTTTACCTGTAAACTTTTTCGTTTTCAATAACTTTTTAATTACAGCTCTCAGTCTATGACGAACAATTTCTCCATTTATCGTGTTATATAGTGTACTCCAATATACAACCGAAACCCAATGATTTTAGTAATAAGTACAAGGCCGCGAGACTTGTTTATTTTCACAAGGTCGAACAACATAAACAAGGCAAGGGAATATCACAAGAAGAGTACTATATATCACTTAGTCCCACATTGCCACTTCACAAAAGGTTAAGCAAACAAGTGAGATATAAAATATGTTGTGTTGTTGTTAGAAATTGGGACTCAACAAAGGACCACCAAGGTTGGACGGTTAAGGTCTTGCGTCCAAGTTTGAGGAAGTCAAACTTGCCTACGTGGAGTGACTTGCAATATATAAAGAGAGAGAGGGTTATCGGAGGCGCACCGGTGTGGTGACAGTCACTAGTGCTCCGAAGATGAAGTCAGTATGGAGATAGGAGAAAGATGGATGAATAGTAACTAGGAGAGAATTAGAGCTTACCTTTCTATGTGGGGAGAGCTAGTATTTATTAAGGGGCTGAATATGGATCAGATCTCCTGGTTTCATGGGAAACCAAAAGTTACTTCCAGCAATCAAGGGGAAACAAATCCTTGTTTTTCGGACGGCTCTGCCATGGAAGGAGCTCAGCTACACCATGGGGCAGTGACATGTGTCTCTGACATTCATCATGACCTTCAGAAATTCTTGGGATCTTAATATTGTTCCCCGATCTTCTGACCAACCATCATAAATGTTTGGACCGCACGGGATACCTTCTGAGCCGACCTGACGTCATATCTCCAGGCGTCAATGAGGCGTTCTCTGAGATCCATTAGGTCAGCTCTCTTTATGAGGTACTGAGCCAAGCAAGGCGCTTCCACAGTTTTCCCTTGTGATGAGTTTGTATTTGGTGTCGTGAACTATTTTCACCAGGTATGCCATTTTGTGGATGATGGCCTCTGTATTGCTCCGGGTGGCCACTCCTGCTAGAATATTTCGATCTCGGCTGCTGATCTGTACTTATGTACCATGCCGTTCCTTCTTTGGACCTTTGTGTCAGGCTTGGTTCCACGTGGCTCTTTTCTATTGGATAGATCGAGTCGGAAAGATATATGTATCAACATAAGTCCCCCAACTCTTTACTCAAGAACCTTTTCTTGGGTAGGGAGTTACTTTTTACATCTCTAGGGCCGATCTATCCAATATTCCTATCTGATCTCGTTTCATACTCGGTAATTTTTCTTATTTGTTTGTGATTTTCTTAGGTCGGCATGGGGATATGTACAGTCCCCCAAGTCCCTGGCAAGGAAAGGTTGCAAAGAGTTTGTTCGAGGAACATTTAATGCAGCAGGTGGAGGCGTGCCGAAGAGGAGTTAACGTGGCGAACAAAGGGTGTCTGCACAATTTCCGGAGGTGAGTAGGGTGACTTCAACGAAAGGGGGGAAAGTCATGTCCATCATGGCAGTTGAATTTCAAAAGTTTTTCTGCTTGTGATGATGCCACGTTTCTTCATTTGGGCATCAGATGAATGGTTGACGATATGTGGCTTGGCCTATAAATAGGGCTTATTAGTTTCATCAGTCTTCTTCTTCTCTTCATATTCTTCATGAGTTCTGAAGGGCGTGATTCCTTTTAGCTGAGTGAATCACCAACGATATTTGTTTGAACAAATAAGTCTTTCTTCTCTCCTCTTGTTTTCTATTGTTGTAGGAATAATTGTCCCTTTATTTTATTTCGTTAGCTTGTTCTTTCCTAGAAGTAATTCTATCGGGGGTGGGGAGTGAGAAAGTTAAAGGAAGATTTGTGCCTTCTTGATTGGTCTAGGTTGCTTGAAAAATGTCCGACGTGAAGGATTTGCAAAACGACGTGTGTTTTGGGGAGGCATTCTTTGTGGAATCATTGACGACGATTGATTATTCCGAAACAGCTGAGGTGGCGGAGAAGATGGGTGATGATGTACTGCCCATTCAATTTGGGGGGATGTTTATGTACCAAGGAAAGAAGAAGAAAAAGAAGGTTGTACATATTGAGGACGCAAAGTCTTCGGATGAAACAGAAGTGGTGGGTTCGCACCAGACCTCTACTTCTCATAGAAAGGAGGATGACGAGAGGAGAGCAAAAGGGAAGGAAGAGGAAGAAGATCAAGATGACGGGGAGGATGAGCCGGAATTTACCGAGCTTATGGTGATCGATGAGCAACCGACTCCCTTGGCTGAAGTTGTTGAATGCAGGACTGGTGACCCGTCAAGTGGAGCTTGACTTGGCATGCCCGTTAATCCTGAGTATTGGGTCAATGAAAAATGGTCTGCAGATAGGGAATCCTTGAAGTCCCACATGAATCAAAATAAGTTGGATGTTTTGCGGCAGACGTATAATATTCCGGACGAAGTTCTGGTGAGACCGCCCCTGCATGGTTATCCCCCCGGCTGGGTGACTCTGAATGCCGATATGTTTAAGAATGGTCTTACGTTGCCTTTACATCCCAGACTCCAACAATGGCTGAGTTACATTGGTTTGGCCCATCACCAGATGAATCCAGTATCTTGAGAACTATTCTAGTTGTGATATGGGATGAGGTGCATCTGGCCGAGCCATCAGTTGGCGTATTGGTAAACTGCTACATCGTGAAGCGAAGTCTTTGCCAGGTTGGGTTTTACTACAGCTTGGCTGTTGATGGGAAATTTTTAAATAGGAACCTGACGTCACAAAAATCATGGAAGAATTGAGACAATTCCTCGTTCGCATACTTACCTCAATTATCGGAGCGAAGCACTTTTATAGAAAGCGAAAATTGGGTTTGAACCATCCGTTTCTTGATAATCCTAGGACTGTCACTCTTTTGTTTCGTGGAGTGAAGTCAAGTCATTCGACTACAATCATCCACAAACAATACGAACCAACGAATTCCATATCGAGTATAAACAAAAGAATGACCTCACACATCAGAATGAACTAATTTAAACAAAATAGTTCATTTGTAAACCTTAACGGATAAGAAGCCCAATGACTCTTTACTAGAATACAAACATTACACTCTAGATCTGAGTCCAAAACACCAGTAAACATCGGAGGAAGCAATATTCGCAAAGAGCCAAAAGATGCATGCCCAAGTCCTCAATGCCACAACATAATATTCTTCAACTTGTCACTATTCCTACCATGAACATGATTAACTCTGCATGGTGCTACATCGTCGACATAGTACAACCCCTTTCTCTTTGTGCCACGCTCAATAATCGTCTGAGTTCGGATATCCTGAAGAAGGCAAAATATAGTAAACATTAATACAATACAATTCATATGCTCAATTACTTGACCAACAGATAAAATATGGTTTGACAAAGCTAGAATAAGCACAGTATTATGCAATGATAAAGTTGGAGTGAGAGCAATAGAACTAGCCCCGGTTACCGAAACAACATCCTCATTTGCAGTGACCACCGACTCTTTCATAGGTGGCGTTATAGATTAGAAAGGAGTCTTGTCATATGTCATATAGTTAGTGGCCCAAGAGTCAATAATCCTACTAGTATCACGATCTGTAGAAGCAACCAAGAATTATCTAAATTATCTTGTGTATTGGAAAGTAAAATATGCTCAATAAGTGATAGAGTAGCCTTGCATTGCAACTCATATATGTGCGATTGCAACATATATATGTGAAATTTATTGGATCCATCTTGGAACATCTGAGACACACTATCACATGCATCTTTCATAGTCGATACGCCAATAAATAGCCCAAGTAGATAGGGTTTCATGGTTTTCAGTAATCACCCCTTCGCAATTGCATCTTTAGTAATCCACTTTGAGAATTTGGGATTGGTTTTATCCAGCTGTGACGATTCTCCAATCAAATAACCAATCTTTCCCGACCCCACTACATGGACTTCCATCATCTGAGACCAAATTGAAAAATTGATCTAGAGAGTTTGAACCCAAACAACAAGGTATTAACATCATGTGAATCGCTTGAGGTAGAGACTCAAATCATAGCACCGGGTTTATGTTCTTCTCTCATAATCGTAGTGGATATTGATATCGTATATTTAGGTTTAAGGTTTGGGTAGGATTGATTGTCTAAAACACAAGACAATGAACAAAAATTGAGGTCAACAACCGGGAACAAACTACACGATAAATAAGAATTAGAGCCGGCTAGTATAATAGCACGGCAAGGATTTTGGTTTGGTTACGATCTCAAAAAGTTGAAATCGTGCAAGGATTGATGCAGGCAAATACCAATTGCCGGTGATAGGGTTTTTTCGAGATTGAGACAGGTCGAAACCTGCTATGATGCTAAGATAAAATTATAATATGAGAATTGGTTGAGTCGTTGTGTATATTCTTCTCTATAGGAGGCTTGGTATATATATATATATATATATATATATATATATATATACAAGGATTCTAGGTACATTGAATCCCTAAACTTAAGGAATACCATAATTACAAAAATCAATACAAAATCGTTGAGTGATATCCAAGTTGTGGGATATCAAACCAAAACCAATCCACTTCATATGCTATGTACTATGATCACAATTTAATATGTGTGCATAAACTTATCATTTTATATTTTTACTATGCCAATTTTATGAAATTGTCAGATTGTGGTTGACATGTAACGAGGAATGGCTCATGCAAATGAGTCAAATAGTGTTCTCCATATGCAAAGGAGCCAAATAGTATTCACCATTTTAGAAAAAAATTTAGTATATTTGCCACACGTACATTATGTTACCAATTTTACTTAAATTATAACACATGCAAATATTTTTGTGACAATTGTTTGATTTGCTCAGGTCCGTTCTAATGGACGATTTTAATGCAGGATATGAATGTCTTGAAGAGTTACCGGCGTGAGCTATTTTCTACTGTGCCACATGATCTGTACGTATCACTTATTTGAGGTTTCATTGAATATTAGCTTATTGTTTCCCACGTTAATGAAATGATAGATAGCCAGCAGGATACAAGTTTAGAATGTTATGCCTACTTGCCCAACTTGAAACATTTATGCTTACTTGTCCAAAACTGCAGCCAAGAGAGTGTGCGCATGCGCTTTGAAATTTTTTGGATGGAAGTTGTTCAAAAGACAATGGAAAACTGTTTGGTTAACATGATGGTGAAATCGAATCAGAAGTGAAGGGAGAACAACACAGTTATGGCGCTAACGCGCAATAGAATTAAAGTAGTATCGCATAAAAACCTCTCAAACAATGCAAAGCAGATATCAGAGCGAAAAGTATGTCTATTGAGACTGTGTCAAACATTTATGCATCCTTATAACTTAACTAAATGCAAAATCAATAGAAGGTTATCCAATGAGCAAAACTATTGATTTTTGTCAAAGATTCTAAAAAGATGATGAACTTAAATTTACAGGTTCTTCTGCACATTTAAACTGAACAAAGATAGACACTTTTGCGAGACCATTAGTGCACATGAGGAGATGTGTTCTAACTTCTGATTGTTTAAAGCATTAGCGAACAAATGCCTCAAGATGTCAGGCAGTAAACTTACGTAAGTTTCTACTTTTTTTTTTCTATAAGAATTAACTTACAGAAAATTGATCTGCTAAAACAGGTTTCTCTTCACATCTTCGGGGAACAGCTGCCAACGCTAGCTGAAAATCACCAGTGTAACTTCTTCCGATGCTTCCCGCCCTAAGAAAGCAAACGAAATGACTATATAAGAGGTATTTGCCAACAAATTGATCTGCTAAAAATGATTGGTACATATCACAATTGAAATAAACACAAAAAAGAAATAAATTGAGAAAGACAAAAGGTCCCTCAGTGACAAACAGAAAATAGATAGAGAGTTCAGTAATAGGGTATGCAAATAAATGTATATTAAAGTCCGGTAAATATATTTAGCTTCAATAATAATTCCGTGCATCTTGTGAAGTTCAACAATATGTCATTGGTTATCAAAAACTAAACCTTCAAATATGATATGCAAATAAATGTATATTCATAATTGTTTTTCCATAATTGGAATTTGAAAGCAAAATAAGGACTCTTTGCCTAACTGTTGCCTCATTTTCTCTTGCATGCGGATTTGAGTTTCTCATATATATCTTGAAGGTAATCATGTGGCTGATTGTTTAGCCAATTTTGGTGTAGATAATGTTGGGATCCATTGGTGGGATTCTTGTCCTCTTTTGCTCCCACTAGTGTTATGGTCACTTGTATTGCAATATCCATGCTAACCTTAATGCGATACACACCGGTCTTTTCGGATAGTCAATGTCCAGTTGACTTTCCAAACAGCTAGGAACTTTATTTAAGGACTAAATGACTATGAAGTACAAGTCTCCTTGCCCTAACCTTGTTTAGGACATTTCTTCCATACCTTAAATCCTATGGACTCATTCATAGTATATTGTCACCATAATATAAAGTCAAACTCATGAATGAATTAATCTTGCTCTATTATTTAATTAATTAATATGAAGTTGTTACATAATATCTAGTATTACGAAATTGACTTTTAGGGCACAACTCCAACAGAGGGTGTTCTAGGTTTCTGATTTCTCGTTCAGGGGAAAGGGGGAGGAAATTGAATTAGAGCATGAACTTTTACATTGCAATGGAAATGGAGCAGGAACGAAGAGGTGGATCCATAGCTGGTAGTGACATGTGAGTGCAATCCTACATGTCAAAAGGGGCATTTTTGTCAGTGGAAAAAATTAAATAAAAGAAATTAAACGGGGACAAATTGGAACTACACTGTGTTTATGAACAGGGAATCAGTTCATTTCAGTTTTAGTTTAGATTGAATTTTTTATACAATTTTATTTCTAACTTTTATACTTTGTTTGGACAAATGATATGATAATCTATATTAAACTATGGAGAGAGAGATTCAAACACGAGACCTTGAGTGCAAGAACAATACTTTTAACCAATTGAGCTACAAGCCACTTGCATTTCTAAGTTTTATATTGGGCAAACAATTTTGTTAGCACTTACACAAAATTGCAAAAAAATAGTTTAACAAAAACAAATTTGTTGGAGAGTAAGAATCCGTTCATGATTCTCTTCCCTGAGTTATGATATATTTACTTGTTTTAGTTGTACAACCTTACTTGCATTTCAACTGATAAACTTGTATACATGTACATTGAGATATCAATAGAATCAATCAATTTATTAAATTCTACAATATAAGTGAATTGTTTGATTTTATTGATATCTCCAATCCATTCCAATCCTGGTTACTAAACGAGATCACAACTTTTAGCTTTAGGAAAAGGTTTAACACGAAACAAAAACTTTTAGCTTTAGGAAAAGGTTTAACACGAAACAAATTTCTCCCATTTGTTTAAAAGGCTAGTTATTTGACAATCTTCCTTAAATTCACTTGTTAGTACTAACTCATGTGTTATAATATTATGTCGCGATGTAAAGGTCACACCGGAAAATGGATACTGTTTGACTCTTTACATATGAGAAGTCATTTCTTCTCATATAATGTGACATCATTTTACTGTACAAATGTCATCATTCATTTTTTTATTATCTTCTAAAGACCATTTTAAGAAAATTTTATTTGATTTGGAGACCATTTAGTCATCTGTATTAGGAGTCTTCATTTGGTCCATGAGCCCCAGGGGCCCGCCCGACCCATTGAAGAAAAGCCCCGCCCGCCACATGGGCTAGGTAGGCCCAGCTCGTAATATAGAGGGCTAGGCTTGGGCTAAGGTGTTTGAGGCTCGACCCGCATAAGCTCAACTTGAAATCCCATTTTAGATCCCAATTTATATGAATATACTCAAAATAAGAAATCATTAGTCACTTGCCCTGAATTTTTTTTTTTTAAAGTAAAGTCATTTCAGCCCAGTCTGTAGGTTGGGCTCGAGCCTTAAAATTTAAAAAAACTGGCCTGGGTCCCCAGCTCGAATTGGCCCAAGCCAACAAAATTTGGGCGGGGTTAGAGAGGCTCGACCCATTGACGACCTCTAATCCATATGAATCAAGCAAGTTGATGGTTCATTACAAAGATACTACTTGTTATCATAACCGTCGGTTTGTTCAATATATGTGGATAGCTAAAAGATCGTCAAATTTAATTAATCTAAAGATGATTAAATGATGATAAAAAATGAAGATGAATAATTCAGATTATGACGATTATGACGTTTATACGGTGAAAGAATTTGTGAATGTAATGCCCGTGGCCCACTCAAGCCCAAAGGCAATATGAGAGAGCAAGCCTCGTGTGCACTTTAGACAAATGGTGTACGTCTTTACTAACTTACGCCCACTACAACTTTTGCCGGTCGAATTACTGGAAAAAATTGGATTTGGAGGGAAAAGAAAAGAGTAGAAAATGCCGGTGGCAAGGCCTGAAACCTCTGATTCCAGAGTCATTGCTCACGTCGACATGGACTGCTTCTACGTTCAAGGTCCCTTTCTCTCTCCTCTCTCTCTCTCTCTCTCTCTCTCTCTCTCTATCTGGGTCTGTAATTGTATTTTTCAATGGGCACTGTTAGGGTTTGGAAACCAATAAATGGTAGTAAAAAAATGCAATCTTTAGATATGCCCAAGTGAGATTTTTGGTTAATTGGTATTAAATTGTGATTTTCTTACTAAAAATCATAGCTTTACAGCCTTTGATTTAGAAAATTGAGATTGATTTCGCCTTTCTGAGCAGAACAATACTGAAATATAATCTTATCAATGTGAATTGTTGATCGTTGTTACTCTTGAAGTTTCACAGGCTGGCAGAAAATTATTAGACAATGAACAACACATTGTGATGAAACATTTTCCGATTTGAGAAGCGAATTTACCTGGTTGATGATGGCCTAGTAATAAACAACACATATGGACCGGGTGGAAAACTATAAGACGAAAGCTACTCTTAGGGAATAAAATTGTTATTGTTGAACTGTTTGGCTTACGGAAATTGGAAAATGCTTTCCACACACCGCTTTATTCCTGTTTGGATAAATTAGGATAAATCGGTATTATATAACTTACACATTATTATGGGACATTCCATTAAATGCTGTTAACACTGTCTGTAGAATTTTTCTCTTCTTACTGCCCCATTTTTCGCTATATCTTAGAATTGTATCCATGGGCTTGTCGTGGAGTCATATTGTCCATTTTACTTTACAGTTGAGCAAAGGAAACAACCAGATTTAAGGGGCTTACCAACAGCTGTGGTACAGTATAACGCATGGAAAGGTGGGGCCTTGATTGCTGTCAGCTATGAGGCCCGAAAATATGGTGTGAAACGGTATATATAGTGTTCTTGTTACAATTTCTAGTGCCTTTTTTATACACAACCAAGTTTTTTTGTCAAGTCAACAACTGAGGCATGTTTTTCAGTTCGATGCGAGGTGCTGAGTCAAAGCAAGTCTGCCCACAAATTCAGCTGGTCCAAGTCCCAGTAGCACGTGGTAAAGCTGACTTGAGCACATACCGCAATGCGGGCTCAGAGGTCTCTATGGTTTGAGAGACATTAATGTCTTATGGATTTCTTATCATTAGCAATTCTCTAAGAGAATTGTTCTTATAGTGAACTTATTTTTTGTAGGTGGTTTCTATTCTGGCAAGAAAGGGTCGATGTGAGAGGGCGTCAATTGACGAAGTGTATCTTGATCTTACTGATGCAGCAGAAACCATGTTGGCTGAAGCTCCTCCCGAGATCTTGGAAGTAATTGAAGAGGAAGCTCTCAAGTCGCATGTTTTGGGGCTTCATAGTGAGGTTAGTTAATATTTTTTTGCACATGTCAATGCATTTTGTTAATTTTTAATGTTAATGCCTAGTGTCAATTTGAATTATCATAAATAGCATAAATTTGCAGAGATAATATGTCCCCAATTCCCTTCTGAGATAACATGATTAATATCTTCAGTTGGTCTCTTTTCTTTTATTGAGTGCATGTATGGAGAAGCGGGATATATCAATAGTTCAGGGAACATTAACGTTTAACATGGATCTTGGATTCTTGATTCTCTTTCTTCTTTCCATCCTCTCAGCTCTCTCTAACATGCATCAGGAAGCAGAATAGAACAACGTAACATTTAACATTTACATACCCAGATAAAAATCCATTTACACACCCTACTTTAGTCTATTTCTGCATTTATTCCTTTGTGTTGGAGTTTGTGTTTAATATTGTTCAGTTTTTGACTATTTAGTATAGGGTTGAAGTATTAGCTTAGGTAATGAAGTTGGGGATAATGGTGTAATATCTGAAAATTTCTAGTAGGCCTTCAGAGAACAATTTAATTTTTCTTCTTAATTTTTATTAAATTTGTTCATTCAAATGCATCCTGTAATCAAATGGTATTGTGCAATTTATTGGATCCTCTAGTTTTATGTATGCTCATCTTGCATTAGAAATCTGTTATAATACTGAAATTGGTTTTCATTCAGGACGGCAGTGATGCCAAAGAAAATGTGCGAAAATGGCTTTGCAGGAGCAGTGCTGATCGCCGTGATAAATTATTAGCTTGTGGGGCACTCATTGTGGCAGAACTTAGGTTGCAAGTGTTGAAGGAGACTGAATTTACTTGTTCAGCCGGCATTGCTCATAATAAGGTAGAAACCAAAGTGACCCTTAGTCTCAAGTTTTCTATTTTTGTTTTCCGTTGCTGACTATGATGAATTTTTATTTTTGTGTCATCAACTTATATGTGATGTTATTATCAGATGCTGGCTAAACTTGCAAGCGGTATGAATAAACCTGCGCAACAAACTATTGTTCCGTTCTCATCTGTAAAAGGATTGCTAGATCCCTTGCCAATTAAGAAAATGTGAGTTTTGGATCGTTCTACCCGGAATAAAAGATTTGTGTCAAAATGATATGCCCATTACGTGACTACGACTTGCATTGCAAAACTACATTGCTTGAAGCATGAACAAAATAAAACCAGATTTAATTATATCTTTCTTAGCTTTATATTTCCCAATAAACAGTGCTTAGTTGTAAAGAAATCTTTGTTTTCAGGAAGCAGCTTGGAGGAAAGTTGGGGAGTTCATTACAAAGTGACCTCAGTGTTAACACTGTTGGTGACCTTTTGCAGTTTTCAGAGGCAAAACTACAAGAACTCTATGGAATTAACACTGGGTGACCACCTATCATTGACATTATTTTCTCTGAATGCCAGCTTGTCAGGATCTCATTTCTGATCCCCACATAATTCATGAATTACAGTACCTGGCTATGGAATATTGCTAGAGGGATCAGCGGGGAAGAAGTTGAGGGGCGCCTTCTTCCGAAAAGCCATGGTTCTGGGAAGACATTTCCTGGACCTCAGGCTTTGAAGACGATTGCTGCTGTAAGTAATTTTCTCCAATAGACAAATTCTCTTTGTTGCTTGCACTAGTGTGTCACACATGGAACGAAATGGGCTTCTAGAACATATTCTTTTCAATGGCCATCATACCTGGTTTTTGGCTCTTTTGCAGGTTCAGCATTGGCTTAATCAACTTTGTGAGGAATTGAGTGAACGTCTTCAATCGGACTTGGACCAGAACAAAAGGAAAGCTCACACACTAATGATGCATGCTACTGCATACAAGGTACCTATTTGTTTTGTATTCAAACCTTTTCTTTTATCCCATTAAATTTTCCCCTATCAGTGTAGATACTTTTAGATCTTGTATATGGTTTCTTTCCATTTTGTTTTGTTCTGACCATGAGTTAGCCTCCAGGCCAGTGATTCAGATTCACATAAGAAGTTTCCTTCGAAGTCTTGTCCGCTAAGGTATGGGACTGCCAAGATACAAGAAGATGCCTTTAGTCTATTTCAAGCTGCATTACGAGAATACTTGGGTTCAGCCAAAATTCAAGGAAATCAAAACAAATGGGGAATAACGTCGCTTTCTGTTTCAGCAAGTAAAATTGTTCCCATGCCATCTGTAAGTTTTACCAAGCACGGTTCCTAGTATGTAGTGGATCGTTCATCCATTGTTTTCTGCCCTTCCACTTTGATTTCTAGGTCTATCTGCCCTAGGTTTTGTCCATATAACTGTATGTACAACTGCTTAAAGCACTTGTAAAATGGAATTTCAGCATGCCCTAAAGAACCTTGCAAGAACTGTTAGACATTGATTCTTTTTTCTCAAAATGCCGACTAACATTTGTGATCATTTTCTGTTGGTTGGTGCTTCAGAATATTAGCATATTAAAGAACGCGAACTATTCTATCAGAAAAGAAGTATGGGAACAAATGAAAATCGTATTTACCATGCAAATATGTCATCTTGCAGGGAACAGCTTCAATCACGAAATACTTTCGTGGCAATCATATGTCTTGCTCTTCAACAATGCAATCACAGGATACCCTTTTTGAAGAAGCTGCTCCTCTGTCACCTTCAGGTATTTGCAGTCTCCCAGTTGTCCTTTGTGTGTAATTCTAGTTTTTAATCAGTCTTAATCACTCTGATGGAAGCGAATTGTGGATATAGGTAATGAAAGCTGCTCGGAGGTGAATCTAACTAAGCCACAGATTGAGTTCCCTGATGAAGAAACCACGATCAAGCATGTCGTGCCTAGTTTGGATCAACTGGAAGACAAAAAGGATTTGTTGAATGACCAGGTTTTTCAATTATTTTTTAGAGGTGTACATTTAATGGTGTACGTCTAATGAGATTTAATAGTAATTATGTTTTATGGGCGGAAATATATCATCTTTAGATTCTCTGTGCTTCAACTGACTATGAGATTGACCCCATTGTGACTTTTCTCTCGTGGCCTTAATTTCTGATCTACAGTTGCTTTACTTTATTTTTACCCACTTTTTTAGTTGCGTTCAATTTAGTTACTTTCCATGGCATTACTTCACTGGAAAATAACACTTCTCATATTATCAATATTTTTGTATGATAAATATACTATGCCGTGCGATGCTAATTACAATCGTTTAATTGCTTGCTTACTTGTTTATTTCCATCATTTACCTATGAGATGACTCTGCTCGGAAATATGCTAATCATGTTTTACTCTTTCATTTGCAGAGTCCATGTTGCTCTTCAACAAATCAACCACAAGATGAATTCACCCAAGTAACTGTACCGTTGTCGACCTCAGGTAGTATCTTGCGCAGGATGTGACTCTTGGTTATCCCACCTACTACTTTTCTTTTCCTTTCCCCGGTATAACAAACGATATCTATGCAGGAAGTGAGCACTGCTCACGAATGAATCAAAGTCGACAGATGGAAATCAATTCTGGGGAAGAACCTTGTGTTAAACTTACCGTGCCTAGTTTCAGTAGACAGGAGCAGAAAAGAAAAGCAGTGAAAGACAAGGTTCAACAATCATCTTTGCCATCTCTTTGATTCGTTTTATGTCTACGGTATTGCAATATTGTCATGAATGCTACCTAAACTCTAGGATGATAAAGAATGAATACATTTCACAACAAATACTTCCTGTTTTTTGGCCATCAAGTGCTCGTATTTGGGCAGTTGGGTTTGTAGAAGATTTGGTTTAACTTTACAATGATACTCTATGGTAGGGAACATCTTCGATATTGAGATTCTTTAAGAATCAAGATTCATCCTGCACTCCACAGAAGCTAGAACATGTTAAAAGTATTGAAGATGTTAAAGCACCGCTATCTGTTGGTAAGCTTTGTGTCCTGCCTATTCCTCTTCTTAAAATCGAAACCATGAATACTCCCCCTTGCTCTCTTGCTAAAGTTGAGTTATATTGCAGGTCTTCAGTCCGGAAATGATAATTGTTTGGATCGTAATCAATCTGAGTTGTCAACAGAAAGACCTTTTGAAGAAGCTGGGACTTCTGATATGTGCAGTTCATCTCAAATTGAACAAAGAGCGGGAGCAGCATGGAGTTACAACGTTGATGAGATTGACCCCTCTGTCATCGATGAGCTGCCACCAGAAATTCAACAAGAAGTTCGTTCCTTGCTCCGGCCTCACAAGCGGCATAAGATAGTGAAACGGGGTTCTAGTATTGCTCATTATTTCTTACCAACCAAGAACGCATAGTCTATGATGTCGTTCTGCAGATTGCTGTATTTAAATCGAAGCATTTACTTGCACAGATTTGGGGTAGCTCCTGGCAGTGCCTTGTGTATATTATAGTTCAGTTGTATCATTCTTTCAACCACATCAGTATTTTTGCTGAATCAAATATGAATGCAGTCTATCATCCAAAACAATTTATAGAACAAAAACACAATCTAAGCACATTCATAGTATTACGGTGATATTTTTTTTTACTTATAAGTGAGAGGTCTTAGGTTTAAATATCGTAGTTGACGAGTTTGATACCAATTTAGTGTAAATATATTGTTGCATAACAAAATTGACCGATGATCGGGAAAAAATAATCCAGGTGATTAAGAAGTCTTAAATTAAACATAACGGGTCGAAAACAAAAGGTTCGGGTATAATTTGGGCTGATCCAAGTCATGTTTTAAACGAACGGCCCAGATTGACTGATGTGCACTAACCTTTTGCGCAAGACAAAGGAAGAGAGAGAGAGAGAGAATACACCACCACCTGCTATACATTCCCCACTCTCTCCTCCCGATTTCGTGCTTCTCAGACTATCTCCGATTCTCAACTACTCAAGATCTACCCAATCAGGTCCGCTTCTCTTCTCTCTATGTAAATTATCTGAATTCTGTGTCCTGAATTTACATACGCATTACTTTTCATGGTAGATTCTTGCTTAAATTTTGGGAGTTCTAGAGAGAGAGAGAAAACCCCAGTTGGATACTGTTTGTTTGTTTTCAATCAGTCATTACTCGCCGTTTAGGAAGAATTAGTGACAATTTTTTTCTGGGTTCTTTTTGTCAGCGTTTTTAGAAGTCGAATAAGGTAAAAGATGAAGCTTTTTGTTATTTTCTGAATTTCTAGGTCATATTTTGATAGTATTTTGATCGTTTCCTGAGAATTTCGTCAGTTTAGCCTTGATAGTGAGATCAATTTTTCATCTTTTTGGTTTTGAAGTAGAATCTTCTGGTAAATTTAGCGAATATCGGGTTTATCGGTTGTGATTCTAATTCCAGTGCTTTCCCTTCGACTCTGAAGTAGTCAATGCTTAAACTTTGCTTGTTCTTGATCTAGTAGGGTTGTCGGCTGTGTTGATTCGTCGATGGTGCTAAGTAAAACTCAATTTGTTTCCATGAATGGTTAAGTTACAACAGTATCTTCATTGGATGTGGAAATTAAGATGATCTTTTTACTTCTGTAGGACTTGTTTGCCTCTGGTAACTATAAGCATTGGCCCTATAGTTGTAACCCAAGGGTCTGCAAATGTGCTATCTTCTTTTCGGATTTTTCTAAGTCAGTATTCTTGTAGTTTTTTTTATTGATTCCCGATAGTTTTGGTGGGAAATTAGAGTCAGAAATAACTGTAAATAAGCTATGGTTGTAATTAAGGCATAGGGTTTTAGCCTGGATACTGAGATCAATTTTTATAGTTTTCAGTCTTAAAGTAGAATCTTCTCGTAAATTAAGCTGAGATCAGGTTTATTGGTTTTGGGTCTAGTTCCATTCTTTTCCTTTTCAAGTTATACTCAGAAGTAGTCAATGCTTAAACTCTGCTTGTTATTGTGTCAAGATGTGTATTGATGCTACGTAAAATTCAACCTCTTTCTTTGAATGTTTACGTTACAGTATCTTTATTGAATGTGGAAATTAGTGTGATTTTTCTACTGCTGTAAGACTTGTTTGCCTCTTTTTCTGAGCAATTCTCTTAAAGGAGTAGATAGTAACTTTCTTACTGCATGTATTAGAGATCGTGGCAATAACATCAAAGGGGATGATGCTAGATGTGTTATTTATATTTGTTTGTTAGGAGGTTGGTATGCAGACACATACCTAATTATTAAAATTTGGTTTAGTATACTGTAATGTTGGCCAATATTTTCTGTATTCCCAATCCATGGAAACAGAAAAAGAGGTGGAAATCTTACCACATGTTGAAAATTATTGCGATATGTTACTAAGGCCATTTGTGAGGATAAAGCTTCCATTCACCAAAATTTAGTAGTATATATGTATCCAATTTTGTTTGGAACCTTGATATTCAGCTATTGGGAACAAATGCTGAATTTGAAGCAGCTGCAAGAAAGCAGCTGTTTTTGTAGACTGCTGCATAACATGTGAAGCTGGAACTTTTTGCAGCTAGAGTCAAAATGCAGCTGCAAAAACTTGCAGAGAATTTTAGTCTTTTTGCAATTTTCTAAATCCGACAACTTTGTGGAAAGTTTACCCTTTCAAGTCCAGATTTGAGTGCATGCCATTGGAACTCAGTGATGTTACTAATATTGTATATTCTGTTTGTATTAACTTGAAGCTACAAGAACTATTCTTTTCTTCCTTTCCACTGTAGGGTTAATTTGAAAATCCACTTCAATTAGTGTCATTCCTTTCTTCTAATAAAATGTTCTTTATGGTTAACAATGATTTCTTTGCTCTAATACGTATTCGATTGTTTCTATAGATACTTTTTTATGAAGATGACATATCTATTTGATGCATTCCTGACTGGTTTAATTCCTGAAATTTCAGTTGTAATTCCATGCTCTTAAATAAACTTTGATAATTGCCATTGATACTTCTTATGGGCTGGTATTTATTCAATTTCATTGTTGTACTTCTTTCAGTGTGATATCAAATGTCTCGAAGGTATGACAGCCGCACGACGATCTTCTCTCCTGAAGGCCGTCTCTACCAAGTTGAGTATGCTATGGAGGCCATTGGAAATGCAGGGACTGCAATTGGGATATTGTCGAAAGATGGAGTTGTGTTGGTAGGTGAAAAGAAGGTGACTTCCAAGCTCCTTCAGACCTCTACATCAACAGAGAAGATGTACAAGATTGATGACCATGTTGCATGTGCTGTGGCCGGAATAATGTCTGATGCCAACATCCTGATCAACACAGCCAGGGTCCAAGCACAGCGCTACACATTTGCTTACCAAGAGCCAATGCCTGTTGAGCAACTAGTCCAGTCTCTCTGTGACACCAAACAAGGCTACACACAGTTTGGTGGGCTCCGTCCATTTGGTGTTTCGTTTCTGTTTGCAGGTTGGGACAAAAACTACGGTTTTCAGCTGTACATGAGTGACCCAAGTGGAAACTATGGCGGTTGGAAGGCTGCAGCCATTGGGGCAAACAACCAGGCAGCACAGTCAATGCTGAAGCAGGACTACAAGGATGAAATAACAAGAGAAGGGGCAGTTGAGCTTGCACTGAAGGTGCTGAGCAAGACAATGGACAGCACTAGTCTGACATCCGATAAGCTTGAGTTGGCGGAAGTCTTTGTCTTGCCTTCGGGTAAAGTGAAGTACCAGGTGTGCTCACCAGATGCACTGAGCAAACTGTTGGTGAAGAGTGGAGTGACTCAACCTGCCGCCGAGGCCTCTTAGGGTTTCGTCGTTATAATTAGACGTGAATTTCAGAAAATGATTTGGCATCATAACATTTGAATTGTATGTTTCATCACTTTGTATGACTTTCGTTGAAAACATATGATGGATTTTGGCTTTGCTATAATTCCATGTGAATTCTGATATTAAAGCTCGATGAAATTTGGTCTTCTTAAAGACGTTCCCATGGAACTGAGGCATAGGAATGTAACACGTTAATAGTACAACGCGAAGTGGCCCTCGATTAAAAAAAAATCTTGCTGGGGATGTCAACCTCTCAAGGAAGACATGAGGAATATTTAACCATTGAAACGCATAGCATGATCTACCATTCTTTGATTTTATCTAATGCTCTGGTGAACTTTTAGCATTAATAGACAGACGTTTCGCAATTCCGATTCGATTCATAACTTAACCAAGGTAGCCCGGTCAATAGGTTTTGTTCAAACAAGAAATTGTTGTTTGTACCAAGAAACAAGAAATTATTGTTATCAGTGGGCAAGGGCGTCGAGTGATATGAAACAGAGGGAGAAAAGCAAGTTTTGTGTGGAAAATGTATATATTCATCTTTCATTGTTGAGATACCAATGACGTTGTAAATCTTTTCCTTCCTAGTTTACACATTAGATTTCTTTGTATGGTAAATTACTGTAATTTTATAGGATCCAGACAGAAAAAACCGTGTATTACTTCTCTATATAACCTTTGTATATGAATGAAACACTCAAGTTGTCCTTTTCACATTCATTAACTAGAAAAGAATCGCAGTTTTGGTATTTTTTTGTCCATTGGAAAATTTGAACATAATGACTAATCTATCACTGCATTTGGTTGGAGCCTCGGTGTTTAAGTATATTTCACAGCCTCAACCTTGACTAGTAAGAGGGTTGCTTATGGTACTGTAGGCCAGGTACATGAAATATCTACCGGCCAATGCCATAAGCAAGCACCAAAAGCTTATTGCCATCAATCTCTTAATTTATATAATAAGTAGCGAGCATCCACCATAAGACAATACTTACTGCTCCATATTAAAGCGGCATGCTTTCATTGTATAATAAGGATAATCAGAATTGTTTATTTTATTTATTATAGATGTCGTCTAAAATCTTCTTCAGAAAAAACTTTATTCGATTTGAAAACTGTTTAGCCATACAATTCTTGCTATGATTACTTCATAATTTTACAAGTGTCAAATTTTGATTGGGACTGTGATTGTGATTCTCACCACGATGATGAAAGAGGTAATTAATTAACTTAGGTTAAAAAAGGTTGACAGGTGGCACAACGCTATTGGTCCGCTGATGCTATAAGAAGGGCTGTATAAATATATATAATCACATTCACTCACTGGCTCTCAACTCTCCTGGAGCGTGGCTTTGATTACATCAAACCTTAAGTAAGATATTGATTTGTCTTGTTTGTTGCAATGTCTTTGACCTCTTTGCTTTTCGGTGCTTCAACTTGGGTAAGTTTGTTGCCGACATACATACATTGTTCATCTTGAATCAATAAAATTTAAATTATTGAAGCATTTTTCATTGTATCTTTATATCGACATAATTTAATATTTGTATTCTCTTTGATTTGCCAGATGAAAAGGAGGTCGATATGCTATTCATCCATCATAATATGAAACATTCTGAAAAGGCATTGGAGGAGATCAACAGGGCAACCATTAGTTAGAAGCTTTTGGTCCGATTGTGTATGTTATTACATTTTGTGCTCATGTACTTATATATGAGTATGTTGAGAGATACACTGCGTACTATATTTTGACGAAATTGTAATAAAAACAAGCATCAATTGGATGTTTGAATATTATTTTTTGTCTTTGTGTTTTTTTGATTGATAAGAAGAAAACTTACTTCTTGTAGCGCTTGTGTTTCAGTTGCTAAACCCTGTTATATAATGGGGACTGGCTACAGTGCTCGCAAGCATTGAATGCTCACACCGATCTCACCCTCCTTTCCTCTCTCTCTCCTCCCTCCTCCCTCCTTTTAATGGTGAGATCGGTGTGAGCATTCAATGTTTGCGAGCACTGTAGCCTACTCCTATATAATGATCATAAAGCACGAGACAACATTGTAAAACTCCTGCTCTTCACTTGCACCGGAAGCATAATTCGAATTGAGGTTTTGCAAAACAATAGTTCCCTGGCGAATAGGGCAATTAGAAAGTAATATTCTATTGTTTTAAATAATCTAATTGTAGATAGAAAATTAGAACATAAGTGCACAAGGGAGAACGCATCCATTCTAACTAATATGGCTACTCAAACGTCTTGAAACTTTATTATTTTTGTTGGGTGAACTTAAAGGGCACACGTAAAAGAATAGCTAACCGTCGAAACACAACATGATCAACGTACAAATCTATGAATCTGCAAATCCCCACTTTCGAATTCACATCATCTGTTCTAAAAAGTCACATTCAGTTCTGTCACACGCCTTGATAATATCCAACTTCAAGGCCATGACACCATTCCATGCATCCTCTCTTTTTTCTTGCATACGTAAATGGGACACCTCCACTCCACACAAATTATTATAATCAACCAAATACAAAAGCACTCCAGCAAGGGGAGGTTATCATAGGTAAGTAAGATGCTCTTCAACCGATTGGTAAGAACTTTGGAGCAAATCTTATAGATCAAGTTACGTACTTTAATTGGTCTGAGATGATACATTTATGCTGGCAACTTTTTGGTCTTTAGGATCAAAGTCACGTAGTTGTTTTTTTGAAGCCTTATACATACACACACACACACAGAGAACAACTTAGAGATCATCGACCGGTCAGAGGTTTACAAAATACTATTCCTCACAGTGATTTATCTGACAGTAATTCTGAATGCAGTTCTTGTCAATTGAGTTGGGGGCACTTGATCGTTCGTGCTAATGATGTTGTTCTGGTAACTCTGGTGGAGGGAGAAGTGGTTATTGGAGAGGTAGAAAATGATGCTGTGGTAGCTGATGTTGAGGGAGAAGCCGCTATTGGACAGGTACGATTTCACTTGGTCAGTTGCTTCCATCATCTAATTTTTTCCAGAATCTAATTGAAATTCACTCTTCTTTCCTTTAGTAGATAAACAGTGATTTATCCTTCAACGGAGGGATTTTTAAAGACATGACCCTGGAAACGTACTTCAAATAATTTATTTTAAACAATCTGCTGATGCCATTTTTTGGTTAGTAGTACTCTAATACCTGCTTAATCCGTATAGTTCACTTGGCTGAAGTGCGTTTCTCTTAACAGAAGATTTATTTTCCTTATAAACCATGCACATTCTTTGCTTTTTTAAATTCTATCCTTGCGGATGAAGAGAGAACATAATATGTGCTTTTTTTCTTCCACTGTAACTTTTTCCTTCTTCAGTTAGTACCTGAGGTTTTAGTAGTTCAGATTTTAAGCTTGGTGCATGATGCTCATGAGTGTGATTTTGGGCCTGTTTGAGACTACTGAAGGGGCCAAAAGTACTTCTATTTGGCAAAAAAACTTAAAAACTCTTGCTTAGTGTTTATGAGCAAAAGTGCTTCCTATAGAAGCCGTCCCAAACAAGCACTTAGGACCAGTTTGGGGTTGTTGTGCTTTAAAAAAAAACTGCTTATAAAAACAGCTTTTAAAAGCAACATCCATGCTGCTTTTAAAAGTTGCTGTTTTAATACTATAACTTTAAAAATAAGCAGTATATTTCATTTTTACCAAACATTTTTTATCTGCTTAACTTTAAAGTGAAGTAGTTTTTAGTGAAAAAAAGCAATACCAAACGGGGCCTTAGTTGGCCACCTCTCCTTGCCATGAACGCCACCTCTCCCTCTCTCTGTCTTCCTCAGTGTTATTGTAACACTGAGAGCACATGAGGAACTATATTACTGGAAGCCATTAACCTTTTATCCCCCAAAAATACAACATGAAATTTGATTTAATGGCAAAGTAGCAATATGAGAATGCTTTTCATGGAATTTCAATACCAACCCAACCGAATCAGCCGACTCAATTATCTTTTTCAATTTATATTTTTGTATTTTCATTTCAAAGGGATCAAAATCATAGAGCGAGAGAGAAGTAGGGATGATGGCCAAAATGGTAATTTCACAATACAAACATATCAGTCTAATTTGTTTGGAGCCAATCAGTGTTCGAGGAACAAAAGTCTTGTTAACTAGTTATTAGGTGCCAGAATATTTCTCCCATTTGAAAACGCAGAGACCATATCATATTTTGTAAATTAGCTGATATAATGGTTGATGATTGAATTTTTTATTTCAAATCTAACAATTAATTTTCACATCACATAATTTAAAAAATATAATTTAAATAGATAATCTCTCTAGCATCACTCTTTCACATTTCACATTTAAGTGCCGCTCACGTCAAATTTAACACGTGTCGCATTATAACTGGTGTGGTGAGTGGGCTAATGGTCATGGAGGTTGGCATGAATTAGTTTTAAACTTCGGATAGACCAAAAACTAGAAACCGAGAAACAGTGGAACGTGCGGAGTTCACAATACCACAGGCGAGCGTCCATAGTTTTGGATTGTTCCTTCCTCCGACATCAATTTCTCTAAACTTTGCAATGGGACCCTCAAATTTTGTTTATTTATACTTGCAACTCCAAAATTCTTTTATTATTTTCTTTTTCCTGACCTAACAAGAAATTAATAATATAAATATAATACACTACCACCCAAAGTAGTTTTTCTTTTGTCACATTTCAATCCTTCACATAGGTTTCCATTAATCAAAGGAGAAAAAAATCACTTTGATTATAACTACTGTGAATTTTACTTTTAAATTTTTGGATTTCCATTACAATATAAATTGTTTGCAACTCCACTTTAATTTTTTTTTATACAACAAAATTCCGCTCAAAGTTAACTGTTTTATTCTTATTTTGGTTGTTGTCTACTTTTCGATTTTATTTACCAATCACATGAAAAAATATATTCATATATTTAAAATTATTGAGTTGTTTTCAATTAGACAGAAGGCCAAATCATATTAATTGTAATTCTCATTGTTTTGTTACTTAAACCATAACGTCCCTAAATAAATTGACCAAAAGATTGAATTTTTTGCTTCCCTTCCCTTTTATTTATAAATTTATGACTTTACTTTAGAATGTTTTCTCCACAACAAAATACTTTCTAATTTTTTTTTAATATAACGATATTGAGCAGGGGATGGAAATTTTGGCTAAAGCCTAAATGTCACTATAAGCCATTCATAATTAAGTATTTAACTTCTAATTCATAATAATTAAATCAGAGACCTCCCGCTTATAAGTAGAGACAAACACTATTAGACTGTAGTGCTAATAATAAATATTTAATATGTAATTCCTATATGAGTAGTCTAGTCGGTTAAGCTACTGTGCCCATCTCTTCGCACCATCTTCATCTTGTAAATTTAAATAATTTATATTAATTTTCTAAAAACAAGTAATTTATAATAAAAAATTACTTTGTCAAAAACTCTACCAGGATTTTAGGATAAATCTCAAAACATCTGAAAATATTATTTTTTTTAAAAAAGTCAACAGGAGGGGCTTTAAAAGAAACAAAAAGTAAAAGTGAGGGGTGAAATTTTTAAAACCAAGAAATAAAACAATCAACCAAAATCCAGGGACGCAGATTACAATTTACTGCGGCTGCTGTATTTGATGTAATCTGCTTGAGAAGCAAGGAAGCTGACTGATTTTTTGGTCCTACACTATAAATTTAGGAGCTTTATTTATGTCCTTGTCCTCCATGAACGTGCAGCTCAAGCTCTATAACTTCAAACGACTTTGTGTTTTCTCCTAAGAAATTCAGAATCTCTCCCCATTTCAGCATCTGGGTAAGCTTCACACTCTCTTCTTGTTCAGTATTTTCAATCTTTATTAATCTGTTTTAGTGAAAATTTGAGTTTGATTTAGTTGGTATCTCATATTTTGTTCAAGCTGCATTTCTCTGATTTTTTATATATTTTTTCCCTCAGAATCTGAGGTTTTTATTAATTTATTGAGTTTAATCTTTGAGTGGAATATTTTGTTTATGTACTTTATATTGGATGGTTTTTTTGAAAAATGGATTGGAATATCTGCATTTTACAGCAAGTTCTTAACTTTTTAGTTTTGGTGGTTGGGGATGATCAAAAAGCTAAAACTTTTGATGATACAGATAAAATTTGGTGTAATTTGGGCATCTGGGTACGTTGAGGATCTGATTTAGAAGTTGGATTTGTTACATATTCATCCTTTAATGCTTGTGTTTGCACTAGTAAATAAAAAATTATATGTTGGGGGAAGGGCATTTCGTTATCATCAAGATACTATGAAAAAAAAAACACAGGGTAAGTTATCTGTTTGATTAATGCTTTAATTTATCGGAACGAGTGTGCCCTTTTAGCCTAACTTTTGTTTCGATGATTGACGATGTATGTAATGCTATTGACTATGCAACTCAGAAATTATTTGGTCCCGATGTATAGCATTTGTTACATCTATCATTTGTTGAAGAATGTCGGGCGAAGGGCGATCTTTCATAATAATGTAATTAGTGATACTGATCTGCATCTGTATCTAATTCCGATTTGTGTATATGGGGTTTTTATGTTGTTAGAACCCAAGAAGCAATGCCTTTTTACTTTCTTTGTTTTTGTAGACTAAGAAGCAATGCTTAGGTAGGAAATGTAGATATATCTGATGCAGCTCATCTTTTTCCATTCCACTTTCGTACATCGAGCTACTTGACTTAGAGGACATTCATATTAGTTTTATTTGTACCAGGAAGAAAGTAAGGAGAAAAGAATGATATTTAGATGGGGGTGATATTCACCGGGTTTATAATTTGTTTGAGTCGTTTGCATCTCTATATAGAATTCCAAGTTTGATGACAGCAATGTTATAAGATAAACGCTAGAGAATTATTTAGATGGGGGCGATATTCACCGGGTTTATAATTTGTTTGAGCCGTTTGCATCTCTGTATAGAATTCCGAGTTTGATGACAACAATGTTATAAGATAAACGCTAGAGAATTATGAATCTGAATCTGATGCTAATTTGACAGGTACTCGTTATCTGTAATTTGAATGTTCACATTGCAACCTAATAAATCTACTATGCAAATGCAGTGATAACTGGAACTCCTTGAAGAGGTTGGTTGACTGCAGCAATATTTGGTGCTTTGATCCCAACATATACCGAAAGTTCCTATATAGGCATTTTCTGGTTCAATTTTGGGGATTCACTACAAAACAGTTTTACAATGTCACTGTTGTCAAAGTTGCGGTGCATTACAGTGGATGTTACTGGTACATTGCTAGCTTACAAGGGGGAGCTTGGTGACTACTATTGCATGGCAGCCAAAGCTGTAGGGTTGGAATGCCCTGACTACAAAAGGGTGCATGAGGGCTTCAAATATGCGTATAAAGATATGGCCACCAAGTATCCATGTTTCGGGCATGCTGCGAAAATGCCCAACATCGTATGGTGGAAAACTTGTGTCAGAGACTCCTTTATAAGGGTAAGATATTTGACATGGCTTGTCGATCTTTGGTACAGCTCTCTGTGATAACTAGCTTCTCAACAACCGTTGTATGTCATGCCAAGGTTTTGTGGTGCTTCTAAATAACTCACAGAACTTGCTAATCTAGAAAAATGAGAACCTCATCCCCCTAATAGAATTTAGACAATAAATGGTATCAGCCAGGACTTTCCACCAAATTTTCTGAAATAATTTCCTTATTCATGAACTGTGAAATGGACATCTTTTTTTATGATAGGCTGGATATCATTACGATGAGGAGACATTTGAGAAAGTGTTCCGACGTATTTATGCATCCTTTGGTTCCTCTGCTCCTTATTCCATCTTTCCTGACTCCCAACCCTTTCTAAGATGGGTCCATGAACAAGGTCTTAAGGTTGGAATTATTAGCAACGCAGAATACCGTTATCGAGATGTAATTCTTCCAGCCTTGGGTGTGCACCAGGTAAATTAATTAACTCTCTGTTTCAGCAGCATTACGTGAGACTTCGGTATGCAGATCCCTTAAAATTGCTTTGCTTTCATGTCTTTCTCTTCCTGATAGTATCATATAAATTGCTTTTTCAGGGAACCGATTGGGATTTTGGCGTATTCTCTGGTATTGAAGGTGTGGAGAAACCAAACCCGAGAATTTATGAGCTTGCGCTCGAAAGGGCTGGAAATCTGTTGCCGGAAGAGGTTCTGCACATAGGGGACAGCGTGCGCAAAGACTATGTCCCAGCAACAAGTATTGGGATGCATGCATTGTTATTGGATAGGTTCAAGACATCCGATGCCGATGAATGGAGGAAATCTGGCGCAGTCGTGCTTCCTGACTTAGAAGCTGCAAAACAATGGCTTACTTCAGAGAAGTCAGCCAGCTGAGCTGCTGAGGGGCTTTTTTCGCCGGTGTTGCTGTTAACTTGTAATCTCTTACCCGTAATCAATGAAATTTCGTTAACTTGTACTTGGCCGCGGGTCTGTTTGTGCAATTGGTTTCTGTACCATATGAATCGAGGCTGCAGCATTTGTAGCAAAATTACAATGGAAAAGAGATGCTTTTGGTTCAATCATTTTTGCTTCCTTTACAAACAAGCAGCAAATAATTTAAGATCTTTGTGAGATTCAGATAGTGGTGGTTAATCCGGGAATCAGTCACGTTATAAAGCAAGCCTGCGACTTTGCAATCCAACTGTCTGTGATGATTACAGGAAAAGAGGAGAGCTGTGAGGAGCCTGAAAATTTTGGCCACAAAGTGAGAACTTTACTCTAATTTTCTATGACAAAGTACATCACTAGATGAAGAGTTGACTCTAATTGACCTCTTTGCCCCCTTCAAACTTTATATTATCCCTTTTCTTTAATATTTCATTATCTTTATAACCTACTCTTAAGAATGTTTTACACAACTAGACATAGATGTAATCTGCTTAATGTGAGCCATCGTACTCACTATCTTGTACCCACCCGAATCCAGCAAGCTAGTTTGGCCAAGACAGACAAATTCTTCTTTTCATGGGGCGCATTTCCACCCATTGTCCAATTGCTGGGGCAATTGGTGAAATTGCCCTATCAGCCCAAAATCGATGTCTACCATGTCCACCAGCAGGGCAAGAGGTGTGCCCCAACCCTACCTCAAGCATCGGTTAGGGAATGCGCTACTGTCATCCGACGTTGACAAGCTGGGCATTTTTTAAATTTATTTATTTATTTTTCATAAATACCCCCAATCATCTTTTTTATTCCTCACATTACAACTCAATATTTTTTTCCTACATCAACTATATCTTGCTTTTCACCTTCCAAATCCCGTTTACAAAAAAAAATTTTTATTTTTTAAAAATAATGACACATGCCGCGACGAGATAATAAAAATTGGCTTTAAAATATATGTGATAATCATGCTCGATGTGCGCCAACAAAAAAAATTAAAAAAAACTTTTCCTTGCTCCTGCCCCCTGCCCTCCACGAACGCGCAGCCGCACGCGCAAAGACTGCTCACTCTGGGCGCAATTGCCGCTCGCTCTGTTCTCGGGCTTCTCTTCCACCAACGAAGTAAGTGCCTAATTTGGAATACTTCGAATATCGATTTGTCATCAAAATTAGAATGTTATTAATGTAAAATTAACGATTTGTTATTAGTTTTTTGCCTTATAATTTCTGTTTGGGTCAGAAGTTGTTTCACTTCTTTGACAACATTAAGAATGGCCATTGTCATAGGTTGAATGGGACCAAAGGGCCAGCTACCAAAGACGACCCCATTGTTGTGGGGATAGACAAAGCTCTCACTTGGGTTCCTTTCTCAGCCTTCACCCCTTTGCTTCTTGTCGCTGTTATTGCCACTTCTTCTGCCTCCCTCCTCACTCTCACCTTTTATTATTCTATTGTTGTCCCAGCTTACAGGCCCCTCCCTCCCTGTCTCTCTCCTCTCTGTCTCTCTCTCTCCTCACCTACTGACCCCTGAGAGGTGTAGAGAGTTTCTTCGACCCTCCTCCCAAAGCCAATGCACCACCACACCTACAACTAGAGACAAGAAAACAACCATTTTTTGGGGTTAAAAAACAGCCATTTTTGCTCTCTGGTAAAAAAAAGCAACCGTTTTGAAGGAGGAGGAGAAGAACCCATCTGCATTTTTCAAATGCTTTTCACATTTCTATCCAACTTTTCAGCCATCAATGCTCCAGAGATCTGGATGGGACTCTCCAAGCTCTTGGGTTTTCAGTAAAGTTTCAATCTTTTTCCCACCTTTCATTTTTTCTGCACATTTTTTAGTTCAATGAGGGTTCAAATCTCCATGTTGTGACATTGCAAAGCATGTTTTTGTTTATTGGGTTGTGAGAAATGCAAGTCTTGGACTCCCCAAATATCTCTGAATCATCAGCTCATTGTTGTTGTTGTATTCCTGCTTCTGGGTTTTGTTTTGTTGAATGTTAGCAATGAAATTAGGCTACCAACATAACGATCTCGATTCGTCTTTTGAGCAAAGTTTGAGTGGGAGCTTCAGAAAGTTCACATCTGGTTTGCTGCAAAATGATACGGGGTTGCTGTCTCCGGGCCATAGCTCTAATGGTAGTATTCAGAGGTCTAACTCCGTTATGTCCACACATTCCGGCGCTTCAGCTTCAAGCAAGTATGCTGCTTCTTCCAGAAGAGTGTCCAAGGGGCTAAAGGACTATGCAAGGAAGCTTGTTGACCTCGAATTGTTCAAGCATTGTATTGAGGATTGGGTTTCGGAGAATTCATGTGAAGATTCAGCCACTGGTTTCAGTCCCCCATTCATGATTGATGAATTGCGCAAGCTTGATGTGGCATTGGAGGGTGTTCTGTTTCAGCAACTTGTCCGGATGCCATGCTCACCTTTTGTTTCCGGTGATCCAAGTGAAGACGAGTATCTTGCGTTGGAAGACTTCCTTCACGCTGTAGTGAGTGGTTTATGGCATGCATTTTGGCATAAAAGAGGCGAGCTGCCGCTATTTGTATCTTGTCCACGTTCTCTTGGATCCAAGTTTTATACAGTAGAAAAGGCAATTTCAAGAGGAGGGCTTAGAAAGCTCTGTGGTTTAGCTTTGATATCGAAAATTGGGGGTGATCAGCAAGTCCAATGGGATCAGATCATGGAGTTTGCCCTGTTTAAACCTGATATATTGTCCGGAAATGAGTTGAAATTATCAGCTTCCATCGTCTGTGAAGCCCTTTTTTATGGTTTTCATATACTCGTTTCTAGGTGTTTGAGCAAGGTTAGAGCTACAAAGAGGAGTTCTGTTTTCCTTTTGGTTCTGGATTCTAAATATGGAGGGGTGGTTAAACTTGGCGGGGATCTTAGTAAACTCGAATTGAACTCAACTAACCCTTACAAGTCTGCGGTTGAATGGATAAAAAATCATGCTGAAGTCTGTGTTTCTCCAGTGGACCAAATATGGAATAAATTTGGAAATGCAAATTGGGGAGACCTAGGCACTCTGCAGGTACTTTTGGCAACTTACAATGCTATTGTACAATGGAATGGACCGCCAAGGAAGTCAATAGCTTCATTAGTCTCGGATCACAGCCTTCGCCTTCAGAAGCGTAGGATGGAGTTCTGCTTCGGTGAGAATGAGAATGTTCTGGTTCCCTACCTACAACAATCTAGCCTTCAACAAGGAGAGATTGTTGAAGTTGGCCAAACTAATAGTCAAGTTTTCAAACACAATGCTTCGCGTTTAAAGCTTAATCAGGGTGAGGTTTTGCTGCTGGAAGATCAACAGCAGGGGCAGAAAACTTTCCAAGTACAAGAGTCTCTGGTGGGAGGGAACCATTACCTCTATAGTGCAGTTTGTCTAGATTATCCCACACAGTTGTTGACTTTATACATTGGTGCGCATCCGACCAGACTTGAACCTTGTTGGGAGGACATGAGCCTTTGGTACCAAGTCCAAAGGCAAACAAAAGTGCTAAACATCTTCAAGCATCAGGGAATCACAAGCAAATATTTGCCGGAAATGATTGCCTCCGGGCGGATTTTGCATTCTGGTCCCTGCAAGAAGCAGACCCCGGGGGGTCGATGTGATCATCCGTTGTGTGGGACTCCAATACTAGTGACATCTCCAGTTGGTGAACCCGTTTCATATGTTGTTTCTCAAGATGGCCCCCTTTCCCCCGAGGAGGCAATTCGCTGCTGCAGAGACTGCCTAGCTGCTCTAAGAAGTGCAGCAATGGCAAATGTCCAACATGGTGATATTTGTCCGGATAACATAATTCGAGTTGATGACGGACAAGGCTCAAAGAGCAATGCTTTCTATGTTCCAATATCATGGGGCCGCGCTGTTTTGGAGGACAGGGACAGTCCAGCTATAAACTTGCAGTTCTCTTCATCACATGCACTTCAGCACGGGAAACTTTGTCCATCATCAGACGCTGAAAGCCTTGTTTACCTCATGTTGTTCATATGCGGGGGAGCAATGCAGCAGCAGGACTCAATCGAATCTGCATTGCAATGGAGGGAAACGAGCTGGTCAAAGCGCTCGATCCAACAGCAGCTCGGGGAGGTTTCTCCTCTCCTCAAGGCATTTGCTGATTATGTGGACAGTCTTTGTGGAACACCATATCCTGTGGACTATGACATATGGTTGAAGAGATTGAGGAGGGCCGCGGATGGCGTGGGAGAGAGAGGTAAAATGATCGAAGAAGTGGCGGTTACGTTGAGATTGAAGGATGTTGCTGAGTCCTCAGGAACATCTGGAGGGTCCTAGTTTTTTGGGGGGGTGTTTGGTTTTGTAATTACATTTGGTGAGAGGAGATTCAACTGCATTTTGTTTTCGGGGTTCTCCTGGATTTCTGAGATTTTTACAGATTGGTGTCGTACAAGGCATTGTGATTGGGATGGATTGAGTGCAAATGTATCTGAATTGTATTTGTTCAGAAGTTCTTGTTTTGGATCCTGTTCTGTTTCTTTGCCTTTTTTTTTTGTCTTTGGATACGAGATTCTGGTCTGGTTCCGTTGGACTAAGGGTAATAAAGTAATTTCCGACGCAAAAGAAGTAGGAAATAAAAAATAATTGAAACAATTTTATATCTACCAAAAAAATCTACAGTTTTTTTGTTAGTAAAAAATGGGGAAATTTTTCAAATTTGCCAGATAAAATTTTACCCACTTTACAATTGTCCTTGAATTACCAATTAGTTGCAACTTTTTTAGGACAAATAAACTTAAAAAAAAACTGATTTGTTTTTTTTTAAAATAGAATGCGTGTTATGTTAAGTATACTTTATTTTTAAACACAAAATTTAATAGCGTTAACATTAGATGACAAATTGCAACTAATTATTTATTCTTGTGGCACCTCTGCTTCAATATTTTTTCCAAATCGAAATTTGAGAGTTTTTGTCCAAAAAAACAATTTGAGACTCTTTCCCAAAAAAAATCTAGATCTTTTCTTTTCTTCCTCTTTTTGCCCTTTTACCTTGAAATGACCTTTTTAGCCTCAGCAGACTCAAATCCAGTATCCAGTATCCAATAGAACCACCAAAACCCTAAACCCTTGATGGTCGTTAGTCGTTCCCGAATTCAAATCTGAAAGTACCACTTTCTAAAAACTTAGTATTTTACCTTGAAAACTTGAAAAGACGAAAACTTTATAGGACTTGTGTAGCAGAGACCGAAGGTTCCAACTGTGAAAAACCACCTCTTGCCTTGCACTCCACCTGCTTGATGAAATTCCCCTTCAGTCCTTCTTCAGAATTCTAATGCTCTGTGTGCATTGCTAGTGTGAATATGGAGAATCACGACGAAGCCCAGCTCCAGAGCTTTCTCAAAACTCTTCCCCCTGTTGAGTTCTGCTGTGTCTATGGCTCATCTCTCCATCCCAGAAATCCTTCCACTGCCAAGGTTTTTTTACTTTGCTTCTGCAATTCTTTTTTACTATTTTACAAGTTGTTTATTTTTTTTACTTGTGTGTAAATTTTGAAACTTTGCTTTGCATTTGTGAATTTTGGGGTGGTAGTCAACTATGGTGGATTGCATTCTTGGTGTATCAGATCCCCAGCAATGGCATTCTGAGGTGAGCTTTTAGACTACAACTCATTATTTGTATCTTTTTGATGTATCGATAACTTCTCATGGCGTTTACTTCTTTTGTGCATCATACAACTAGAATCTGAAATTGAACAACGATCATTACGCCTCATGGATGGTGCTCCTTGGCGGAGCAAGGCTGGTACTGCTCTCTCTCTTCTGTTCAATGTTAAGTTCTGTTTTCATTGATTCTGACCCAATATATCCATCCATGCTAGATTACTGACGTTGCAGATGAAATCGGTGTAGGAGTGCACTTCAATCCTTTTGTTAGTTGGGATGACAAGGTATTGATCACTCAGCCACCTTGTACATTTAAGTGTAGGCTGTTACTTAGGCATAGGAACTTTCTTTCCATGTTTTAAACTGATATTGTGCTAGTACTTTGGTCTACATTCCGCAATCTTTTGCATCTCATTGTCTTTTCGTGTTTCATCACAGACTTACACTACGTAATTTTACAGATGTATAAGTATGGGGTTGTTCGCATGCACAACTTGGTTCAGGACATACTAAATTGGGAGAGGTTCTATTTGAGTGGCCGATTACAAAAGCCAGCATGTCTTCCTCATTGATTCTCACCTTTTTTGCTGTGTGGGTTTGTATTTGTGGAAGATTAATCTTCAGCTTCATAACTGTCCATCTATTTGGTTTTAGTTAATTTCCTGCTTAGTTACATTATTCTCTACTGTCTTCTAGCAGCACTGTTTGCATTACATGAGGATAATCTAAGTACCAGAACTTCCAGTTGCATTTGATGATAATGTTGTTGTGATGTAATTCTTGGGAAAAAAAAAAACCTTTGCTGAATTGATATGGTAAATTTTAACTTATCGTAGCCCACACCCCTTGCCCGAAACTAATGAAAACTACATAAATGTTCTTATGATGTCTTTAAATGTCATTCTGTTGAAGACTCAATACTTGGGTCGTCTCATCTAGTTCATGTTACGATATATTATGTTCTCAATGTTTTTTTTTTCTACAGGTTCATGTAGTTTTGGATAATTTGGATATCACAAATGTAAACTCGGTTAATTTGAGGGCTGCAATATCTGCTGCACTTCTTCTTTTGCCATCCAATTTCACTGAGGTTTGATTCTTAGTCACTGCTCAATCAGTTTAGAATATCTGAAGTTATATAACATACACCATTTAATGCAGGAAGATCTGTATGCCAAAATATGTAGCCTCTCTTATATGGGTGATGTGCGTATGCTTTTTGCAGAGGACAGAAATAAGGTAAAGCTCAATCTCAGGTTTCATAAATCCACAAACTTGCATTCGGTTGGTGGTTCTTCTAATTATATAGCCAAAGCTACTTTCTTTAATTACATAATCTACTGCAGGTGAAGAAAATAGTACAAGGGCAATTTGAATTCTTCCGGTCGATGTATAAGCCATTTATAGAAGAGTATGAGACCAAAGAGTTGCTGAGACGTTCGTTATCTAGGAATCCCCAACCAATTATATCTCAGGTATGTTCTGACACTCAGGTGGTCAATACAAATTGATCCAATATTATCTCTCCAACTTTTATTGCCTATTTTGGAGAGGAGCTAAAGAAATTCTTTAACTTGTTGGGGTCTAAACTCAACCATAATGGATAGCATTCAAAGCGTTTTTAGAAAGAAAAAATACCTATACATTCTTATTAATATACAATATTGCTCGACCATACTTGTGGAAGCCGAAACGTTTGCAGTTTGTCTGACCTTTTCACAACATCGATCTCCACGAAACACTTTTAAGCACAATCACGTTAATTTATGATTTCTCATAAAAAGGTAATATGGTTGACTTTATGGATCTCGGGAACTTGTTGCATGTTTTTTAGAACTTAGCTAAATATCAACTTAAAAACTTCAGTATATGGCTAATTCTTCTGAAAGTTATTTAATTTAATCTACAGTTCTATGTTTGTCGTGTATTAAGATACATTATACCTGTTAAAACAGGACTGTGGTTTATCAGCAGCTCGATCTCTTGTTTCTTCTCTGCCCCCAATGATCAGAAGCCAAATGGGGATGAAGTTAGGAGAGAAGAAAACGCTGTGCGACTCTGGTATGAACCTTAACTTATCTGCATTGGCTTGTAAGGACAAAGGTTTCCGAAGCATTGTTCGGATTTCATAGTTAATGATCATAACCAACCCAGAACTTTCTTTTGAAAACATTGTTTGTCATAAAGAAAACTGGAAATTGGTCAGTAACTTCCATGTTTGTGTGGAACATGATAGAATTTGACTTAGCGAAGTGTACTTGTAACTCATGATTGGAGCCAATTATTTACTCATATCTTGTACTTCAAATTCAGGTCGAGTTGTTCAGGATATTGTTGTTGGCTCCAAAGACGAGGCTGCTAAATGCATGCAGAGTATTCTGAGGCGAAAGGTCATGGTTTCAAGTGCAAGACAGGCCGTCGCTGGTCTCGTAGCTGTTGGTGGCATTAATGGCATGAGATATCTTGGAGCTAAAATGAGCAAGGCTTGGAAATCCTGGCGATCCTAACTCTTTCCAATTTTTCATGCCGTTTTTGGTGCGAGAAATTTTCAGGAACAAACTTTTGGCATCGGATGGACGTTAAAAGCGTCATTTTTCAATCCGATTCAACAAGAACAAGAGGTGAGGTGCTCGAAACATAACGCAAACAAGAAATTTGTTTGTAGCAAAAAAGAATAAATTGTTGTTACCAGTGGCCAAGGGCATTGAGTTGTGAGAAACTGAGGGAGAAAGCAAGCCTTGTATGGACATGTAAACTTCATCTTCCGTTAACTACAAAAGAATTACAGTTTTGAATAAGCCTTTTTTCTTTTTATTCAGTGAAATGGCTTATGAGAAAACTGGATCAAGCTTCACATGGGTATTTCAATTTTCCTTTTGGCATTTTTGTTCTCATTTACACGTGTATGCCATCTCATTTAGAAGATATCCAAAGGCTATAAAACATGCCATAACATTTTGAATAAAAAAAGCAAAAACATTTGAGAAAACAAATAATCAACACTAATTATAGCATGTTATTTATTTAATCATGCAAATTAGTCCAAGGTATTAGTATATAATGCAATTAATGAAAAAAAAAGTATAGCTCTTCGCTTAAGTGGCAGTTAAAAGTGTTCCTTACACTGTGATCGTGAGAGGGTACACTGTCTTGACCAACTAGTCTAACCCGCACATGCCTAAATTCCTATGTAACTTTTTGGGCTTCTTAGGCTATATTAGCAACTCACAATATATGGAAAAATACATTACATAAGATTAGAGTCCAGAGTAAAATATTGCAATGCGGTTTTTGCAAGGAGGAATTCTAATTACGTCCAAAAGTGATATTTGAACATTCTCCAATTTCTTTGGGACCTAAATTTTATATTTTTTGCACGCCCAACCAAATTTATGTATATACATCAAATTAACTTTTATCAAATTTTTCCTAACCATAAAAGACATGCAATTCCTAAAACTAGAAATTAAGAGCCGGTTTGATAATTAGCTCTATTAGAGTACTTTCGTCAAACCACAAAATTAAAAGTTAGGATAATTGTTGATAATCTACCATTTAAAAAAAAACCTCTCTACATTTAATTCATATAATTAATATTTTTATACCTAAGATAGCTAGCTACAAAAATAAAGGTATCATTTTCGTTTGAGAAATTGATAATATTTTGTATTTTTGAGCCAAGCATTTTTTGGAGAAGCAAATGCTAGATGCTTCTAGGAAGCACTTCCACGTGCTTTCGAGGAAGCACTTAGATTTTTAATAAAAATTACGTGTTTATAATAAAAACATTTCTAACAAAAATACTTATGAGAATAAGTGCTTTCTAGAAAAACAATCCCAAACAAACTCACTTCACATGAGTCGTGGAGCACTTAATTGTATGTACTCATCATGTGAAAAAATGGGGAATGCATGCGATCAAAGACAAAGGAAGTTTCTCTTATTTTTCAGTGATATGTAATGACTAATGAGATAAGTTGATCATTTACACAAAAGAATAATTTATCAGTTTTTTTCAATCGAAATAATTAATGTTGTTATGGATAATACATTAACAAACTGCTAAGATAAGTAATAAAATCAGTGACTCTGGAAATTTCAATACCACCCTTACATCCAAGTTTAATTCCAAATTAATTAGTCCTTCAAAATGTTTATCAACTTTGCGAGAAAAAAAAAACTGAAAATGTGACTTTAGCCCTTGAAATTTAGTTTTCTTTAACTAAAACCCACCGTAATATATTTTTCTAACAAAAACCCAATGACTAGGCTCCAACTCAGCAATTTTCTTAATTAAGTTTGGCTTTACACAATTTTGTAATTTTAAATACCTAAAATACCACTAATAACTTCTTTCGGATTAATTATTAAAAACAAAATTTAATGTCATGGTATTAGGGTTTTAAGTCTTTTCATTTTTTTCCTTTTTGAATTACTTAGTTGCTTTTCAAATTTGCATAAATTAGGAATTTTTCGGTTTAGTTTTTCCATTTTCAAAATATGTGAGCATTAACAAAATGTTATTTTTTTTCAAAATTAATTTACCTATATGTTATATATAAATAAAGGTAAATTATATTTTTGTAAACAATATAGGTAAATTATTTTTGTAAACAAATTAGGTAAATTATTTTCGTAAACAATATAGGTAAATTATTTTACCACACATATATAACAACAATAAAATGTGCCTAATGTATGTAATAATATATGCAAAATAATTTACCTACAACATAAAGGATGTAATTTGGTTCAAGATTTAATTTACCTATATTCTAATATAGATATGGGTAAATTATTTTATGTAGATTAAAGTATCTACTTGAAGATAAAGAATGTCATTTGGTTCAAGAGAAAGGATGTCATATGTCATTTGTTCAAAAAAAACATAGGTAAATTATTTTTACAAAGATTAAAGTGTAACTACTTGATATATTTATATTTTTTTATAAGGAAATATATTTCTACATTAATATATTTGTTATAAGGAGAATATATATGTATATTGTTTCAATTGTAGCCTATAAAACTGAATTTTTGAACAAGTGTTACGTTACATCCCGTTCCGGAAAATAATAGTATTTTATTCCCGGAAGAGGAAAATGACGAAAATGCCCTGGGTTGACCTTTTCGGTTGACTTTTGCGTCGTAACTCGTACGACTCTTCCCTTTGTATTTTCTTGCTGTGCTCGTCATTACGAACGCGTGGACGCGAGCGGGATGTCGTTCGGAGCCCGAACGAATATTTTACGGGCGTTGGATTACCGACGTTTTCCGTATTTTTATTTTGAGACTGTTTGGTTGTTGGGTTGGGGCCCAACTTTACTGTTGGCCCACATGGTCTTGTCCCCTGTCTGTTGACTCTGTCCCTCACTCCCTCTCGTGTTCTCTTCTCCCTCTCACTGAGCCATTCCTTGGCCAAATGAATTTGCAGACCAAATCATCATCTCAGCCAACCTCAAACCACCCAGACAGAACCCAGAAAACCGATAATAGCCCCGGCTTGAATTCCTTAGAACTCCGGCGAAGCCCCCGTGCTTTTCCGTCGAGTTCCTAAGTGAAATCAACCTCGGTGGCCCTCGATCTAGCCACCATTTGACTCCTTGAGGTCCCAAGGACTGGAATCAAGCTCTGCATGGCTTAAAATGGCCTGGGATCACTGTTCTGGAATCGGCCTCCTTGCACCCGTGGCTTTCCTTTGAAATTCCGGCCACTTCTGGCCAGTTTTTGGCCCCCAAAATGGTAAAATCTTATTCTCCTCACTTCTAGCTTCATTTTGGTACTTGAATCGTGCAATTTGGCCTTGAAATGAAGAAGTTATGAAGCTCTGAAATTTCCCAGAAATTCCGGCCAATTTTCCAGTTTCCGGCGTCGGAGACCGGAAAAAGGACAGGGATGACCGGCGCTGACATCAGCGATGACGTCAGCAAATCGGTTCAGACCGGTCCTGCTGACGTCAGGAAACCGGTTCAAACCGGTGATGAAGTCAGCAACCGATCCAGACCGGCGCTGACGTCAGCATTGACCGTTGACCGGCGTGTGACCGGCGCGTGGGGAATTTCCAGCCGCGCGTGGAGGCGCGTGTGACCTCACAGCCGCGCGTGGCGGCGCGTGAGGCCATTTGGCAGTGTGTGGCGACACGTGCGGCGGCGCACGGCGGCGGTTTTGGGTTTTCCGACCCCATAACTCCGTTTTTGGGTTTCCGAACGCCGTTTTCTTCGTATTTTCAAATACTTTATTAATTGTGGGTGTTCTACAATAGGTTTGGCGACCCGTGGAGTACGGAGAGTGTACAATTGGGCTACTTCGGCATCGGTATATGTGAGTGGGCCCCTTCCTT
The DNA here is from genome assembly GCA_018257905.1 of Gillenia trifoliata. Taxonomy (NCBI): domain Eukaryota; kingdom Viridiplantae; phylum Streptophyta; class Magnoliopsida; order Rosales; family Rosaceae; genus Gillenia; species Gillenia trifoliata. Next base: position 37,714,937 of record CM031080.1, on the reverse strand, counting down.
ATATATTTAAATATGTTTTGTGCATGGGAAATTATATTTAGGCTATGCCTACACTTTTAAATATTATTTATATTGTTATACTTAGTAAACTTTAGTATTATATTGTTTATACTCGGTTTACTAGTATTTGACCCGACTATATTTTTAGGGGTTTTGGAAATTATTATTATATTGCCTATGCTTTTAATGTGGTTTATACCTATACCTAGTGATTTTGGGATTTATATTTATACTTGGCGAGCCTAGGGCTATATTTTGGTGAACCTTGAGTTTGATATCTCTATTGTATTTTGGTTCACTTCCTATGTTGTTAAATTGGTATTCCTATACCTTGGTACCCTTGTGGGTTATACTTGGCTAAGTATTTTGGTTTATACTTGGTATTTTAAGTATTTTGGTATATACTTGGTATTCCGGGTACGGCATCCGTGAATACCTAAATATTACGTTTATTGTGAGGTTTATCTCAGAAAGGAAATTACCCCACCTTATTTTATTTAGAAATATTCTGTGGTATGTTTTTACACGCTCAATTAGGAATGCTTACACGGTGTCAGTAGTATTGTCCGGGGCCAGGACCAGCTTCACGTGGATGTTCACACGCACCGACACGCTCACTTTGGATCCATCGTAGGTGCCAGCCTGTTCTAGGTCGCCTTGGCGACTCGAACTCGTTGTGATGCGCTTAGTGCCAGCTTCACGTGTATGTAGTACATGAGCGTAGCATTATTTATACACCCAGCCTGTTCATGACAGAATACCTCTGTATGAACTCGTGTGTTTGTCATACCTATCGAGCGTATACCTTACTGTTTTATATTGTGATCTTTTACTATCGGATTTCACTGATGCCACGGAGGCTTCTACTGTTTTACGGGTTTCCCGTACTACCTTATATTATACGGATTTTCTGGTAAAGTATTTTTATACTAAGTTGTGGTTTTTTGCCCGTTTTGGACGGTGAGTACATTTCCGTACTTACATTGTTTTTCCAACTACTACTGTAGTATGTTTTCCAGAAAGGTTTTCCGAAACTATTACTTGTTTTGACGGCGAGGGGTTATTTCTTTCAGAAAGGAAAGGTTTTACAAAATAATTATTTATGGCCCACTCACCCTTCTGTTTTTGCGCCCCTCCGGGATAAGTGGCTTGGAGCTGTCGACGTCAAGATGCGGTGGTATGACAAATGTAGGAATTTCTTGAGACTTGTAATTATTCAGTATTCCGTACCTTGTACAACCAGTTTTTATTTTATTAATTATTTCCGCCTGCACAATTTCGTGCACTTTGATCTTTTATTCATTCGATTTGTTCAAATTATCCCTTATTTCTTCAAAATGGCTTTTGTCACCCCACGTGGTGTCGGCCAGCACACTCGACTTTTGGGTGTCCTCCTGTACATCCGGGTCGGGATGTGTTAACTAAAACAATTATAAAGTATAATGCACCTATGAGTTGAATTTTAAATGCTTGCCAAAAAAAAAAGAAGGAAAGAAACTAGATGAAATTTAGGATTTCATCATTATTGTAGGTATTAAAGTTTATTAACATGATTAGGATGTTGTGGCATAGGTTGTAAATAGTTTGCAATAATAGGTAATTTCTTTGTCTACATGTCAATGAATTTGAATTTTGGGTTTTAATTGGATGTTTAAATATATGTGGGTTTTTGTCTAGAAAATAAAAATTGTAAGGGTCTATCTCTAAAGAATAAAAAAAAAAAAAAGTGTTTATAAAGCTGAGATGCTCCTTTATATGTTGCGCAATATCTCTGGATATTAACTTCATCATATGTTGCACAAGTAACAAACGATGACTTGGATGCTCAAGGTAATAATAATAGAACGTATTATTATCATTTTCTTCCAATGGCAAGGCTTTGACATTACGTCCTGTGTATGCAATATTTTTGTAGCATTGTCATCTTCCAAGGCTTGGACTGTAGTATTTGAAATGAAGCGTTTTTCTTCATCGAGTTCATCACAGAGGTACACGAAAATAACTGCAAAGTCAGCAACTCAAAGTAAGTGTTTTTAGTCATCTAGATATTCTGTCAATTGTAAAGGAGATGTTATCGACACTTCAAATATGTTATCATGTGTACTTCTTTCATGCGTATTTTTTCTCTTTTATGTTTTACGAGGAAGGAGTGCAAAATAATTTTTTCAGAGTAGCCACCGACAGTTGCCTTTGGTGAAATACAATTCGGTTAACATAATAGTAATTGAAAAATTAAAAATTAAAAAGTTTTACACAGAACCCCTGCAAGAAAAACATGACAATAATCATATTAGCTAGCCTCAGTTGTACACAATGAGATGGATACAAATGTCTATTCGTAGCTAATGATGTAAAAACATATTAGTGGCTAATAACCCCATTTTCCACTAATAGAGATCTTAGATCTTACACACATCTCTTCTATGCAGTTAATGCTATTCTCTATTTTCAAGTTTTCTTGATGCGAAAATTGGCATGTAAATGTAAGAACGACAGATGGAAGTGTACAAAAAAAATTAAAAAATAAAATTATAATCGATCACGATATATGATATATCAGAAACATAAAAAAGTATACCGAAGATGGTAAGTTCAGCCCAGGATCAAAATGATTGGAGCCATAAAACTCAACCTTGAAAGACGTAAAAAGCATATGGATCACTACCATGATTTTCAGCACTAAGGACTTCTTTGGGTGATCGAACAAGTCATCAAAGTCTTTCATGATCCCTGTCTTCGGCTTCAAAGCATTGATATTCTTAGTTGACATGAGTCCTAGTATCCGAACCAACATCAACCATACGAGAGAAAAAAGAAGAAGGGGCACCGCCATCTTTTCCATCATGCTTATGGAGCAAGGAATCAATGAATTAACAAGGATGAGGATGACTTTGGCTTCTTTGTTATGTATAAACTAGTATATTCTGGATGAAAGGGTAAGGATGTCTTTATATCTATGCATGGGCTTGTAATTGGACTTTTTTTTATATTTAAGGCCAATTTAGGAGCCAAAGCCAATATTATTCATAAATGGTGGATTTTGGGTATCTTCAAATCAATAAATGGTAATGCATGCATATCTTGTGTTTTAACTCTTTACATGTTTTTATGACATGTTTGTTTACTTGCAACAAAAAAAGTCATAAATTGGGGAAGACGGCTGAGAAGGAATGGAATGGATTAATAAAATCTAATCCTAGTGTGTTTCAGGTAATGAGAAAATTATGAATACCCATGTGGTGGTAAACATAGAAATTCACTAATGAGAATAATTTCATGATCACGTTATTTTGGATAATACTTATATCCATCCAAGTTAATGAAGGAATCCTTAAATATTACATAAATGCTAAATTTTGGATATCTTCATATAGAGAAGGGCCGGGTAAGCATCATGAAAACTTAAGCGTGATTTGTGATGTCAATAAAGGTTTGCAGCCCAATTTGAATGTGAATCTTTATAGCGGTTTTAATTTTTGATTCTCTGTGTTGGCTAAAGGTTTCTTAGCCTTCAAGTATTTAATTATCCCTCAGGTGGTATATATATATATACACACACACACACATTCACTATCTTAATGCTCCTTGCCTCCAATAATCTTAAAGGTTTTTTTTGTCAAATTAAAAAAAAAAACACATAATGTCGGCAATGCCAGAGATAATTCTAGGGTTCACTATTCTCATGTTGTTAGAGACGACTCTTATACATGCAATCAAGTTTGCCGATAGGTCAACCGACCCTTTGATTAAGGTGATGATGATGGGATTAGATGATTTCTTTTGCTCACATAAGTACGTTGTCGTGAAGACCATTTTAGCAACGGAGGGATTTGTGTTTTTCGTTAGGACGATTGTGAAAGCTATGAACCATGGGTTTGACGACACGATGGTTTATGACAACGTTATTATACTTATGCTCTTAGGTAATCTTTTCATTTTTCTTTTAAGTTTTTTATTTTAAAAATAAAAAATTGTTTTAAAGTTTATTAGCAAGAGAAATTCTCAAATAATACCTCGTTGAAGCTTTTATATAATGAGTTATTATTGACACGCATATAAAGTCAGTTTTCCGATTCCAGTGCAAAAAGTAATGATGAAGGAGTGCACATGATTCTTTTTAGGGCTTATTAATTTTCAGCTATGCCGTACTCTAAACAAAATTTAAGTTTACCCCCTATACTCTATTATGTCTCATTTTACTTCTAAGCACTTCTTTTGTGTCTCACTTTACCTTATTCTATCAACTAAGTTGAATGAAGTGTTAGTTTTGCTGATATGGCATGGGCTCTTTGTGAGTTTTAAAGACAAAAAAATTGTAGCCATTAAGGTTGCCAATGACAGAATTGGGTGATTTTGGCAAGAGTTGTTTTTCCGTGCTAGGGTGATTTTTGTGGTTTCAAATGTTCCAATTGGTGAAAACGAGTAGAAAATTGGGACCAAAGAGTCATTGCCACGTCACCGAAACTAACGCCTCATTTAACTTAGTTGACGAACTAGAAGTAAAATGAGACACAAAAGAAAAATACATGGAATAAAGTGAGAAATAATAGAGTATATGGGATAAAGTAAAATTTCGTATAGAGAACAAAAGTAGCTTAAAATAAGGCTGTTTTTTTTAGAGTGGGAGATGTTATATATGTGATAAAAAGTTTGATATGATGTCAAATATCTATACCTCCATGCATGCATGCCAAATTAACTGCACGTGTATAATTTGTTTAGCAAGCTTACTCCAACTTAATGGGATGAAACCTTACACGCATGCATGGTTACATTTTCTATGGGGTCAACTCTTGATTTCTTTTGTTATTAGTGGCAGTTTCTGGAGAGCAATTTTGCTCACCATCATTAAAGTCTCTAGTGTATGCTCACCACCCATTTTATAGCTTGACATATGTCATTTAATTTAACTCTAGTTAACTTTTTAAATAATTATTTTAGTTTAATTTTAAAACAGATTTAAAAATTTAAAACTAAACATCTTCTTCTTATATTTATCTATATATATAAAGGGAGCACACCAATTTAATAAAAAATTTGTAATATCAAATTTTTCCATCCCTACATATTAATTATACTAAATTAATTATAAAAGAATAAAAAAAATATATACATGTGATTTAAAATCACTCCACAATAGGTAGTTACTAACTTTTTATTTTTTATTTTTTAAAAGAGTCAATTGCCACACGCGAAGTGGCAAGTATATATAAAGAAAGAAGACAAAAAGAGTGAAACTTTCATAATATCCAAATTGCCCTTCTTTTATTAGAATTAAAAAAAAATAGAGAAGATTCACAAGAAAAATAATAACTAAAATAAATAAAATAATAAATAATATTTCTATAAATAAAAATAAATAAAAAAAAACAATCAATTGACACACGCATACCCTTGTGGCAAGAGGCTATAAAACATAAAACAAATTAAGAAAACCAAAAATCATCCAAACTCTCCCAACCTTTTTCTAAGAAACATAGTCTGACAAACCCTCACGCCACGGCCGACCACGGACTACCTTTTCCTTTTTGCAGAACAATCTAAAAATTCCCAAGAAATTGAAAACCATTCATAAATCCAATTCATAAATCCTAGAGTTAATGGTGGTGGTGAGCAAAAATGCTCTCCATTTTCTGTGGTTTATGGTTTCTTCTGCTTAGACATCATTAAATTTCCTTAACTGGTTATATTTATCCCTTACCCTTAACTTTTCGAATTGCAGGACTTGTGGCAGCCATCTATATTTTGTTGGAGAAAAGATATTTGCGCTTGGCAGCCTATCGAAAGAGAACACAAGTTGGAACAAGATAATGCTACATTATTGCACACAATACTCAAGCAAGAATAATCATTTGTTGCTTACATTTGAGGTAGAGACGATGTTTTTGAGAAAAATCTCGGAATAAAATTAACAATTGGATGTGCTAATTGAATAAAATTACAATAATAATGTCAATCCATAATTTGTGTTACTATATATTATTGTTCTTAGGACAAAAATCTGAAAGGTTCATTTTCGAGGATGAACGTTTTATTTATCATAGACTCGTAGGAGTTGATCAAGTTTTACTTTGCCACATATGAAACAATCTTTTCTTGGCAAGCTGTGTAACTTTTTAGGGTGGTAAATGTAGAATCTTTATGAGGTCTCGGGTCCTGTTTGACCAGAAATTTATCATTAGCCCATAAAAGTTTGCTAGTTATAAATGAGTGGACAACATAATAGATATGTTTCATAACATTAGTGAATTAGTGATACATTATCATATGACATCGTTTAATAGTCACATTGAAAAATTACTCAGGACAAAATATGCGAGTTATTGTTATATTTGGATACACTCATCAACCACAAAGAATGCATGTATTCATTTCATCATTTGTTTTTCCTTTCTTGTATACTCTCTATTATTCCTTTTTTTTTTCATATAAAGAAAAAACCAAGTTGATCCATTTTCATGACTTTGTCTTATAAGCAAGGGAGAATCGGTCAATTTTTTCCTGACAAATTGTGATACATTTTTACGGTTAGCTTGATCCCTTGGGGTTAGCATTAAAAGTTTACGGGTTCGCTGTCATATGGTGTTGCTATTTGCTTGTTTTACATATACTAAAATATATAATTTTAAGCATCTGAAAAACCTTAATTAGGTTTCTTGCTTCTCTCCATCTTGATTATTGTTACGACCATCTAAGCTATATCACATCTATAACAAAAATAGAAAGAGGATATATCTATATAATATACAACAATGTCTCATTAACTTCATTACATTTTCGGTAGTAATTATATAACATAACAGTACTTCGAACTAAATTATTTGAAGGTAGAGGAAGTACTCTTCCCTACTCGATCGGTACAATAACTAAGTTGGTGAACCGGGTAGTCGTCCTCCTCGTAGTCATGCAAACCCAAATCAGCAATGCGATCACCCCCAAAAGCACGACCCTCATT